>CM070823.1:47573595-47576095 GCA_036326025.1 Chrosomus eos
TCATGAGATCTGCTCTGGGTTTCGTAACTGTAGTAATGGACAGATAGCAGCGGTGACTGTGGCGTTCATGAGATCTGCTCTGGGTTTCGTAACTGTAGTACTGGACAGATAGCAGCGGTGACTGTGGCGTTCATGAGATCTGCTCTGGGTTTCGTAACTGTAGTAATGGACAGATAGCAGCGGTGACTGTGGCGTTCATGAGATCTGCTCTGGGTTTCGTAACTGTAGTACTGGACAGATAGCAGCGGTGACTGTGGCGTTCATGAGATCTGCTCTGGGTTTCGTAACTGTAGTAATGGAGAGATAGCAGCGGTGACTGTGGCGTTCATGAGATCTGCTCTGGGTTTCGTAACTGTAGTAATGGACAGATAGCAGCGGTGACTGTGGCGTTCATGAGATCTGCTCTGGGTTTCGTAACTGTAGTAATGGACAGATAGCAGCGGTGACTGTGGCGTTCATGAGATCTGCTCTGGGTTTCGTAACTGTAGTACTGGACAGATAGCAGCGGTGACTGTGGCGTTCATGAGATCTGCTCTGGGTTTCGTAACTGTAGTACTGGACAGATAGCAGCGGTGACTGTGGCGTTCATGAGATCTGCTCTGGGTTTCGTAACTGTAGTAATGGAGAGATAGCAGCGGTGACTGTGGCGTTCATGAGATCTGCTCTGGGTTTCGTAACTGTAGTAATGGACAGATAGCAGCGGTGACTGTGGCGTTCATGAGATCTGCTCTGGGTTTCGTAACTGTAGTAATGCACAGATAGCAGCGGTGACTGTGGCGTTCATGAGATCTGCTCTGGGTTTCGTAACTGTAGTACTGGACAGATAGCAGCGGTGACTGTGGCGTTCATGAGATCTGCTCTGGGTTTCGTAACTGTAGTAATGGACAGATAGCAGCGGTGACTGTGGCGTTCATGAGATCTGCTCTGGGTTTCGTAACTGTAGTAATGGACAGATAGCAGCGGTGACTGTGGCGTTCATGAGATCTGCTCTGGGTTTCGTAACTGTAGTACTGGACAGATAGCAGCGGTGACTGTGGCGTTCATGAGATCTGCTCTGGGTTTCTGAACCACAGTAATGGACAGATAGCAGCGGTGACTGTGGCGTTCATGAGATCTGCTCTGGGTTTCGTAACTGTAGTAATGGACAGATAGCAGCGGTGACTGTGGCGTTCATGAGATCTGCTCTGGGTTTCGTAACTGTAGTAATGGACAGATAGCAGCGGTGACTGTGGCGTTCATGAGATCTGCTCTGGGTTTCGTAACTGTAGTAATGCACAGATAGCAGCGGTGACTGTGGCGTTCATGAGATCTGCTCTGGGTTTCGTAACTGTAGTACTGGACAGATAGCAGCGGTGACTGTGGCGTTCATGAGATCTGCTCTGGGTTTCGTAACTGTAGTAATGGACAGATAGCAGCGGTGACTGTGGCGTTCATGAGATCTGCTCTGGGTTTCGTAACTGTAGTACTGGACAGATAGCAGCGGTGACTGTGGCGTTCATGAGATCTGCTCTGGGTTTCGTAACTGTAGTAATGGACAGATAGCAGCGGTGACTGTGGCGTTCATGAGATCTGCTCTGGGTTTCGTAACTGTAGTAATGGACAGATAGCAGCGGTGACTGTGGCGTTCATGAGATCTGCTCTGGGTTTCGTAACTGTAGTACTGGACAGATAGCAGCGGTGACTGTGGCGTTCATGAGATCTGCTCTGGGTTTCGTAACTGTAGTAATGGACAGATAGCAGCGGTGACTGTGGCGTTCATGAGATCTGCTCTGGGTTTCGTAACTGTAGTAATGGACAGATAGCAGCGGTGACTGTGGCGTTCATGAGATCTGCTCTGGGTTTCGTAACTGTAGTACTGGACAGATAGCAGCGGTGACTGTGGCGTTCATGAGATCTGCTCTGGGTTTCGTAACTGTAGTACTGGACAGATAGCAGCGGTGACTGTGGCGTTCATGAGATCTGCTCTGGGTTTCGTAACTGTAGTAATGGACAGATAGCAGCGGTGACTGTGGCGTTCATGAGATCTGCTCTGGGTTTCGTAACTGTAGTAATGCACAGATAGCAGCGGTGACTGTGGCGTTCATGAGATCTGCTCTGGGTTTCGTAACTGTAGTAATGGACAGATAGCAGCGGTGACTGTGGCGTTCATGAGATCTGCTCTGGGTTTCGTAACTGTAGTAATGGACAGATAGCAGCGGTGACTGTGGCGTTCATGAGATCTGCTCTGGGTTTCGTAACTGTAGTACTGGACAGATAGCAGCGGTGACTGTGGCGTTCATGAGATCTGCTCTGGGTTTCGTAACTGTAGTACTGGACAGATAGCAGCGGTGACTGTGGCGTTCATGAGATCTGCTCTGGGTTTCGTAACTGTAGTAATGGACAGATAGCAGCGGTGACTGTGGCGTTCATGAGATCTGCTCTGGGTTTCGTAACTGTAGTACTGGACAGATAGCAGCGGTGACTGTGGCGTTCATGAGATCTGCTCTGGGTTTCGTAACTG
>CM070823.1:47581095-47706095 GCA_036326025.1 Chrosomus eos
TTGTGTTTGAGTCTCTTCTCTAACCTCACTTCTGTTGTGTTTGAGTCTCTTCTCTAACCTCACTTCTGTTGTGTTTGAGTCTCTCTTCTCTAACCTCACTTCTGTTGTGTTTGAGTCTCTCTTCTATAACCTCACTTCTGTTGTGTTTGAGTCTCTCTCTAACCTCACTTCTGTTGTGTTTGAGTCCTCTTCTCTAACCTCACTTCTGTGTTTTGAGTCTCTTCTCTAACCTCACTTCTGTTGTGTTTAGTCTCTTCTCTACCTCACTTCTGTTGTGTTTGAGTCTCTCTTAACTCACTTCTGTTGTTATCTTTCTTAACTCTTCTCTTATATCTCTTTTACTATCTTGGTTTAGTTCTCTCAACCCCTTCTGTTGTGTTTGAGTCTCTTCTCTAACTCCTTCTTTGTGTTTGTCTCTTCTCTACCTCACTTCTGTTTGTTTTCTCTAACTCATTCTTTGTTGTTTTTCTCTATCTTTTTGACCTCCTTCTGTTGTGTGTTTAGTCTTCTTCTCAACCTCACTTCTGTTGTGTTTGAGTCTTTCTTAACCTCACTTCTTTGTGTTTGAGTCTCTCTTCTCTACCTCATTGTTGTGTTGAGTCTCCTTCTCTACCACTCTGTTGGTTTGAGTCTCATCTTCTTAACCTCACTTCTGTTGTGTTTGAGTCTCTCTTCTCTAACCTCACTTCTGTTGTGTTTGAGTCTCATCTCTAACCTCACTTCTGTTGTGTTTGAGTCTCTCTTCTCTAACCTCACTTCTGTTGTGTTTGAGTCCTCTTCTTAACCTCACTTCTGTTGTGTTTGAGTCTTCTTCTCTAACCTCACTTCTGTTGTGTTTGAGTCTCTCTTCTCTAACCTCACTTCTGTTGTGTTTGAGCTCTCTTCTTAACCTCACTTCTGTTGTGTTTGAGTTCTCTTCTCTAACCTCACTTCTGTTGTGTTTGAGTCTCTTCTCTAACCTCACTTCTGTTGTGTTTGAGTCTCTCTTCTCTAACCTCACTCTGTTGTTTTGAGTCTCTCTTCTCTAACCTCACTTCTGTTGTGTTTGAGTCTCTCTTCTTAACCTCACTTCTGTTGTGTTTGAGTCTCTCTCTCTAACCTCACTTCTGTTGTGTTTGAGTCTCTTCTCTAACCTCACTTCTGTTGTGTTTGAGTTCTCTTCTCTAACCTCACTTCTGTTGTGTTTGAGTCTCTCTTCTCTAACCTCACTTCTGTTGTTTTGAGTCTCTCTCTCTAACCTCACTTCTGTTGTGTTTGAGTCTCTCTTCTAACCTCACTTCTGTTGTGTTTGAGTCTCTCTTCTCTACCTCCTTGTTGTGTTGACTCTTCTTACCTCACTTCTTGTGTTTGAGTTCCTTCTCTAACCTCACTTCTGTTGTGTTTGAGTCTCTTCTCTAACTCACTCTTTGGTTTATCTCTTTTAACCTCACTTCTGTTGTGTTTGGTTCACTCTAACCTCACTCTGTTGTTTGAGTCCTTCTCTAACCTCACTTCTGTTGTGTTGAGTCCTCTCTAACCTCACTTCTGTTGTGTTGATCTCTCTTCTCTAACCTCACTTCGTGTGTTTAGTTCTCTCTTAACCTATTCTGTTTTGATCTTTTCTTCAACCTCACTCTGTTTGAGTTTTAACCACTTGTGTTTGAGTTCTACTCTGTGGTGATTTCATCTGTGGTTCTCTTATCATTGTTGGAGTCCTTTACTCTCGGGTGATTCTTTAATCATTCTGTGTTGATCTTCACCTCTGTGAGTCCCTAACTCACTTCGTTGTTGATCTCTTCACACTGTGTGGCTCTACCCACTCTGTGTGTCTCTCTACCCTCTTTGATCTCCTAACCACTCTGTTGTTGAGTCTCTTCCCTCTTTTCTCTCTTACTCACTCGTGTTTTAGTCCTCTTAACCTATTCGTGTTTTCTCTTCTCTAACCTCACTTCTGTTGTGTTTGAGTCTCTTCTCTAACCTCACTCTGTTGTGTTTGAGTCTCTTCTCTAACCTCACTTCTGTTGTGTTGAGTTCCTCTCTACCTCACTTCTGTTGTGTTTGAGTCTCTCTCTTAACCTCACTTCTGTTGTGTTTGAGTCTCTCTCTAACCTCACTTCTGTTGTGTTGAGTCTCTCTTCTCTAACCTCACTTCTGTTGTGTTTGAGTCTCTCTCTTAACCTCACTTCTGTTGTGTTTGAGTCTCTTCTCTAACCTCACTTCTGTGTGTTTGATCTCTCTTCTCTAACCTCACTTCTGTTGTGTTGAGTCTCTCTCTAACCTCACTTCTGTTGTGTTTGAGTCTCCTTCTCTAACCTCACTTCTGTTGTGTTTGAGTCTCTTCTCTAACCTCACTTCTGTTGTGTTTGAGTCTCTTCTCTAACCTCACTTCTGTTGTGTTTGAGTCTCTCTCTCTAACCTCACTTCTGTTGTTTGAGTCTCTCTTAACTCACTTCTGTGTGTTTGAGTCTCTCTTCTAACCTCACTTCTGTTGTGTTTGAGTCTCTTCTCTACCTCACTTCTGTTGTGTTTGAGTCTCTTCTCTAACCTCACTTCTGTTGTGTTTGAGTCTCTTCTCTAACCTCACTTCTGTTGTTTTGAGCTCTCTCTCTAACCTCACTTCTGTTGTGTTGATCTCTTCTAACCTCACTTCTGTTGTGTTTGAGTCTCTTCTCTAACCTCACTTCTGTTGTGTTTGAGTCTCTCTCTAACTCACTTCTGTTGTGTTGAGTCTCTCTCTAACCTCACTCTGTTGTGTGAGTCTCTTTCTAACCTCACTTCTGTGTGTTGAGTCTTCTTCTCTACCTCACTTTGTTGTGTTTGAGTCTCTCTCTAACCTCACTTCTGTGGTTGAGTCCTCTCTAACTCACTTCTGTTGTGTTTGAGTCTCTTCCTAACCTCATCGTTGTGTTTAGTTCCTCTCTACCACTCTGTGTTTGAGTCTCTCTTAACTCACTTCTGTTGGTTTGAGTCTCCTCTAACCATTCTTTGTGTTTGAGTCTCCTCTAACCCACTTCGTGTGTTTGAGTCTCCTTCTAACACTCTGTTGTGTTTGAGTTCTTCATCAACCAATTGTTGTGTTGAGTCTCTTCAATACTTCGTGGTGAGTTCTACCACTTCTGTGGTTGAGTTCCTCAACTATTCTGTTGTGAGTCTTCCTAACTATTCGTGGTTGAGTTCCTCTAAAGTAGTTAACTGTGGTGAGTTTCCTTCTATAACATCGAGAGTGTGTTGAGGAAGTGATCACAGTGTAAATCACATGCGAGGGAAAAGTTCCTGCAAGATTTACACATCAGGAAAGATACACTTGAGAAAGATTAACAGTGGAGGAAGATATACACAGTGCAGGAAAGATATTACACATCGAGAAATGTCACAGCAGAAAGATTACATGCAGAAGATTAGGGAAAGATTACACATGGAAAGAGTTACACATGCAGGAAGAGTTACCAGCAGAAAGAGTTACCACGAGGGAAGATGTGTTACACATGAGAAAGATGTTACACAGTGCGAGAAAGAATTACACAGTGAGGAAAGATAGTTACACAGTGGAGGAAAGATGAGTTCACAGCGAGAAAGATGATTACACAGTGCAGGGAAGATGAGTTACACAGTGCAGGGAAAGAGAGTTACACATGAGGGAAAGATTGTACACAGTGCGAGGAAAGATTACACATGCAGAAAGATGTTACACAGTGTGAGGAAAGTGAGTTAACATGCGGGAAAGAGTTACAAGTGAGGAAAATGGTTACCAGTGGAGGAAAGATTGTTACACATGCGGGAAAGATGGTACACATGCAGGGAAAGATGTTACACAGTGTAGGAAAGAATTACACAGTGGGGAAAATGAGTTACCAGTGCGAGAAAGATGGTTACACATGCGAGGAAAGATGAGTTACCAGTGCAGGAAAATGGTTACACATGGGGGAAAGATGGTTACACAGTGAGAAAGATGGTTACACTGTGAGGGAAAGATGGTACACAGTGGAGGAAAGATGTACACATCGAGGAAAGATGTTACACATGCAGGAAAGATGTGTTACACAGGGAGGAAATGGTACACAGTCGAGGAAAATGGTTACACAGTGAGGAAAGATGAGTTACCAGTGCAGGAAAGATGGTACCATGGAGAAAGATATTACACAGTGGAGGAAAGATGTTACACAGAGAATGAACAGTAGGAATGTTACACATGAGAAGTAACTGGAAAATGATTACACATGGAGGGAAGAGATTCACTAGAAGATATTAACATCAGAAAGTTACTGCGAGGAAAGATATTACCATGCAGAAGATATTACACTGAGGAAATATTACACTGAGAAGATGAGTTACACATGGAGAAAAATACACATGCAGGAAGATGTTACAAGGCAGGAAGATAGTTACACAGTGCGAGGAAAGATGTTACACAGTGGAGGAAAGATGGTTACACAGTGCAGGGAAGAAATGAGGAAGATTACACAGTGTGAGGAAAGATGATACACAGTGAGGGAAAGATGTTACACAGTGCAGGAAAGATTTACACAGTGCGAGGAAAGATATTACACACGAGGAAAGATGTTACACATGGAGGGAAAGATGAGTTACACAGTGCAGGAAAGATGGTTACACAGTGGAGGAAAGAGAGTTACACATGCGAGGAAAGATGTTACACAGTGCGAGGAAAGATGAGTTACCAGTGCGAGGGAAAGATATTACACAGTGCGAGGGAAAGATGTTACACAGTGCGAGGGAAAGATGGTTAACAGTGCGAGGAAAATGTTACACATGCGGGGAAGATAGTTACAGTGGAGGGAAAGATTTACACAGTGCGGGAAAGATGTTTACCAGTGAGGAAAGATAGTTACACAGTGAGGAAAGATGATTACACAGTGCGAGGAAAGATGATTACACAGTGCGAGGAAAGAGAGTTACACATGTGTGAGGAAAGATAGTTACACAGTGGAGGGAAAGATGAGTTACACAGTGAGGAAAGATGTTTACACATGCGAGGAAAGATGTTACACAGTGGAGGAAAGATGGTTAACAGTGCGAGAAAGATTGTACACGTCGAGGAAAGATGTTACACAGTGAGGAAAGATGAGTTACACATGGAGGAAAGATAGTTACCAGTGGAGGAAAGATGTTACACATGCGAGGGAAAGATGTGTTACACAGTGAGGAAAATGGTTACACAGGAGGGAAAGATGAGTTACACAGTGGAGGAAAGATGATTACACAGTGCGAGGAAAGATGAGTTACACAGTGCGAGGGAAAGATGTTACACAGTGCGAGGGAAAAGATGTTACACAGTGGAGGGAAAGATGTTACACAGTGGAGGGAAAGATGAGTTACACAGTGGAGGAAAGATAGTTACACAGTGGAGGGAAAGATGAGTTACACAGTGCAGGGAAAGATGTTACACATGCGAGGGAAAGATAGTTCACAGTGCGAGGAAAGATGTTTACACAGTGCGAGGGAAAGATGAGTTACACAGTGCGAGGAAAGATGTTACACAGTGCAGGGAAAGATGGTTACACATGCGAGGGAAAGATGTTACACAGTGCGAGGGAAAGATGAGTTACACAGTGCGAGGAAAGATGGTACACAGTGCGAGGGAAAGATGATTACACATGGAGGAAAGATGTTACACATGTGAGGGAAAGATTTTCACAGTGCGAGGGAAAGATGTGTTACACAGTGGAGGGAAAAGATGATACACAGTGGAGGGAAAGATGGTTAACAGTGGAGGGAAAGATGTTACACAGTGCGAGGGAAAGATGAGTTACACAGTGCGAGGAAAGATGAGTTACACAGTGGAGGGAAAGATGAGTTACACAGTGCGAGGGAAAGATGTGTTACACATGCGAGGAAAGATGTTACACATGCGAGGGAAAGATGGTTACACATGCGGGGAAATGTGTTACACGTGAGGGAAAGATGAGTTACACAGTGCAGGGAAGAATTTACACAGTGCGAGGGAAAGATGAGTTACACAGTTGAGGGAAAGATGGTACACAGTGGAGGAAAGATGGTTACACAGTGGAGGAAAGATGTGTTACACAGTGGGGGAAAGATGTTACACAGTGGAGGGAAAATGGTACACAGTGGAGGAAAGATGATTACCAGTGGAGGAAATGGTCCATGCGAGGGAAAGATGGTTACACAGTGCGAGGAAGATTAACCGAAGAGTTACACAGTGGGGAAGATGGTTACACAGTGGAGGGAAAGATGAGTTACACAGTGAGGAAAGATGTTACACATGCAGAAAGATGGTTCATGAGAAATGTTACACAGTGGGAAAGATGGTTACACGTGCAGGGAAGAGAGTTACACAGTGCAGGAAAGATGGTTACACAGTGCGAGGAAAGAGTTACACATGCAGGGAAAGATGGTTACACATGGAGGGAAAGATGTTACACATGCAGGAAAGATGAGTTACACAGTGCGAGGGAAGATGAGTTACACAGTGGAGGGAAAGATGAGTTCACAGTGCGAGGGAAAGATTTACACAGTGCGAGGGAAAGATGAGTTACAAGTGCGAATCGTGAGGAAAGAGGTACACATGCGAGGAAAGATTTACACAGTGCAGGAAAGATGTTACACTGGAGGGAAGATGTTACACAGTGAGAAAGATGATTACAAGTGGAGGAAAGATGTTACACATGCGAGGGAAAGATGGTTACACAGGAGGGAAAGATGGTTACACATGGAGGAAGATGTTACACAGTGCGAGGGAAAGATGTTACACACAGGAAAGATGAGTTACACAGGCGAGGAAAATGGTTACACAGTGCGAGGAAAGATGTTACACATGCGAGGAAAGATGTGTACACAGTGGGAAGATTACACAGTGGAGGGAAAATGTTTACACATGTGGGAAAGTGAGTTCACATGAGGAAAGATGGTTACACAGTGAGGGAAGAGGTTCACAGTGCGAGGGAAGATGTTACACGTGCGAGGGAAGATGGTTACACAGTGCGAGGGAAAGATGTGTTACACATGCGAGGAAAGATGATTACACATGGAGGAAGATGAGTTACACAGTGGAGGAAAGAGTTCACAGTGCGAGGAAAGAGGTTACACAGTGCGAGGGAAATGTTTAACATGCGAGAAGATGTTTACACAGTGCGAGGGAAAGATGTTTACAAGTGGAGGAAAGAGGTTACCTGGAGGAAAGATGTTTACACAGGGAGGAAAGAGTTACACAGTGGAGGGAAAGATGATGTTACACAGTGCGAGGGAAAGATGAGTTACACAGTGCGAGGGAAAGATGAGTTACACAGTGTGAGGGAAAGATGAGTTACACAGTGCTGAGGGAAAGATGAGTTACACAGTGCGAGGGAAAGATGTGTTACACAGTGCGAGGGAAAGATGTGTTACACAGTGCGAGGGAAAGATGTGTTACACAGTGGAGGGAAAGATGAGTTACACAGTGCGAGGGAAAGATGAGTTACACAGTGTGAGGGAAAGATGAGTTACACAGTGCGAGGGAAAGATGAGTTTACACACAGTGCGAGGGAAAGATGAGTTACACAGTGCGAGGGAAAGATGGTTACACAGTGCGAGGGAAAGATGATGTTACACAGTGTGAGGGAAAGATGAGTTACACAGTGCGAGGGAAAGATGAGTTACACAGTGCGAGGGAAAGATGAGTTACACAGTGCGAGGGAAAGATGAGTTACACAGTGCGGGGTGAGTTACACAGTGCGAGGAAAGATGAGTTACACAGTGGAGGGAAAGATGTTACACAGTGGAGGAAAGATGAGTTACACAGTGCGAGGAAAGATAGTTACACAGTGCGAGGGAAAGATGGTTACACAGTGCGAGGGAAAGATGTGTTACACAGTGCGAGGGAAAGATGTTACACAGTGCGAGGGAAAGATGAGTTACACAGTGCGAGGGAAAGATGAGTTACACAGTGCGAGGGAAAGATGAGTTACACAGTGTGAGGGAAAGATGAGTTACACAGTGCGAGGGAAAGATGAGTTACACAGTGTGAGGGAAAGATGTGTTACACAGTGTGAGGGAAAGATGAGTTACACAGTGCGAGGGAAAGATGAGTTACACAGTGTGAGGGAAAGATGAGTTACACAGTGTGAGGGAAAGATGAGTTACACAGTGTGAGGGAAAGATGAGTTACACAGTGCGAGGGAAAGATGTGTTATACAGTGCGAGGGAAAGATGAGTTACACAGTGTGAGGGAAAGATGTGTTACACAGTGCGAGGGAAAGATGAGTTACACAGTGTGAGGGAAAGATGTGTTACACAGTGCGAGGGAAAGATGTGTTACACAGTGCGAGGGAAAGATGAGTTACACAGTGCGAGGGAAAGATGTATGGTATGGTATGGTATGGTATGGTATGGTATATACTTTATTGTCCCAAAGGGAAATTTGTTTTGGGCTCACAAATACAACCACTGCAACCCGACATTTAAAACAAACACAATACATAAAAAACAGAGAAAATACACAACTTAAAATCAAGTATTTGGCCTCACATTACTATGTGCACCAGAGAGTACCGGCGTCATGCTACTGAACACTGGAAGTGCACTTCTATGCACTGTAAGATGATTAGCGTCACATCACTCTCTACAATGGGACACAAACGGCATCATGCCACTCTATACACTAAAAATTAACTGGCATCACGCCACTCTGTCCGCCAGAAAAGTAATCTGCATCACGTCACTCTGTGCACTAAAAATTAATTGGCATCACACTACTCTGTCCACTATAAAATAATCGGCTTCACACTACTCTGTCCACTATAAAATATTTGGCATCACACTACTCTGTCCACTATAAAATAATCGGCATCACACTACTCTGTCCACTATTAAGTAATCGGCGGCATCACGCTACTCTGTCCATTATTAAGTAATTGGCATCACGCCACTCTCTCCACTAGGAAGTAAACGGCCTCACGCTACTCTATACACTTAGGAAAATTATTATTTCTACTTGATACTATTTAATAACTTAACCGCTGAAGGAATGAATGAATTCTTAGACAGGTTTAGTCTACAGCTAGGCATTCTAAGTCTTCTCCCCGATGGCAACAATACGAACTCAGAGTGCAGAACATGTGTTATATCATGCATAATCTTATTTGCCTCCCTTAATGTAGATTTTTCATATAAGGTCTGGAGATAAAGAGGTTCTGTTCTGCCCATGACCTTCATGGCCGTTCGAATGAGACGACCAAGCCTAGATTTCAAATGTACTGTTAAATTACCGTACCAAAGATGTATTCCATAAGAAATCACATTCTCCAATACAGCCTGGTAAAACAACATCATAATCCTATTACTGACCCCATAAAGTCTCAGCCTTCTCAAAAAATACAGTCTTTGTTGTAGCCGAGTGCACAAGGTATCTATATGAACCTGCCATGTAAAAGAGCAGTCAATGTAAACACCCAGATATTTATATGAGGACACTTGTGTGATAGGAACATCATGGATATAAATAGAGTTAGGACACATAGGCACTTCGTGGGATCTCGGCCCATTCAAATAAGTTGCCATATGACGCAAATGCTGTACAAGGGACCGTAGGCTAAATTTGGATCCACTTTCGCACTTAAATAAGCTACGAATTGGACGTTTTCGCCTAAGTACGTTTATCGCACCAGATTGCGCAATAGGCACTGGGTGGACACCTCTGGGGGCGCTGTTGAGCTGTGCCGAGGGGCCAATCCCACGAACAGCCTTTTTTGTCCCCCTAACTGCCTGTTCTTCATCATTTCGTCCACGGAGCGCCTAAACGTCCCCCTAAGTGCCTATTTCTCACCGTTTCGTCCACGGAGCGCCTAAACGTCCACCTAACTGCCTATTTCTCACCGTTTCGTCCAAGGAGCGCCTAAACGTCCCCCTAAGTGCCTACTCTATACCGTAGTCTTCCTCTCGTCCCACGGACCGCCTATTCATCCACCTAGGCGCCTATTCTTCACTAATACGTCCACGAAGTGCCTATTCGTCCACCTAGGTGCCTATTTTTCATTCATTCGTCCACAGAGTGCCTAAAGTGCCACCTAAGTGACTACTCTTCACCGGGGTCTTCCTCACGTCCCACGAACAGCCTATTCGTCCGCCTATGTGCCTATTTTCATCAATTGGTCCACAGAGTGCCTAAACTGACTAGTCTTCATCGTAGTCTTCCTCACGTCCCACGAAAAGCCTATTCGTCCACCTAGGAGCCTATTTTCATCAATTGGTCCACAGAGTGCCTAAACTGACTACTCTTCATCGTAGTCTTCCTCACGTCCCACGAACAGCCTATTCGTCCACCTAGGAGCCTATTTTCATCAATTGGTCCACAGAGTGCCTAAACTGACTACTCTTCATCGTAGTCTTCCTCACGTCCCACGAAAAGCCTATTCGTCCACCTAGGAGCCTATTTTCACCGATTAGTCCACAGAGTGCCTAAACTGACTACTCTTCATCGTAGTCTTCCTCACGTCCCGCGAGAAGCCTAAAAATCCACCAAAAATCCACCTAAGTGTCCATTGTCCACGAACCACCTATTAAAACGCATGCAATAAGTTGTACGTGTCCTCGGCCGCCATTCGGCCTCCGGGGGTCCGAGGGGCCCCAAACTTCGCATCCTGGTGGCCTAGGGGCCCCGTTACCACATACTGGGAGGACGAGTCCCTAGAATGCAGGGAATTTTTTACACACCAACCTAGGACCATGAAACCCAGGATCCCGAACCGGGGGCCCCTGGGCTACCACCGTGTCAAATTTGGGGCCCCTGCGACCTTTTGAACCCTGCTTTCCAGACGTCCGTCCTGCAACCTATTTGACGTAGGCTGTTCGTGGACAAGTGGGCCAATTAAGCACGAAAACGGGTCGGGGAGACACGAGATTCTAGACACGGCCCCAGGGCCTCTGACGATGCGTGGACGACAATTTGGGGCCAAACGGACCCAGGGAAAGATTTTGCCCCCCCCTAGGCCCCTGAAACCCGAGATCCTGAACGGTGGGCCCCTGGACTACCACCGTGTCAAATTTGGGGCCCCTGCGACCTTTTGGCCCCTGGTTTCAAGACCTTTTGTTCCACCATCCAATGAACCACCTATGAAAACGCATGCAATAAGTTGCACGCGTCATCGGCTGCCGTTTGGCCCCCAGGGGTCCGAGTGGCCCCAAACTTTGCATCCTGGTAGCCTAGGGGCCCCAGTGCCACATACTAGGAAGACGAGTCCCTAGAGCGCAGGGAAAAAAATTTCACTGCCTTTGTCAAAATCTCTCACAAAGGCCTCTTGCGCTCATAGACAGAAAGACCCTCTCCAAAGGGCAAAGTGAAAATTTAGGGTAGGGTCAGGAAAAAACTCGGGGACCACCCAGGACCCTGAAACTCGATATCCTGAGCCGTGGGCCCCTGGACTACCACTGTGTCGAATTTGGAGCCCCTGCGACCTTTTGACCCCTGCTATCCAGACGTCCATCCTGCAACCTATTTAATGTAGGCTGTTCGTGGACAAGTGGGCCAATTAAGCACGAAAACGGGTCGGGGAGACACGAGATTCTAGACACGGCCCCAGGGGCCTCTGACGATGCGTGGACGACAATTTGGGGCCAAACGGACCCAGGGAAAATTTTTGCCCCCCCCTAGGCCCCTGAAAACCGAGATCCTGAACGGTGGGCCCCTGGACTACCACCGTGTCAAATTTGGGGCCCCTGCGACCTTTTGGCCCCTGATTTCAAGACCTTTTGTTCCACCGTCCAATGAACCACCTATGAAAACGCATGCAATAAGTTGCACGCGTCATCGGCTGCCGTTTGGCCCCCAGGGGTCCGAGGGGCCCCAAACTTTGCATCCTGGTAGCCTAGGGGCCCCAGTGCCACATACTAGGAGGACGAGTCCCTAGAGCGCAGGGAATTTTTTTTCACTGCCTTTGTCAAAATCTCTCACAAAGGCCTCTTGCGCTCATAGACAGAAAGACCCTCTCCAAAGGGCAAAGTGAAAATTTAGGGTAGGGTTAGGAAAAAGACTCGGGGACCACCCAGGACCCTGAAACTCGATATCCTGAGCCGTGGGCCCCTGGACTACCACTGTGTCGAATTTGGAGCCCCTGCGACCTTTTGACCCCTGCTTTCCAGACGTCCGTCCTGCAACCTATTTAATGTAGGCTGTTCGTGGACAAGTGGGCCAATTAAGCACCAAAACGGGTCGAAGGGACACGAGGCTCTAGGGATGGCCCCAGGGGCCCCTGACGAGGCGTGGATGACAATTTCGGGCCAAACGGACCTTTTGGTCCACTGTCCACGAGCCACCTATGAAAACGCTCTGGGGGCTCTGTCGAATAAGTTACAGGTGGGCTCCGAACTTTGAACGGCTATAACTCGGGGCCCAAGCGTCCTAGCGACACCAATCTCGGGTCAAAGTAAGGTCCCCAGGGGCCCTTTCCAACGGGCCCTTGCCCGAGCTTTTAGCACCTCCACAGGCCGAGATACAGGGGCCAACAGGAAAGGGTGCATTTCAGAAGGAAGGGTCCTAGAAGCTCAGGACTCTGGGGACTGAGAGGGCCCCTAGGGACCCCTCACCACCCTGAAGGACGATCTGCTGGGACTCTTCCTTTGTGAGATATCGACCGTTTTGTCCAAAAATCCCTTATGTATAACCGGGTGTATCTTGGGAGTTAAGCCAAGTTGGAGCTCCAAACTCCGGGCATGAGGGGGGCCCACAGGGCCCCTTCGGACCCCACCGTTCCCAGCTCCTGGCCCTTTCCGTTTCCGAGATACGGCCACTTCCGGTCCAGCTTTGACCGGGTATATCTCGGAAACCAGGCCGACTTGGAGCTCCATTCTCCGGGCACGGGTAGGTACCCATGGGCCCCCCATGATCCCCGAGTATGGAGCCCAAAGTCTGTTTGGTTCCTGAGTTATGCCCGGTCAAAAATGGGACTTTGACCGGGTGTATCTCGGAAACCGCGCCGACTTGGAGCTCCATACTCCGGGCATGGGTAGGTACCCATGGGCACCCCATGACCCCTAGAGTATGGAGCCCAAAGTCGGCTTGGTTCTTGAGATACACCCGGTCAAAATCACCATCCAACCTGTAGCTTAATAAGTTACTGACTGGACTTCACCACATAGTGTGAAATCCCCAAATCTTTACAGGATCTGACCCGCTGAAAATGTCTAAGTCAGAAAGAGCATCCATCCTGTAACCTATTTGACGGCGGCCGTATAGGCGGTCTGTGGACAGTCCATTTTAGGCCAATAATACATAATTAATGGCTGTACTGTATATCAGTGTGTTACATAGTGTCCCCTGTGTGGCATACAACAGGTTAAACCGCATATAAGCACTGTATTTATGAAATATGACCAAAATTCCTCAAAAATCCACACTCCCGACCCCAAAGTTCCTGAGAATCCACTCGCTCCCAAAAACTAAGTCAGACAACAGCATCCATCCTGTAACCTATTTGACGGCGGCCCTATAGGCTGTCTGTGGACAGTTGAAAATGATGCAAATTGTGCATAATTAATGGCTGTAATGTACATGAGTGTGTTGGGTAGTGTCCCCTGTGTGGTGTACAGTAGGTTCCACCTGATACAATGCCTGTATTCATGAAATATGACCTTTTGATGTCTTGGCATCCCACCTGTAGCTTATTAGGTTACTGACTGGACTTCACCACATAGTGTGAAATCCCCAAATCTTTACAGGATCTGACCCGCTGAAAATGTCTAAGTCAGAAAACAGCATCCATCCTGTAACCTATTTGACGGCGGCCCTATAGGCTGTCTGTGGACAGTTGAAAATGATGCAAATTGTGCATAATTAATGGCTGTAATGTACATGAGTGTGTTGGGTAGTGTCCCCTGTGTGGTGTACAGTAGGTTCCACCTGATACAATGCCTGTTTTCATGAAATATGACCTTTTGATGTCTTGGCATCCCACCTGTAGCTTATTAGGTTACTGACTGGACTTCACCACATAGTGTGAAATCCCCAAATCTTTACAGGATCTGACCCGCTGAAATTGTCTAAGTCAGACAACAGCATCCATCCTGTAACCTATTTGACGGCGGCCCTATAGGCTGTCTGTGGACAGTTGAAAATGATGCAAATTGTGCATAATTAATGGCTGTAATGTACATGAGTGTGTTGGGTAGTGTCCCCTGTGTGGTGTACAGTAGGTTCCACCTGATACAATGCCTGTTTTCATGAAATATGACCTTTTGATGTCTTGGCATCCCACCTGTAGCTTATTAGGTTACTGACTGGACTTCACCACATAGTGTGAAATCCCCAAATCTTTACAGGATCTGACCCGCTGAAATTGTCTAAGTCAGACAACAGCATCCATCCTGTAACCTATTTGACGGCGGCCCTATAGGCTGTCTGTGGACAGTTGAAAATGATGCAAATTGTGCATAATTAATGGCTGTAATGTACATGAGTGTGTTGGGTAGTGTCCCCTGTGTGGTGTACAGTAGGTTCCACCTGATACAATGCCTGTATTTATGAAATATGACCCATTAATGTACAGTCCAGGAGGAAGCCTATAGGGGCTCTGTCGAATAGGTTACAGGTGGGCTCCAAACTTTGAACGGCTATAACTCGGGGACCCCGCGGCCTAGCGAAACCAAACTCGGGTCAAAGTAAGGTCCCCTGGTTCCCTCTCCAACGGGCCCTAGCCCGAGCTTCTAGCACCCCCACAGGCCGAGATACGGGGGCCAACAAGAAAGGATGCACTTCAGAAGGAAGGGTCCCAGAACCTCGGGACTCTGGGGTCCGAGAGCACCCCTATGGGCCCCTCACCACCCCAAAGCACGATCCACTGGGACTCGTCCTTCCTGAAATATAGACCGTTTTGTCCAAAAGTCCCTTATGTATAACCGATTGTATCTCGGGAGTTAAGCCGAGTTGGAGCTCCAAACTCCGGGCACGCGGAGTGTCCTTAGGGCCCCTTCAGACCCCACCGTCCCCAGCTTCTGGGCCCTTCCGTTTGCGAGATACGGCCACTTCCGGTCCATCTTTGACCGGGTGTATCTCGTAAACCACGCCGACTTGGAGCTCCAAATTCTGGGCATGGGTAGGTACCCATGACCCCCCCAAGACCCCCGATTTTGGAGCCCAAAGTCGGCTTGGTTCCTGAGTAATGCCCGGTCAAAGATGGGACTTTGACCGGGTGTATCTCGGAAACCACGCCGACTTTGAGCTCCATTCTCTTGGCATGGGTAGGTACCCATGGCCCCCCCATGACCCCCGAGTTTGGAGCCCAAAGTCGGCTTGGTTCCTGAGTAATGCCCGGTCAAAGATGGGACTTTGACCGGTTGTATCTCGGAAACCACGCCGACTTTGAGCTCCATTCTCCGGGCATGGGTAGGTACCCATGGCCCCCCCATGACCCCCGAGTTTGGAGCCCAAAGTCGGCTTGGTTCCTGAGTAATGCCAGGTCAAAGATGGGACTTTGACCGGGTGTATCTCGGAAACCACGCCGACTTTGAGCTCCATTCTCCGGGCATGGGTAGGTACCCATGGCCCCCCCCATGACCCCCGAGTTTGGAGCCCAAAGTCGGCTTGGTTTTGGAGATCCATCCGGTTAAAAACAGCATCCCACCTGCAACTTATTTGACGGTGCCCCTGTGAGCTGTTCGTGGACAGTATAATTTTATGCTAATTTTGCATAATTAATATCTGTAATGTACATGAGTGTGTTGTGCTGTGTCCTCTGTGTGGTGTAGAGTAGGTTTGACCTGATAAATTGCAAGTATAAGAACACCAGACACAAAATTCCTCAAAATCCACACTCCCGACCCCAAAGTTCCTGAGAATCCACTCGCTCCCAAAAACTAAGTCAGACAACAGCATCCATCCTGTAACCTATTTGACGGCGGCCCTATAGGCTGTCTGTGGACAGTTGAAAATGATGCAAATTGTGCATAATTAATGGCTGTAATGTACATGAGTGTGTTGGGTAGTGTCCCCTGTGTGGTGTACAGTAGGTTCCACCTGATACAATGCCTGTATTCATGAAATATGACCTTTTGATGTCTTGGCATCCCACCTGTAGCTTATTAGGTTACTGACTGGACTTCACCACATAGTGTGAAATCCCCAAATCTTTACAGGATCTGACCCGCTGAAATTGTCTAAGTCAGACAACAGCATCCATCCTGTAACCTATTTGACGGCGGCCCTATAGGCTGTCTGTGGACAGTTGAAAATGATGCAAATTGTGCATAATTAATGGCTGTAATGTACATGAGTGTGTTGGGTAGTGTCCCCTGTGTGGTGTACAGTAGGTTCCACCTGATACAATGCCTGTTTTCATGAAATATGACCCATTAATGTACAGTCCAGGAGGAAGCCTATAGGGCTCTGTCGAATAGGTTACAGGTGGGCTCCAAACTTTGAACGGCTATAACTTGGGGACCCCGCGGCCTAGCGACACCAAACTTGGGTCAAAGTAAGGTCCCCTGGGTCCCTCTCCAACGGGCCCTAGCCCGAGCTTCTAGCGCCCCCACAGGCCGAGATACGGGGGCCAACATGAAAGGATGCACTTCAGAAGGAAGAGGCCCAGAGGCTCAGGACTCTGGGGTCTGAGAGGGCCCCTAGGGGCCCCTCCCAACCCCGAAGGACGATCCGCTGGGACCCGTCCTTTCCGAGATATCGACCGTTTTGTCCAAAAGTCCCTCATGTATAACCGGGTGTATCTTGGGAGTTAAACCGAGTTGGAGCACCAAACTCCAGGCATGAGGGGGGCCCATAGGGCCCCTTCGGACCCCACCGTCCCCAGCTCCTGGGCCCTTCCGTTTCCGAGATACGGCCACTTCCGGTCCAGCTTTGACCGGGTGTATCTCGGAAACCAGGCCGACTTGGAGCTCCATTCTCCGGGCACGGGTAGGTACCCATGGGCCCCCCATGAGCCCCGAGTATGGAGCCCAAAGTCGGTTTGGTTCCTGAGTTATGCCCGGTCAAAGATGGGACTTTGACCGGGTGTATCTCGGAAACCGAGCCGACTTGGAGCACCATACTCCGGGCATGGGTAGGTACCCATGGGCACCCCATGACCCCTAGAGTATGGAGCCCAAAGTCAGCTTGGTTCTTGAGATACACCCGGTCAAATTCACCATCCAACCTGTAGCTTATTAGGTTACTGACTGGACTTCACCACATAGTGTGAAATCCCCAAATCTTTACAGGATCTGACCCGCTGAAATTGTCTAAGTCAGAAAACAGCATCCATCCTGTAACCTATTTGACAGCGGCCCTATAGGCTGTCTGTGGACAGTTGAAAATGATGCAAATTGTGCATAATTAATGGCTGTAATGTACATGAGTGTGTTGGGTAGTGTCCCCTGTGTGGTGTGCAGTAGGTTCCACCTGATACAATGCCTGTATTCATGAAATATGACCTTTTGATGTCTTGGCATCCCACCTGTAGCTTATTAGGTTACTGACTGGACTTCACCACATAGTGTGAAATCCCCAAATCTTTACAGGATCTGACCCGCTGAAAATGTCTAAGTCAGACAACAGCATCCATCCTGTAACCTATTTGATGGCGGCCCTATAGGCTGTCTGTGGACAGTTGAAAATGATGCAAATTGTGCATAATTAATGGTTGTAATGTACATGAGTGTGTTGGGTAGTGTCCCCTGTGTGGTTTACAGTAGGTTCCACCTGATACAATGCCTGTATTTATGAAATATGACCCATTAATGTACAGTCCAGGAGGAAGCCTATAGGGCTCTGTCGAATAGGTTACAGGTGGGCTCCAAACTTTGAACGGCTATAACTCGGGGACCCCGCGGCCTAGCGACACCAAACTCGGGTCAAAGTAAGGTCCCCAGGGTCCCTCTCCAACGGGACCTAGCCCGAGCTTCTAGCGCCCCCACAGGCCGAGATACGGGGGCCAACAAGAAAGGATGCACTTCAGAAGGAAGGGTCCCAGAGGCTCAGGACTCTGGGGTCTGAGAGGGCCCCTAGGGGCCCCTCCCCCACCCCGAAGGACGATCCGCTGGGACCCGTCCTTTTCGAGATATCGACCGTTTTGTCCAAAAGTCCCTCATGTATAACCGGGTGTATCTTGGGAGTTAAGCCGAGTTGGAGCTCCAAACTCCAGGCATGAGGGGGGCCCATAGGGCCCCTTCGGACCCCACCGTCCCCAGCTCCTGGGCCCTTCCGTTTCCGAGATACGGCCACTTCCGGTCCAGCTTTGACCGGGTGTATCTCGGAAACCAGGCCGACTTGGAGCTCCATTCTCCGGGCAGTGGTAGGTACCCATGGGCCCCCCATGAGCCCCGAGTATGGAGCCCAAAGTCGGCTTGGTTCCTGAGTTATGCCCGGTCAAAAATGGGACTTTGACCAGATGTATCTCGGAAACCGCGCAGACTTGGAGCTCCATACTCCGGGCATGGGTAGGTATCCATGGGCCCCCTATGACCCCCGAGTATGAAGCCGAAAGTCGGCTTGGTTCCTGAGTTATGCCCGGTCAAAATCACCATCCAACCTGTAGCTTAATAAGTTACTGACTGGACTTCACCACATAGTGTGAAATCCCCAAATCTTTACAGGATCTGACCCGCTGAAATTGTCTAAGTCAGACAACAGCATCCATCCTGTAACCTATTTGACGGCGGCCCTATAGGCTGTCTGTGGACAGTTGAAATTGATGCAAATTGAGCATAATTAATGGCTGTAATGTACATGAGTGTGTTGGGTAGTGTCCCCTGTGTGGTGTACAGTAGGTTCCACCTGATACAATGCCTGTATTCATGAAATATGACCTTTTGATGTCTTGGCATCCCACCTGTAGCTTATTAGGTTACTGACTGGACTTCACCACATAGTGTGAAATCCCCAAATCTTTACAGGATCTGACCCGCTGAAAATGTCTAAGTCAGACAACAGCATCCATCCTGTAACCTATTTGACGGCGGCCCTATAGGCTGTCTGTGGACAGTTGAAAATGATGCAAATTGTGCATAATTAATGGCTGTAATGTACATGAGTGTGTTGGGTAGTGTCCCCTGTGTGGTGTGCAGTAGGTTCCACCTGATACAATGCCTGTATTCATGAAATATGACCTTTTGATGTCTTGGCATCCCACCTGTAGCTTATTAGGTTACTGACTGGACTTCACCACATAGTGTGAAATCCCCAAATCTTTACAGGATCTGACCCGCTGAAAATGTCTAAGTCAGAAAACAGCATCCATCCTGCAACCTATTTGACGGCGGCCCTATAGGCTGTCTGTGGACAGTTGAAAATGATGCAAATTGTGCATAATTAATGGCTGTAATGTACATGAGTGTGTTGGGTAGTGTCGCCTGTGTGGTGTACAGTAGGTTCCACCTGATACAATGCCTGTATTTATGAAATATGACCCATTAATGTACAGTCCAGGTGGAAGCCTATAGGGGCTCTGTCGAATAGGTTACAGGTGGGCTCCAAACTTTGAACGGCTATAACTCGGGGACCCCGCGGCCTAGCGACACCAAACTCGGGTCAAAGTAAGGTCCCCTGGGTCCCTCTCCAACGGGCCCTAGCCCGAGCTTCTAGCGCCCCCACAGGCCGAGATACGGGGGCCAACAAGAAAGGATGCACTTCAGAAGGAAGGGTCCCAGAGGCTCAGGACTCTGGGGTCTGAGAGGGCCCCTAGGGGCCCCTCCCCACCCCGAAGGACGATCCGCTGGGACCCGTCCTTTCCGAGATATCGACCGTTTTGTCCAAAAGTCCCTCATGTATAACCGGGGGTATCTTGGGAGTTAAGCCGAGTAGGAGCTCCAAACTCCAGGCATGAGGGGGGCCCATAGGGCCCCTTCGGACCCCACCGTCCCCAGCTCCTGGGCCCTTCCGTTTCCGAGATACGGCCACTTCCGGTCCAGCTTTGACCGGGTGTATCTCGGAAACCAGGCCGACCTGGAGCTCCATTCTCCGGGCAGGGGTAGGTACCCATGGGCCCCCCATGAGCCCCGAGTATGGAGCCCAAAGTCGGCTTGGTTCCTGAGTTATGCCCGGTCAAAAATAGGACTTTGACCGGGTGTATCAAGGAAACCGCGCCGACTTGGAGCTCCATTCTCCGGGCAGGCGTAGGTGTCCATGGCCCCCCCATGACCCCCGAGTTTGGAGCCCAAAGTCGGCTTGGTTCCTGAGTAATGCCCGGTCAAAGATGGGACTTTGACCGGGTGTATCTCGGAAACCGAGCCGACTTGGAGCACCATACTCCGAGCATGGGTAGGTACCCATGGGCACCCCATGACCCCTAGAGTATGGAGCCCAAAGTCAGCTTGGTTCTTGAGATACACCCGGTCAAATTCACCATCCAACCTGTAGCTTATTAGGTTACTGACTGGACTTCACCACATAGTGTGAAATCCCCAAATCTTTACAGGATCTGACCCGCTGAAATTGTCTAAGTCAGACAACAGCATCCATCCTGTAACCTATTTGACGGCGGCCCTATAGGCTGTCTGTGGACAGTTGAAATTGATGCAAATTGAGCATAATTAATGGCTGTAATGTACATGAGTGTGTTGGGTAGTGTCCCCTGTGTGGTGTACAGTAGGTTCCACCTGATACAATGCCTGTATTCATGAAATATGACCTTTTGATGTCTTGGCATCCCACCTGTAGCTTATTAGGTTACTGACTGGACTTCACCACATAGTGTGAAATCCCCAAATCTTTACAGGATCTGACCCGCTGAAAATGTCTAAGTCAGAAAACAGCATCCATCCTGTAACCTATTTGACGGCGGCCCTATAGGCTGTCTGTGGACAGTTGAAAATGATGCAAATTGTGCATAATTAATGGCTGTAATGTACATGAGTGTGTTGGGTAGTGTCCCCTGTGTAGTGTGCAGTAGGTTCCACCTGATACAATGCCTGTATTCATGAAATATGACTTTTTGATTTCTTGGCATCCCACCTGTAGCTTATTAGGTTACTGACTGGACTTCACCACATAGTGTGAAATCCCCAAATCTTTACAGGATCTGACCCGCTGAAAATGTCTAAGTCAGAAAACAGCATCCATCCTGTAACCTATTTGACGGCGGCCCTATAGCTGTCTGTGGACAGTTGAAAATGATGCAAATTGTGCATAATTAATGGCTGTAATGAACACCAGTGTGTAGTGCTCTTTCCCCTGTGTGGTGCAGAGTAGGTTTGACCTGATAAATTGCAAGTATAAGAACACCAGACCCAAAATTCCCCAAAATCCACACTCCCCGCTCCCAAAAACTAAGTCAGAAACAGCATCCATCCTGTAATCTATTTGACAGAGCTCCTATAGGCTGTCTGTGGACAGTCCATTTTTAGGCTAATAATACATAATTATTGGCTTTACTGTATATCAGTGTGTTACATAGTGTCCCTGTGTGGCATACAACAGGTTAAACCACATATAAGCACTGTATTTATGAAATATGACCATTTAATGTACTGTCCACGAACAGCCTACAGGGACCCTGTCATTTAAGTTACAGCTTGGACTTCAAGGACTGTATCCATCCTGTAACCTAATCGACAGGGTCCAAATAGGCTGTCTGTGGACAGTCCATTTTTAGGCTAATAATACATAATTTATGGCTGTAATGTACACTAGTGTGTTGTGTTGTGTCCCCTGTGTGGTGTACAGTAGGTTTCACCTCAAAGTTACAAGTTGTGTGGCATACAACAAGTTAAACCACATAAAAGCACTGTAATTATGAAAAATTACTTTTTGATGTATTGGCATCCCACCTATAGCTTAATAAGTTGCTCACGGGCTGCAACCAATCGGTCAATGTCTCTCCCATCTCTTTTGGTTTTTGGCTAATATCTCAGCGAAAACACCACCGAAAATCATAAAAATGGTATTGTTCTTTTCAGAGTGACGAGCCGGTTCCAGCGTGCTGACTTTTGCAGAGTTTTCGGCCGTTTAAAAAAATTCCGCAGTGGGTTACCGTCCTTCAAACTGCATGCACTCATGGTTGGGTCTAGCCAAGCAAGGCCGCCCAGCTACATACCCGGCTCGGATCCCCTTGCGCCGCGCTTCACCCTGGGGCCTTATGGTGCACAGAGGGTACCCTGCAATGGGTTTCTTAGGTTTTGGGTCCCCCTGAGAGCCAGGTGCACTTAGGCTGGGTAAAAACTCCTGGAGGGAGAGGGCCTCCTGGAGAAATGCAAGCCCAGCCTGGTGCACTCAGGCTGGGTAAAAACTCCTGGAGGGAGAGGGCCTCCTGAAGAAATCCAAGCCCAGCCTGGTGCACTCAGGCTGGGGAGGAACTCCTGGAGGGAGAGGGCCTCCAGGAGCAACCCAAAACCTAAGTCCAAAACATTGCGGTACTTGTGGGGATCCAGGCACTCGGGACTCCTTGGCCAGGCCCAGGGAAGGTGACCCTTCCTGGGTCAAAGGCAGATTTAACCGCCTCCACTGGAGCTCCACCTGGAGCTAAGACGGTCCTAAAATGAACCTTTGGGCTTGTATGAGAGAAGGTGACTATGGGTGTCTCTGGCTGGGGATAAATCCTGGAGGGACAGGGCCTCCAGGAGCAATCCAAGCCCAGCCAGGGGGCACTCTGGCTGGGGATATATCCTGGAGGGAGAGGGCCTCCAGGAGCAATCCAAGCCCAGCCAGGGTGCACTCTGGCTGGGGTAAAAAATCCTGGAGGGAGAGGGCCTCCAGGAGCAATCCAAGCCCAGCCAGGGTGCACTCTGGCTGGGGTAAAAATCCTGGAGGGAGAGGGCCTCCAGGAGCAATCCAAGCCCAGCCAGGGGGCACTCTGGCTGGGGATATATCATGAAGGGAGAGGGCCTCCAGGAGCAGTCCAAAACGTTGCGGTACCCATGGGGCTCCAGGCACTCGGGACTCCTTGGCCTGCCCTGGGGAAGGTGGCCTGTCCTGGGTCAAAGGCAGATTTAACCGCCACCCCTGGAGGTCCATCTGGAGCTAAGACGGTCCTAAAATGGACCTCCGGGGTTATATGACGAGATGTACAAGGAGCACCCTGGCTGGGGTAAAAATCTTGGAGGGAGAGGGCCTCCCGGAGCAATCCAAGCCCAGCCAGGGGGCACTCTGGCTGGGGTAAAATTAAAATTGGGCCTTGCCATGGAGCTCTGGAAGTCCTGGAGGGAGAGGGCCTCCAGGAGCAATCCAAACCCAGCCAGGGGGCACTCTGGCTGGGGATAAACACCTGGAGGGAGAGGGCCTCCAGGAGCAATCCAAAACCTAAGTCCAAAATGTTGCGGTACCCATGGGGCTCCAGGCACTCGGAACTCCTCGGCCTGCCCCGGGAAAGGTGGCCCGTCCTTGGTCAAAGGCAGGTTTAACCGCCACCCCTGGATGTCCATCTGGAGCTAAGGCGGTCCTAAAATGGAAGTCTGGGGTTATATGAGGAGAGGTACAAGGAACAATCCAAGCCCAGCCAGGGGGCACTCTGGCTGGGGTAAAATATAAATTGGGCCTTGCCATGGATCTCTGGAAGTCCTGGAGGGAGAGGGCCTCCAGGAGCAATCCAAGCCCAGCCAGGAGGCACTCTGGCTGGGCATAAACACCTGGAGGGAGAGGGCCTCCAGGAGCAATCCAAAACCTAAATTCCAAAACGTTGCGGTACCCATGGGGCTCCAGGCACTCGGGACTCCTCGGCCTGCCCCGGGGAAGGTGGCTTGTCCTGGGTCAAAGGCAGATTTAACCGCCACCCCTGGATGTCCATCTGGAGCTAAGACGGTCCTAAAATGGACCTCCGGGGTTATATGAGGAGAAGTACAAGGAGCAATCCAAGCCCAGCCAGGGTGCACTCTGGCTGGGGTAAAATATGAATTGGGCCTTGCCATGGATCTCTGGAAGTCCTGGAGGGAGAGGGCCTCCAGGAGCAATCCAAGCCCAGCCAGGAGGCACTCTGGCTGGGCATAAACACCTGGAGGGAGAGGGCCTCCAGGAGCAATCCAAAACCTAAATTCCAAAACGTTGCGGTACCCATGGGGCTCCAGGCACTCGGGACTCCTCGGCCTGCCCCGGGGAAGGTGGCTTGTCCTGGGTCAAAGGCAGATTTAACCGCCACCCCTGGATGTCCATCTGGAGCTAAGACGGTCCTAAAATGGACCTCCGGGGTTATATGAGGAGAAGTACAAGGAGCAATCCAAGCCCAGCCAGGGTGCACTCTGGCTGGGGTAAAATATAAATTAGGCCTGCCATGGAGCTCTGGAAGTCCTGGAGGGAGAGGGCCTCCAGGAGCAATCCAAGCCCAGCCAGGGGGCACCCTGGCTGGGGTAAAATATGAATTGGGCCTTGCCATGGATCTCTGGAAGTCCTGGAGGGAGAGGGCCTCCAGGAGCAATCCAAGCCCAGCCAGGAGGCACTCTGGCTGGGCATAAACACCTGGAGGGAGAGGGCCTCCAGGAGTAATCCAAAACCTAAATTCCAAAACGTTGCGGTACCCATGGGGCACCAGGCACTCGGGACTCCTCGGCCTGCCCCGGGGAAGGTGGCTTGTCCTGGGTCAAAGGCAGATTTAACCGCCACCCCTGGATGTCCATCTGGAGCTAAGACGGTCCTAAAATGGACCTCCGGGGATATATGAGGAGAAGTACAAGCAGCAATCCAAGCCCAGCCAGGGTGCACTCTGGCTGGGGTAAAAATAAATTAGGCCTGCCATGGAGCTCTGGAAGTCCTGGAGGGAGAGGGCCTCCAGGAGCATTCCAAGCCCAGCCAGGGGGCACCATGGCTGGGGTAAAATATGAATTGGGCCTTGCCATGGATCTCTGGCATTCCTGGAGGGAGAGGGCCTCCAGGAGCAATCCAAGCCCAGCCAGGAGGCACTCTGGCTGGGCATAAACACCTGGAGGGAGAGGGCCTCCAGGAGCAATCCAAAACCTAAATTCCAAAACGTTGGCGGTACCCATGGGGCTCCAGGCACTCGGGACTCCTCGGCCTGCCCCGGGGAAGGTGGCTTGTCCTGGGTCAAAGGCAGATTTAACCGCCACCCCTGGATGTCCATCTGGAGCTAAGACGGTCCTAAAATGGACCTCCGGGGTTATATGAGGAGAAGTACAAGGAGCAATCCAAGCCCAGCCAGGGTGCACTCTGGCTGGGGTAAAATATAAATTAGGCCTGCCATGGAGCTCTGGAAGTCCTGGAGGGAGAGGGCCTCCAGGAGCAATCCAAGCCCAGCCAGGGGGCACCCTGGCTGGGGTAAAATATGAATTGGGCCTTGCCATGGATCTCTGGAAGTCCTGGAGGGAGAGGGCCTCCAGGAGCAATCCAAGCCCAGCCAGGAGGCACTCTGGCTGGGCATAAACACCTGGAGGGAGAGGGCCTCCAGGAGCAATCCAAAACCTAAATTCCAAAACGTTGCGGTACCCATGGGGCTCCAGGCACTCGGGACTCCTCGGCCTGCCCCGGGGAAGGTGGCTTGTCCTGGGTCAAAGGCAGATTTAAACCGCCACCCCTGGATGTCCATCTGGAGCTAAGACGGTCCTAAAATGGACCTCCGGGGTTATATGAGGAGAAGTACAAGGAGCAATCCAAGCCCAGCCAGGGTGCACTCTGGCTGGGGTAAAATATAAATTAGGCCTGCCATGGAGCTCTGGAAGTCCTGGAGGGAGAGGGCCTCCAGGAGCAATCCAAGCCCAGCCAGGGGGCACCCTGGCTGGGGTAAAATATAAATTGGGCCTTGCCATGGATCTCTGGAAGTCCTGGAGGGAGAGGGCCTCCAGGAGCAATCCAAGCCCAGCCAGGAGGCACTCTGGCTGGGCATAAACACCTGGAGGGAGAGGGCCTCCAGGAGCAATCCAAAACTTAAATTCCAAAACGTTGCGGTACCCATGGGGCACCAGGCACTCGGGACTCCTCGGCCTGCCCCGGGGAAGGTGGCTTGTCCTGGGTCAAAGGCAGATTTAACCGCCACCCCTGGATGTCCATCTGGAGCTAAGACGGTCCTAAAATGGACCTCCGGGGATATATGAGGAGAAGTACAAGGAGCAATCCAAGCCCAGCCAGGGTGCACTCTGGCTGGGGTAAAATATAAATTAGGCCGTGCCATGGAGCTCTGGAAGTCCTGGAAGGAGAGGGCCTCCAGGAGCAATCCAAGCCCAGCCAGGGGGCAGCTCTGGTTCTCCGAGTCGAGCAGAGGGTGGACCACGGTGGGAGTCCCATCCTAGAGCTCTGGTTCTCTGAGTCTGGCAGACGACTGACCGAGGTGAGGGTCACTGCCCAGAGCTCTGGTTCCCCGAGTTGGGCTGAGGCCGGAGAACCTCGGCCAGAGGGAACCAGAGAACCAGTGCGGCTGCCCAAAACCTAAGTCGATTTTGGGTGTACCAGTGGCCCGGTTCTCTGGTGGCGCGGGGTTGCTGGAACAGTAATACCCAGGCTTAAGTTTGGGACCCCTGGGTCCGGCCGGTGCGCGGGTGTGGGTGCAGGACGGGGCTGTGGTGTAGCTCTGGTTCTCTGAGTCGGGCAGAGGGTGAACCTAGGTGTGGGTCCTTGCCCGGAGCTCTGGTTCTCCGAGTCGGCTGAAGGCGGAGTACCTTGGCCGGAGGGAACCAGAGAACCAGTGCGGCTGCCAAAACCTAAGTCGATTTTGGGTTACCAGTGGCCCGGTTCTCTGGTGGCGCGGGGTTGCTGGGACAGTAATACCCGGGCTTAAGTTTGGGACCCCCGGGTCCGGCCGGTGCGTGGGTGTGGGTGCAGGCCGGGGCTGTGGGGTAGCTCTGGTTCTCTGAGTCGGGCAGAGGGTGGACCAAGGTGGGGGTCCCTCTCTGTAGCTCTGGTTCTCCGAGTCTGGCCAGAGGGTGGACCAAGGTGTGGGTCCCTGCCCGGAGCTCTGGTTCTCTGAGTCGGGCAGAGGGTTAACCTAGGTGTGGGTCCCTGCCCGGAGCTCTGGTTCTCTGAGTCGGGCGGCGGGTGGACCTAGGTGGGGGTCCCTGCCCAGAGCTCTGGTTCTCCGAGTCGGCTGAAGTACCTTGGGTTACCAGTGGCCCGGTTCTCTGGTGGCGCGGGGTTGCTGGGACAGTAATCCCGGGCTTAAGTTTGGGACCCCCGGGTTCGCCGGTGCACGGGTGTGGGTGGAGGCCAGGGCTGGGGGGTAGCTCTGGTTCTCAGAGTCGGGCAGAGAGTGGACCAGGGTGGGGGTCCCTGCCCAGACCTCTGGTTCTCTGAGTCGGGCAGAGGGTGGACCTAGGTGGGGGTCCCTCTCTGTAGCTCTGGTTCTCCGAGTCTGGGCAGAGGGTGGACCTAGGTGGGGGTCCCTCTCTGTAGCTCTGGTTCTCCGAGTCTGGGCAGAGGGTGGACCAAGGTGTGGGTCCCTGCCTGGAGCTCTGGTTCTCTGAGTCGGGCAGAGGGTGGACCAAGGTGTGGGTCCCTGCCTGGAGCTCTGGTTCTCTGAGTCGGACAGTGGGTGGACCTAGTTGGGGTCCCCTGCCCGGAGCTCTGGTTCTCTGAGTCGGGCGGCGGGTGGACTGGTGGGTCCTCCGAGTCTGGTCTTGATCGGGCAGGGTACCTTTGGGCCGCCGGAGCTCTGGTTCTCTGAGTCGGGCGGGGTGACCAGGGGGTCCTGCGGAGCTTGGTTCTCTGATGCGCGGTGGCTGGTGGGGTCCCTGCCCGGAGCTCTGGTTCTCTGAGTCGGGCAGAGGGTGGACCTTGGTGGGGGTCCCTGCCCGGAGCTCTGGTTCTCTGAGTCGGGCAGAGGGTGGACCTAGGTGGGGGTCCCTGCCTGGAGCCCTGGTTCACCGTCTGAAAATTTCTAAGTCGAAAACAGCATCCCACCTGTAACTTATATGACACAGGCCCTATAGGCTCTCTGTGGACAGTTGAATATTATGCAAATTTTGCATAATTAATGTCTGTACTGTACACCAGTGTGTTGCATTGTGACCCCTGTGTGGCATACAACAGGTTAAACCACATATAAGCACTGTATTTATGAAATATGACCATTTAATGTACTGTCCACGAACAGCCTAGAAGGACTGTCAAATAAGTTACAGCTGGGACTTCACCGACTGTATCCATCCTGTAACTTATTTGACAGAGCCCCTATAGGCTGTCTGTGGACAGTTTATTTTTATGCAAATTTTTCATAATTAAAAGCTGTAATGTACATCAGTGTGTAGTGCTGTGACCCATGAGTGGTGTACAGTAGGTTTCACCTCATAAAACCACTGTATCTATGAAATATGAGCCATTAATGTACTGTCCAGGAGGAAGCCTATAGGGGCTCTGTCAAATAAGTTATAGGTGGGCTGTAAACTTTGAACGGCTATAACTCGGGGACCAAACGGCCTAGCGACACCAAACTCGGGTCAAAGTAAGATCCCCAGGGGCCCTTTCCATCGGGCCTTAGCCCGAGCTTCTAGCGCCCCCACAGGCCGAGATACGGGGGCCAACAAGAAAGGATGCACTTCAGAAGGAAGGGTCCCAGAGGCTCAGGACTCTGGGGTCTGAGAGGGCCCCTAGGGGCCCCTCCCCCACCCCGAAGGACGATCCGCTGGGACCCGTCCTTTCCGAGATATCGACCGTTTTGTCCAAAAGTCCCTCATGTATAACCGGGTGTATCTTGGGAGTTAAGCCGAGTTGGAGCTCCAAACTCCAGGCATGAGGGGGGCCCATAGGGCCCCTTCGGACCTCACCGTCCCCAGCTCCTGGGCCCTTCCGTTTCCGAGATACGGCCACTTCCGGTCCATCTTTGACCGGGTGTATCTTGGAAACCAGGCCGACTTGGAGCTCCATTCTCCGGGCAGGGGTAGGTACCCATGGGCCCCCCATGAGCCCGAGTATGGAGCCCAAAGTCGGCTTGGTTCCTGAGTTATGCCCGGTCAAAAATGGGACTTTGACCGGGTGTATCTCGGAAACCGCGCCGACTTGGAGCTCCATACTCCGGGCATGGGTAGGTACCCATGGGCACCCCATGACCCTAGAGTATGGAGCCCAAAGTCGGCTTGGTTCTTGAGATACACCCGGTCAAAATCACCATCCAACCTGTAGCTTAATAAGTTACTGACTGGACTTCACCACATAGTGTGAAATCCCCAAATCTTTACAGGATCTGACCCGCTGAAAATGTCTAAGTCAGAAAACAGCATCCATCCTGTAACCTATTTGACGGCGGCCGTATAGGCTGTCTGTGGACAGTTGAAAATGATGCAAATTGTGCATAATTAATGGCCGTAATGTACATGAGTGTGTTGGGTAGTGTCCCCTGTGTGGTGTACAGTAGGTTCCACCTGATACAATGCCTGTATTTATGAAATATGACTTTTTGATGTCTTGGCATCCCACCTGTAGCTTATTAGGTTACTGACTGGACTTCACCACATAGTGTGAAATCCCCAAATCTTTACAGGATCTGACCGCCTGAAAATGTCTAAGTCAGAAAACAGCATCCATCCTGTAACCTATTTGACGGCGGCCCTATAGGCTGTCTGTGGACAGTTGAAAATGATGCAAATTGTGCATAATTAATGGCTGTAATGTACATGAGTGTGTTGGGTAGTGTCCCCTGTGTGGTGTACAGTAGGTTCCACCTGATACAATGCCTGTATTTATGAAATATGACCCATTAATATACAGTCCAGGAGGAAGCCTATAGGGGCTCTGTCGAATAGGTTACAGGTGGGCTCCAAACTTTGAACGGCTATAACTCGGGGACCCCGCGGCCTAGCGACACCAAACTCGGGTCAAAGTAAGGTCCCTAGGGTCCCTCTCCAACGGGCTCTAGCCCGAGCTTCTAGCGCCCCCACAGGCCGAGATACGGGGGCCAACAAGAAAGGATGCACTTCAGAAGGAAGGGTCCCAGAGGCTCGGGACTCTGGGGTCTGAGAGGGCCCCTAGGGGCCCCTCCCCACCCCGAAGGACGATCCGCTGGGACTCTTTCTTTTGGAGATATCGACCGTTTTGTCCAAAAGTCCCTTATGTATAACCGGGTGTACCTTGGGAGTTAAGCCGAGTTGGAGCTCCAAACTCCGGGCATGAGGGGGGCCCATAGGGCCCCTTCGGACCCCACCGTCCCCAGCTCCTGGGCCTTTCCGTTTCCGAGATACGGCCACTTCCGGTCCAGCTTTGACCGGGTGTATCTCGGAAACCAGGCCGACTTGGAGGTCCATACTCCGGGCGTGAGGAGCTACCCATGGGCCCCCTAGGAACCCAGAGTTTGGACTCCCAATTCGGTGTGGTTCCTGAGATATGACCACTTCCTGTGGAACTTTGACCGTTTTTTTCTCGGAAACCAGGCCGACTTGGAGCTCCATACTCCGGGCGTGGGGGAGTACCCTTAGGCCCCTCATGACCCCAGAGGTTGGACTCCCAATTCGGCTTGTTTCCTGAGATATGGCCACTTCCTGTGGAAATTTGACCCGTTGTATCTCGGAAACCAGGCCGACTTGGAGCTCCATTCTCTGGGAGTGTGGGGCTACCCATGGGTTCCCCATGACCCCAGTGTATGGAGCCCAGACTCGGCTTGGTTCCCGAGATATGACAACTTCCTGTGGAACTTTGACCGGGTGTATCTCGGAAACCAGGCCAACTTGGAGCTCCATTCTCCGGGCGTGGGGGGGTACCCATGAGACCCCCCTGACCCCGAGTATGGGGCCCAAAGTCGGCTTGGTTCTTGAGATACAATCGGTCAAAATCACCATCCAACCTGTAGCTTAATAAGTTACTGACTGGACTTCACCACATAGTGTGAAATCCCCAAATCTTTACAGGATCTGACCCGCTGAAAATGTCTAAGTCAGTTAACACCATCCCACCTGTAACTTATTTGACAGAGCCCCTATAGGCTGTCTGTGGACAGTTGAATATTATGCAAATTTTGCATAATTAATTGCTGTACTGTACACCAGTGTGTTGTATTGTGACCCCTGTGTGGCATACAACAGGTTAAACCACATATAAGCACTGTATTTATGAAATATGACCATTTAATGTACTGTCCACGAACAGCCTAGAAGGACTGTCAAATAAGTTACAGCTGGGACTTCACCGACTGTATCCATCCTGTAACTTATTTGACAGAGCCCCTATAGGCTGTCTGTGGACAAGTTGAATATTATGCAAATTTTGCATAATTAATGGCTGTACTGTACACCAGTGTGTTGTATTGTGACCCCTGTGTGGCATACAACAGGTTAAACCACAAATAAGCACTGTATTTATGAAATATGACCATTTAATGTAATGTCCACGAACAGCCTACAGGGACCCTGTCAAATAAGTTACAGCTGGGACTTCACTGACTGTATCCATCCTGTAACTTATTTGACAGAGCCCCTATAGGCTGTCTGTGGACAGTTGAATATTATGCAAATTTTGCATAATTGATGGCTGTACTGTACACCAGTGTGTTGTATTGTGACCCCTGTGTGGCATACAACAGGTTAAACCACAAATAAGCACTGTATTTATGAAATATGACCATTTAATGTAATGTCCACGAACAGCCTACAGGGACCCTGTCAAATAAGTTACAGCTGGGACTTCACCGACTGTATCCATCCTGTAACTTATTTGACAGAGCCCCTATAGGCTGTCTGTGGACAGTTGAATATTATGCAAATTTTGCATAATTAATGGCTGTACTGTACACCAGTGTGTTGTATTGTGACCCCTGTGTGGCATACAACAGGTTAAACCACATATAAGCACTGTATTTATGAAATATGACCATTTAATGTACTGTCCACGAACAGCCTAGAAGGACTGTCAAATAAGTTACAGCTGGGACTTCACCGACTGTATCCATCCTGTAACTTATTTGACAGAGCCCTATAGGCTGTCTGTGGACAAGTTGAATATTATGCAAATTTTGCATAATTAATGGTTGTACTGTACACCAGTGTGTTGTATTGTGACCCCTGGGTGGCATACAACAGGTTAAACCACATATATGCACTGTATTTATGAAATATGACCATTTAATGTAATGTCCACGAACTAGCCTACAGGGACCCTGTCAAATAAGTTACAGCTGGGACTTCACCGACTGTATCCATCCTGTAACTTATTTGACAGAGCCAAATAAGTTACAGCTGGGACTTGAACACATTGAAACGCTGAAAATTTCTAAGTCGAAAACTGCATCCTTCCTGTGACTTAACTGACAGGGTGGGGGAAAAAGCATTTTTAGGGCCATTTTGCCCCGTTGTGGGGCCCCTGAAGGGTCTCAGGAGACGGGACCACCGTCCCCGGCCTCAGGGGGAGAGGCCGGATCGAACCCTAGGCGTCGTTTGGGGGTCAAAAAATTATTAGGGGGCGCCGCGCAGCGCTTAGGGATTTTCATCCCCAGACTGTCAATTAAGTTAATCCTGGGACGTCAGGTTCCCGAATTAAGGAAATTAGGACAAATAGGCAGTCTGTGGATTTTTGTTAGTTCATATAAGTTGCCATATGGCGAAAAAGGTGTACGAAGGGATGCAAAGGCACCATTCCGGATCCTACATCCAACTTAAATGAATAGTGTTCCCTAATAATTTGTCTGTGGAACCTGAGGGGCAAATAGGCTCCTAGGTGGCCACCACTAGGGGGCCAGGTTCCCTAATCCTTGCCCACGAAGTGCCTAAAGTGCCACCTAAGTGCCTATTCTTCAACACTGTGTCCACGAACAGCCTAAAGTGCCACCTAGCAACTTATTCTTCAACGCTATGTCCACGAACAGCCTAAAGTGCCACCTAGCAGCTTATTCTTCATCACTATGTCCACGAACAGCCTAAAGTGCCACCTAGCAGCCTATTCTTCATCACTATGTCCACGAACAGCCTAAAGTGCCACCTAGCAGCTTATTCTTCATCACTATGTCCACGAACAGCCTAAAGTGCCACCTAGCAGCCTATTCTTCATCACTATGTCCACGAACAGCCTAAAGTGCCACCTAGCAGCCTATTCTTCATCACTATGTCCACGAACAGCCTAAAGTGCCACCTAGCAACTTATTCTTCAGCGCTATGTCCACGAACAGCCTAAAGTGCCACCTAGCAACTTATTCTTCAGCACTATGTCCACGAACAGCCTAAAGTGGTTTTCATAGGTGTTTCGTGGACAGTGTTCCAAAATGTCCGTTTGGCAGGGGTCAAAAGGTCGAAGGGGCTCCAAATTTGACACGGCGGTAGTCCAGGGGCCCCCGGTTCAGGGTCCTGGCTTTCAGGGACCTAGGTTGGTGTTAAAATGTTCCCTGCGCTCTAGGGACTCGTCCTCCTAGTATGTGACAATGGGGCCCCTAGGCTACCAGGATGCGAAGTTTGGGGCCCCTCGGACCCCTGGGGGCCGAACGACCAAAAAGTCTGTTTGGCAGGGGTCAAAAGGTCGAAGGGGCTCCACATTTGACACGGCGGTAGTCCAGGGGCCCCCGGTTCAGGATCCTGGGTTTCAGGACCCTAGGTTGGTGTTAAAAATTTCCCTGCGCTCTAGGGACTCGTCCTCCTAGTATGTGGCAGTGGGGCCCCTAGGCTACCAGGATGCGAAGTTTGGGGCCCCTTGGACCCCCCGGGGCCGAGCAGTAGCCGAGGACACGTGCAACTTATTGCATGCGTTTTCATAGGTGGTTCGTGGACAGCGGACCAAAAGGTCCGTTTGGCCCGAAATTGTCATCCACGCCTCTTCAGGGGCCCCCGGGGCCGTGCCTAGAGCCTCGTGTCCCTTCGACCCGTTTTGGTGCTTAATTGGCCCACTTGTCCACGAACAGCCTACATTAAATAGGTTGCAGGACGGACGTCTGAAAGCAGGGGTCACAAGGTCGCAGGGGCTCCAAATTCGGCACGGTGGTAGTCCAGGGGCCCCTTGATCAGGATCCTTGACATCAGGGTCCTAGGTGGGCCCCGAGTCTGTTTTTTAACCCTAACCTAACTTTTCAATGGGCCCTTTGGAGAAGGCCTTTCTGTCTATGAGCGCAAGAGGCCTTTGTGAGAGATTTTGACAAAGGTAGTCCAAAAAATTTCCCTGCGCTCTAGGGACTCGTCCTCCTAGTATGTGGCAGTGGGGCCCCTAGGCTACCAGGATACGAAGTTTGGGGCTCCTCGGACCCCCCGGGGCCGAGCAGTAGCCGGGAACACGTGCAACTTATTGCATGCGTTTTCATAGGTGGTTCGTGGACAGCGGACCAAAAGGTCCGTTTGGCCCGAAATTGTCATCCACGCCTCTTCAGGGGCCCCCGGGGCCGTGCCTAGAGCCTCGTGTCCCTTCGACCCGTTTTGGTGCTTAATTGGCCCACTTGTCCACGAACAGCCTACATTAAATAGGTTGCAGGACGGACGTCTGGAAAGCAGGGGTCACAAGGTCGCAGGGGCTCCAAATTCGGCACGGTGGTAGTCCAGGGGCCCCTTGGTCAGGATCCTTGACATCAGGGTCCTAGGTGGGCCCCGAGTCTGTTTTTTTAACCCTAACCTAACTTTTCAATGGGCCCTTTGGAGAAGGCCTTTCTGTCTATGAGCGCAAGAGGCCTTTGTGTGAGATTTTGACAAAGGTAGTCCAAAAAATTTCCCTGCGCTCTAGGGACTCGTCCTCCTAGTATGTGGCAGTGGGGCCCCTAGGCTACCAGGATACGAAGTTTGGGGCTCCTCGGACCCCCCGGGGCCGAGCAGTAGCCGGGGACACGTGCAACTTATTGCATGCGTTTTCATAGGTGGTTCGTGGACAGCGGACCAAAAGGTTCGTTTGGCAGGGGTCAAAAGGTCGCAGGGGCTCCAAATTTGACACAGTGGTAGTCCAGGGGCCCCCGGTTCAGGATCCCAGGTTTCAGGGTACTAGGTTGATGTTAAAAATTTCCATGCACTCTAGGGACTCGTCCTCCTAGTATGTGGCAAAGGGGCCCCTAGGCTACCAGGATGTGAAGTTTGGGGCCCCTCGGACCCCCCGGGGCCGAGCAGTAGCCGAGGACATGTGCAACTTATTGCATGCGTTTTCATAGGTGGTTCGTGGACAGCGGACCAAAAGGTTCGTTTGGCCCCAAATTGTCATCCACGCCTCTTCAGGGGCCCCTAGGGCCGTGCCTAGAGCCTCGTGTCCCTTCGACCCGTTTTCGTGCTTAATTGGCCCACTTGTCCACGAACAGCCTACATTAAATAGGTTGCAGGACGGACGTCTGGAAAGCAGGGGTCAAAAGGTCGCAGGGGCTCCAAATTTGACACGGTGGTAGTCCAGGGGCCCCCGGTTCAGGATCCCAAGTTTCAGGGTCCTAGGTGGGTGCAACTTTTTTCCCTGAACTCTAGAGACCTGTCCTCCAGGTATGTGTTAGTGTGGACCCTAGGCTACCAGAATGCAAAGTTTGGGGCCCCTGGGACGAACTGCTGAAAAATAGGCTCCTAGGTGGATGAATAGGCTGTTTGCGGGACGTGAGGAAGACCACGGTGAAGAGTAGTCCGTTTAGGCACTCCGTGGACCAATTGGTGAAAATAGGCACCTAGGTGGACGAATAGGCTGTTCGTGGGACGTGAGGAAGACCACGGTGAAGAGTAGTCCGTTTAGGCACTCCGTGGACCGATTGGTGAAAATAGGCTCCTAGGTGGACGAATAGGCTGTTCGTGGGACGTGAGGAAGACCCCGGTGAAGAGTAGTCACTTAGGTGGCACTTTAGGCGCTCTGTGGACGAATTGATGAAAATAGGCACCTAGGTGGACGTATAGGCTGTTCGTGGGATGTGAGGAAGACCCCGGTGAAGAGTAGTCACTTAGGTGGCACTTTAGGCGCTCTGTGGACGAATTGATGAAAATAGGCACCTAGGTGGATGTATAGGCTGTTCGTGGGACGTGAGGAAGACCCCGGTGAAGAGTAGTCACTTAGGTGGCACTTTAGGCGCTCTGTGGACGAATTGATGAAAATAGGCACCTAGGTGGACGAATAGGCTGTTCGTGGGACGTGAGGAAGACCACGGTGAAGAGTAGTCACTTAGGTGGCACTTTAGGCGCTCTGTGGACGAATTAATGAAAATAGGCGCCTAGGTGGACGAATAGGCTGTTCGTGGGACGTGAGGAAGACTATGGTGGGTTCTGGTCATTTAGGCTGCGAGGTGGACGAATAGGCACTTCGTGGACGCCATCCCACAACCTATTCGACGCCCGTCGAATAGGTTGACTGTTGGACGGGCGTGCTGCCGCCTTGTGGCGACACCCCGAACTGCAGCATTTTGCAACTCCCCCGGGGGGGACTTTGGGGGCCCCTGGCGGGGCCCCAGGGGGGTCTAGGGGTGGGGGACAGAGCCCCAGGTCACCAGGGGGCGTGGGCCGATGGACCCAGGGTGGCCCCGGGCCCCCCAAAAATCATCTAGGGGGCGGCGCGCAGCGTCCACGAACCGCCTAGCCACGTAGCGCCTAGTAAGCTACGCGACGGACGCAGGTACCATAAGGCGAGTTATGGTTCCCAATTGACTTTGGATCAAATATCATCTCCTCAGTTTTCTTCACATTTACAATCAGGTGATTAGCATCACACCACTCTATAAACTGACTAATCTCAGAGCAGTAAGAAAAAATATCTTGATCTTTATATAACAAGCTAAGAATTGCAGTATTGTCACTAAATTTCACAATGTAGTTGTTACTACAAATCCTCACACAACTGTTTGTATACAGTGTGAAGAGAACTGGGGAGCTCACACACCCCTGAGGGGCACCTGTACTGATGTCAAGAGAGTCAGAGATCTTCCCATTAACCCTAACCCGTTGGGTTCTGTTTGTTAAAAAAGAAAAATACCATTTAATAATAAACGGGTTTACATCCATCGATTTAAGTTTCTCCAGTAATAAGTACGGTTGCAAAGTATTAAAAGCTGAGCTAAAATCAATAAAAAGTAGACGCGCATATGCCTTTGAATCATCCAAATGTTTAGATACAAGATGGGTGATACTTCCTACTGCATCATCCGTGCTTCTACCCTGCCTGTACGCAAACTGCCATGGATCTAGTTTTGACATAACTTCATATTTTAATAAAGACACCATGTACTTCTCAAAACATTTCATTATTATTGATGTTAGTGCTACAGGTCTAAAATCATTATTCTCAGACGGATGTGGCTTTTTTGGAATTGGAATAATCACAGCTTTTTTCCAGAGCGCAGGAACTGTATGTGAGTCCAATGAACGCTGAAAGAGTGTACACCACACTGGAGTAAGTTCTGCAGCACAGGTTTTCAAAAGCTGTGAGGAAATCCCATCAGGTCCCTTAGATTTCTTAGTACATAACTGCTGAAACAGTAATTGCACCTTAGAACTATCTATTATTAATCTACTGCCACCTGTCAGAGAACCTATAACAGATCTACATGTATGCGAGAAGTCATGAGTTTGAAACCGCAGATAGAACTCATTAAGTTCATTAGCTTTCTGTAAATCGTCATTAGTATTTATAAGTGGACTATTTATTTCCATATTAGTAACGGCCTTTATTGTGTCCCACATTTTTCTCGGATTTGAAGTGGAAAACTGATGCTCAATAAGATCTTTCTGTCGCCCCCTTGCTTCTTTTATCTTATGATTAAGCTCTTTTTGTATTATTTTCAGCTCAGCAAGATCATGGTTTCTAAATGCAGCATTTTTCCTGTTAATACAACTCTTAATTTCTTTACTTATATAAGGTTTGTTGTTTGGATACATAATAACATTTTTTTTAGTGAGTACATTGTCCACACAAAAGTTGATATACTCCGTTATTGTCTCAGTAGTCGTATCAATGTCCATATCGTTAAAAACATTCCAATCTGTACAAAGGAAACAACCTTTGAGTCTCTCTATGGCATCGTCTGACCAAACTGTTACTTCCTTCATGCATGGTTTACTGCGTTTGAGCATAGTCCTGTATGTAGGAATTAGATGGACTGTGTTGTGGTCAGAGTTCGCGAGCGGAGGTTTCGCTCTGGCTTCGTAAGCCTTTTTAATATTGCCATAGCACTTGTCTAGGGTTCTGTCCTTTCTTGTCCCACATTTTATATATTGTTCGAAGCCAGGCAAGAACAGTTCCAGCTTGCATTGATTAAAATCACCTAATATAAGTACGGGAGCCTCTGGCGAGCACTGTAATTGCTGGTGAACACAGTCCGCTATACATTTTGCTGCTTTAACTGCATTTCCACTAGGAGGGACATAGACGGCACAAACGATGACGCTACCAAACTCCCTCGGTAGATAGAAAGGTCTCATTTTCAAGCACAGAACTTCAGCATCAGGACAGCAGATTGTGTCTTTAATTGTATACTGTTTACACCAAGCGTTACTCACATACACAGCCAGGCCGCCGCCTCTGGTTTTCCCTGACTGGGCATTCCTATCCGCCCGCACCAGCGAGAATCCCTCCAGCCCCAGAGCATCGTCCGGAATGTCCCGGTGCAGCCATGTTTCCGTGAACACCATCAAACTTGAAGTGCGATATTCAAAACATATTTTGGAGTTAGCTCGAAGTTCCTCCATTTTACCATGCAATGATCTGGCATTGCACAAAATCATCGATGGTAAGGGTGGTCTGTTTCCTCGTCGTCGGAGACGTTGCCGTATTCCCCCTCGTTGACCCCGTCTCCTATGCCTTCTATTGCGTTCAGTTGATGATCCCCCGCAAACAGGCAGGTTCAAAGGAGGAGGCCCGGCATGGCGAAGCGCAAGCAGTGCGTCTCTGGTGTAGCTAATTGACGTCCATATTGCCGCACCTGGGTGTGTTTGGCAGTGTGCAAGGTATCCACATACAGCAACCACTAGGCATATCTGAACGAAACTTGCCATGCTGGTATTAGCATAAAAACAAACACAATGTGGCTAAAACTAAGAGCTTATAAAAAATAAAATAAAAAGCGGATAAAAAGAACAAACCACAGACAAACCACGACAAATTGGTGCAGTAGAGCAAGAGCAAGAGCCCGGGTCGCGTACAGAGCAGCGCCACCGCCACCGCCACCATGTGTTAAGGGAAAGATGAGTTACACAGTGCGAGGGAAAGATGAGTTACACAGTGTGAGGGAAAGATGAGTTACACAGTGTGAGGGAAAGATGAGTTACACAGTGCGAGGGAAAGATGTGTTACACAGTGTGAGGGAAAGATGAGTTACACAGTGTGAGGGAAAGATGTGTTACACAGTGTGAGGGAAAGATGAGTTACACAGTGTGAGGGAAAGATGAGTTACACAGTGTGAGGGAAAGATGAGTTACACAGTGCGAGGGAAAGATGTGTTACACAGTGTGAGGGAAAGATGAGTTACACAGTGTGAGGGAAAGATGAGTTACACAGTGTGAGGGAAAGATGTGTTACACAGTGTGAGGGAAAGATGTGTTACACAGTGCGAGGGAAAGATGAGTTACACAGTGTGAGGGAAAGATGAGTTACACAGTGCGAGGGAAAGATGTGTTACACAGTGCGAGGGAAAGATGTGTTACACAGTGCGAGGGAAAGATGAGTTACACAGTGCGAGGGAAAGATGAGTTACACAGTGCGAGGGAAAGATGAGTTACACAGTGCGAGGGAAAGATGTGTTACACAGTGCGAGGGAAAGATGAGTTACACAGTGCGAGGGAAAGATGAGTTACACAGTGTGAGGGAAAGATGTGTTACACAGTGTGAGGGAAAGATGTGTTACACAGTGCGAGGGAAAGATGAGTTACACAGTGTGAGGGAAAGATGTGTTACACAGTGTGAGGGAAAGATGAGTTACACAGTGCGAGGGAAAGATGAGTTACACAGTGTGAGGGAAAGATGTGTTACACAGTGCTGAGGGAAGATGTGTTACACAGTGTGAGGGAAAGATGTGTTACACAGTGTGAGGGAAAGATGAGTTACACCAGTGTGAGAGGGAATAGAGTGTTTACACAGTGTGAGGGAAAGATGTGTTACACAGTGGAGGGAAAGATGAGTTACACAGGTGAGGGAAAGATGGTTACACAGTGCGAGGGAAAGATAGTGTTACACAGTGGAGAGGAAAGATGATGTTACACAGTGTGGAGGGAAAGATGAGTTACACAGTGTGAGGGAAAGATGTGTTACACAGTGTGAGGGAAAGATGAGTTACACAGTGCGAGGGAAAGATGTGTTACACAGTGTGAGGGAAAGATGTGTTACACAGTGGAGGGAAAGATGAGTTACACAGTGTGAGGGAAAGATGATGTTACACAGTGTGAGGGAAAGATGAGTTACACAGTGTGAGGGAAAGATGTGTTACACAGTGTGAGGGAAAGATGGTTACACAGTGTGAGGGAAAGATGTGTTACACAGTGTGAGGGAAAGATGAGTTACACAGTGGAGGGAAAGATGTGTTACACAGTGTGAGGGAAAGATGTGTTACACAGTGGAGGGAAAGATGTGTTACACAGTGCGAGGGAAAGATGTGTTACACAGTGTGAGGGAAAGATGAGTTACACAGTGTGAGGGAAAGATGAGTTACACAGTGTGAGGGAAAGATGAGTTACACAGTGCGAGGGAAAGATGTGTTACACAGTGTGAGGGAAAGATGAGTTACACAGTGGAGGGAAAGATGTAGTTACACAGTGTGAGGGAAAGATGAGTTACACAGTGGAGGGAAAGATGAGTTACACAGTGTGAGGGAAAGATGAGTTACACAGTGTGAGGGAAAGATGAGTTACCACAGTGGAGGGAAAGATGAGTTACACAGTGTGAGGGAAAGATGGTTACACAGTGCGAGGAAAGATGAGTTACACAGTGTGGGAAGAGTTCACAGGGAGGGAAAGATGTGTTACACAGTGCGAGGGAAAGATGAGTTACACAGTGGAGGGAAAGATGGTTACACAGTGTGAGGGAAAGATGAGTTACACAGTGTGAGGGAAAGATGTGTTACACAGTGCGAGGGAAAGATGTGTTAACAGTGGAGGGAAAGATGAGTTACACAGTGCTGAGGGAAAGATGTGTTACACAGTGCGAGGGAAAGATGAGTTAACATGCAGTGTTAGTGAGGGAAAGATGAGTTACACAGTGGAGGGAAAGATGGTTACACAGTGGAGGGAAAGATGTGTTACACAGTGCGAGGGAAAGATGTGTTACACAGTGCGAGGGAAAGATGAGTTACACAGTGCGAGGGAAAGATGAGTTACACAGTGCGAGGGAAAGATGAGTTACACAGTGTGAGGGAAAGATGAGTTACACAGTGGAGGGAAAGATGAGTTACACAGTGTGAGGGAAAGATGGTTACACAGTGCGAGGGAAAGATGAGTTACACAGTGTGAGGGAAAGATGTGTTACACAGTGCGAGGGAAAGATGAGTTACACAGTGTGAGGGAAAGATGATGTTACACAGTGGAGGGAAAGATGATGTTACACAGTGGAGGGAAAGAGAGTTACACAGTGGAGGAAAGATGTTTACACAGTGTCGTGAGGGAAAGATGAGTTACACAGTGTGAGGGAAAGATGAGTTACACAGTGGAGGGAAAGATGAGTTTACACAGTGTGAGGGAAAGATGTGTTACACAGTGGGAGGGAAAGATGTGTTACACAGTGTGAGGGAAAGATGAGTTACACAGTGCGAGGGAAAGATGTGTTACACAGTGCGAGGGAAAGATGAGTTACACAGTGCGAGGGAAAGATGGTTACACAGTGCGAGGGAAAGATGAGTTACACAGTGCGAGGGAAAGATGGTTTACACAGTGAGGGAAAGATGTGTTACACAGTGGAGGGAAAGATGAGTTACACAGTGCGAGGGAAAGATGAGTTTACACAGTGCTGAGGGAAAGATGTGTTACACAGTGGAGGGAAAGATGTTACACAGTGTGAGGGAAAGATGAGTTACACAGTGCGAGGGAAAGATGAGTTACACAGTGTGAGGGAAAGATGTGTTACACAGTGCGAGGGAAAGATGAGTTACACAGTGGAGGGAAAGATGTGTTACACAGTGCTGAGGGAAAGATGAGTTACACAGTGCGAGGGAAAGATGAGTTACACAGTGTGAGGGAAAGATGGTTACACAGTGCGAGGGAAAGATGGTTACACAGTGTGAGGGAAAGATGAGTTACACAGTGGAGGGAAAGATGAGTTACACAGTGCGAGGGAAAGATGAGTTACACAGTGTGAGGGAAAGATGAGTTACACAGTGCGAGGGAAAGATGAGTTACACAGTGTGAGGGAAAGATGAGTTACACAGTGCGAGGGAAAGATGAGTTACACAGTGCGAGGGAAAGATGAGTTACACAGTGCGAGGGAAAGATGAGTTACACAGTGCGAGGGAAAGATGTGTTACACAGTGTGAGGGAAAGATGAGTTACACAGTGCGAGGGAAAGATGTGTTACACAGTGTGAGGGAAAGATGAGTTACACAGTGCGAGGGAAAGATGAGTTACACAGTGCGAGGGAAAGATGAGTTACACAGTGCGAGGGAAAGATGAGTTACACAGTGTGAGGGAAAGATGAGTTACACAGTGTGAGGGAAAGATGTGTTACACAGTGCGAGGGAAAGATGAGTTACACAGTGCGAGGGAAAGATGTGTTACACAGTGTGAGGGAAAGATGAGTTACACAGTGCGAGGGAAAGATGAGTTACACAGTGTGAGGGAAAGATGTGTTACACAGTGCGAGGGAAAGATGAGTTACACAGTGTGAGGGAAAGATGAGTTACACAGTGAGGGAAAGATGAGTTACACAGTGTGAGGGAAAGATGAGTTACACAGTGTGAGGGAAAGATGAGTTACACAGTGTGAGGGAAAGATGAGTTACACAGTGCGAGGGAAAGATGAGTTACACAGTGCGAGGGAAAGATGAGTTACACAGTGTGAGGGAAAGATGTGTTACACAGTGAGAGGGAAAGATGAGTTACACAGTGTGAGGGAAAGATGAGTTACACAATGTGAGGGAAAGATGAGTTACACAGTGTGAGGGAAAGATGAGTTACACAGTGTGAGGGAAAGATGAGTTACACAGTGCGAGGGAAAGATGAGTTACACAGTGCGAGGGAAAGATGAGTTACACAGTGTGAGGGAAAGATGAGTTACACAGTGTGAGGGAAAGATGAGTTACACAGTGCGAGGGAAAGATGAGTTACACAGTGCGAGGGAAAGATGAGTTACACAGTGTGAGGGAAAGATGTGTTACACAGTGTGAGGGAAAGATGAGTTACACAGTGCGAGGGAAAGATGAGTTACACAGTGCGAGGGAAAGATGAGTTACACAGTGTGAGGGAAAGATGTGTTACACAGTGTGAGGGAAAGATGAGTTACACAGTGCGAGGGAAAGATGAGTTACACAGTGCGAGGGAAAGATGAGTTACACAGTGCGAGGGAAAGATGAGTTACACAGTGTGAGGGAAAGATGTGTTACACAGTGTGAGGGAAAGATGAGTTACACAGTGCGAGGGAAAGATGTGTTACACAGTGCGAGGGAAAGATGAGTTACACAGTGCGAGGGAAAGATGAGTTACACAGTGTGAGGGAAAGATGAGTTACACAGTGTGAGGGAAAGATGAGTTACACAGTGCGAGGGAAAGATGAGTTACACAGTGTGAGGGAAAGATGTGTTATACAGTGTGAGGGAAAGATGTGTTACACAGTGTGAGGGAAAGATGAGTTACACAGTGTGAGGGAAAGATGTGTTACACAGTGTGAGGGAAAGATGTGTTACACAGTGTGAGGGAAAGATGAGGGATATATTAAATATATGCTGTTTTAAATGATAAAGTCATCTTTGACAGGGCGATTTGGACACATAATGTCTCCATGCAAACCCCCGCACAGTCCTGAAACAGCTTCACTCACAGATGATGTGTGTGTGTGTGTGTTGCTGATGCTGTATATTGCAGGCTCAGATCACACTGGTTCTGCTGTGTGAATAGAGCTTATGTAGGAGCTGGTATTTATAGCAGCCATCAATCCGCCTGTCTCTCAGAGACGCTGTGTGTGTGTGTGTGTGTGTGTGTGTGTGTGTGTGTGTGTGTGTGTGTGTGTGTGTGTGTGTGTGTGTGTGTGTGTGTGTGTGTGTGTGTGTGTGTGTGTGTGTGTGTGTGCCTCCTCCACGTCTGTATCTGTGCCACAGAAGAAAGAGGAGTGTGTTTGAGTGTGTGTGAACCTCCCACGCTGAGATCCTGAGCACCGGACACACACGTGACCCGTCCAAGGCGGTAGTTATACATGTGAGATGTGGAGACATCACTGTTTATGATCATGAATGTTTATGATCATGAATGTTTATGATCATGAATGTTGCTGCAGGATTATCAGTGAAGAACTAGTTAAAGTTATTGCCCTGCCAAGATTAAACCATCAGTTGTGTTTGCACATAGGATCATTATTTGTGAAGTGGGAGAGTGAATAAGACTGTACTCTTTTGTATAGTGACGAATACAGATTCTGATAAGCGTCTCTTACACCTGATCTCATTTATAGATCTATAGCATAGGAGACTACTTATGAAACACATAGTCTTTATTCTGTTAATGAAACTGTGACTCAGAATGTTAGTTGATAACCCTTTATCATGAGTAATAGAGGATACTGACGTCAGTTTCAGCCGGACTGAGGACAGAAGAGCTGAGTGTGACTGGAGTTAACAGGTAACTGAGAAAACACCAGTAAAACAAACCATTACCAGTTTAAACTAAAGGTTGGGAAATACATAAAGCAGATTTGTCTGTAAATGATTTATAATATATGTAGGTGTAAATCCATGCGATCACTTATATTAATGTTATATATATCATCATATCATATCGCCCAGCCCTAAAACATATATAGTTTTATTCAGTGTTTATTTAAAAACATCAAAATATGCAGAATAAACGATGGTAAATATTTCAGAGTTGTCAATACAATATATAACAATATAATATGTAGGGTATGATTTTACTCAATCACACATAATGATAACTGCAAATCCAGCGTTCTCTGCCGGGATCCAGTGGTTTCTGTGAATTACAGAGATTCATTTGCTCTCTGTTCTGTAGCTTTCATCAGTCTGTGAAAATAAATTTCTAATTGATTTCTACAGTCAATCTCAAAGCTCTTTCCCGTTTTAGATGTGTAGAAAAACGAGAATTATTGGAATTACAATTAGGATTCAGCTTTTGCGAGAAGCTTATGAATTTGACCAGTTTTCATAATGAAGATTTGTATTCATATGATAATATTATAAATCAGGAAACAAGATCAGTAAATACATAACATAAACAATGCTTATGAGTCAACATTCTCTTGATTTGTGTGTGTGTGTGCGTGTGCGTGTGCGTGTGCGTGTGTGTGTGTGTGTGTGTGTGTGTGTGTGTGTGTGTGTGTGGTGTGTGTGTGTGTGCGCATGAGTGTGTGAACCTGTTCTGTCTGTGTGAATAGAGAGACAGACATGTTTGTAATTATCAGGGATTTAACGGAGATTAACTCACTTCAATCTGACAAACAAGACAAGAACTTCCACACACACACACACACACACACACACACACACACACACACACACACACACACACACACACTCGTGACCTGAAGAGCTTCACTGGAATCATAAAGGGTTTCGTCAGGCGCTTCATGTCGAACCTTTCAGGGGTTCCATCATGGGATCATTTTATAGATTTATTTTTAATTAATATTTTGTGTACATTTTTCATTTTAATTCAATTAAGCAGCTCATGAACATTCTTCAACAGTAGAAAAAATTTAAATATCCCTTAAACATGAAAGAATTATGCAATAATTTAGGACATTCCTCCTTATTGTGGAATATTTTTGGAATAAATGATTATTTCACGTTCAGTTACAAACCCTACAGTTTATCGACCCCACTGAACTGCAGGAGAGTGGCGTACTGAGGGAAACACTAGTACTGAAGCACAGTGTAAAGTTAAGGGAACTAAACAACCGAGAGAAATATATGTCTACCTCAGATTTAACGTTTGATCTGTACATCAGCATCGGGGAATAATCTCGTTCACGGTAGAGAAGCTGTTTACATGTACAGGGAAAGTAACGTGAAGACTTTGAATTAAACATAAATGCAGCTTTTGTGTCTTTATCAGCATTTCCGCATATCATTTCCTGATAATCATCACACACATTTACCACTTGCTCCATTTCTGTAAATCCGTTTTTATGAGTTAAATGAATGAGTCTCTCTGACTTGGTCTTTGTGAACGCTTGCACCTTCTGCTGGTGAGGAGACTAACAGCAGATGTAAATCATGCAGCGGTTCTCTACTGCTATAGGCTACGTGCACAAGCGTAGTTTCGAACTTCCGCTATTGTCAGAAGTCGGCATATCAGTTTCCGGTTTACGACTGTTCATCCGCATCCGCTAATAAACAAACAAGATGAGTGCTGCTGTTGTACAAAAAAAGAGTTCTTAAACTCATCTAAGTTTCTAAGAACTGTAGTGGATCTATCATCTAACGCCAGTTTCACACACACCCCCCGTTTGCAGTGTGTGAATAACTGATCCGCAGCGGCACCACAAGCACATACTTACTATTTTTATTTAAAATCCAGAAGTTATGCTGCAACTATTATTTAAAAAAAAGTTGTCAGCATTGCGATTCTCTTTGTACACATACACTCTTTAATGGACGTACGTTTAAACACAATTTAAACAACGTAAGTTAGGGCTATTATTCCATGCATTACTTATATTAAGTTGCTCAAGCAAGTGGTCAAACATTTACTATATTAAAATCGCAAATATTTTAAATTAAAACTTAAAATTGGCAGAAACAGCCGACTCACATGACTTTTCTTTTGCATTTCAATTTTAATAGCCTACAATAGATCTTGCATGTCACAAAGAACTTGTTTTTCCACCTCCACGAATGAGACGAGTGTTGTTCATTAAGTCACCTTGTAGTTTTCCTTGATTTACCTCAGTCTTCAGTCTTCAAATGACTGTGAAAAATAGTAGTACCGGTATATTAAATGCATGGTGAGATTACTACATTTTATTTAATGAAACGCATTTATGGTGAAATTACTACATTTTCAGGTCAATCTTTGTGCATTTTGACCACGAAACATGCGGTGTCACTTTAATGCAGCACAGCAGAAATAGACTCGGATTGGAAACGATCGCTGCACTGCTGTTATAGCTACGTGCCGCATCTGGAACGGTGTGAAAAGTGAAATCCCTAACCTGTTAACATGGTGCATTAGGAGCATTGCTGTGTGCCACTTTGCTAACAGCCATTTGAGCTTCCACCGCTTTTCGAAAAAAAACACCAACCTTCGTGCGCAGTGGCTGCAAAAAATAGACATTTTGGGCGACGCGCAAAAAAATAGTAAAAATAGTAAGTATGTGTTTGTGGTGCAGCCGCGGATCAGTTCTTCACTGCAAACGCATCATATGTGAAAGCACTATAGCACGCGCTGCTCCTGCACCGCTACACACACTGCAAACGGGGTGTGTGTGAAACGGGCGTTAGATCCACAGTTCTTAGAAACTTGTGATGTGTTTAAGAACTCTTTTTTTCGTACAGCAGCAGCCCTCATCTTGTTTGTTTATTAGCAGATGCGGATGAACAGTCGCAAACCGGAAACTGATATGCCAAGTTCTGACAATAGCAGAAGTTCGAAACTACGCTTGTGCACGTAGCCTATTCCTGCAGCAACATGTGAAATGCTGAATATTCTGTCGAATTTGGATTTGTCTGACCCGTGCGTAATGCTGCTTAATGTCGCTCACTAGCTGTGAGTGGGTCTGGCAGGTCTGGAATCAGGATCGGAAGGTTTGTTACTTTCTTCCAGTTTCACTACAGTCGATCATAATTAAGTATTTCAAAATGAAAAAAAGCATATACAGTCTATACAGAACATAGTCAAGTCAAGTCATCTTCATTTATATAGCGCTTTTAACAATGATTGTTTCAAAGCAGCTTTACAGAGATAAACATATAATTTAAGGTAACAGAGATTGGTTTGGTTTTATAGCGGTTCTTGAATAATGTTGTTTCCAGTTAATGTTAGTTTTGATTGATTCACTTCCGTCGAAATCATTATTTGTTATTAAATTAGGGGCCGCTAAGACGACACCGTTCTCTCTAAATGCGAACCTGTGATAAACGCTGATGGCGTTCATATGCGCATTAAGAATTGCAGCAAAACATATACAGTTTTGCTGTATGCTAGCATGAGACAGACAATAGTTCACGATCTATGCCACGTACTTGAGCACGAAGTTCAGGTGTTGCTATGCAAAGGTGCTATAGAAGTAGTCGACCCTCAAGCTCATCCTGAGGGATTTTTTTCCATTCATTTTCTGGACACCAAGACCAAAACGGCAGGTTTCGTCTTAGATTTGAGATAATTAAATCTTTCCTAAAGTTTCTTCTGTCCTGGATACTGCGTGCAGCAGATGTGTTGCAGGCCATTATGCCATGAGTTTGTGACAATGGATTTGAAGGATTTTCATGTTCCTATTGCTCCAGAACACAGGTGACTACTTCAGCTTGCATTCATGGGTCAAATATTCCAGTCCAGGGTTCTTCTGCTGGCCTGGCTCTGGGAACAAGAGTTTTTTTAAGTTTGTCAGGCGGCATTGGCCACACCAAAGGACTGGCAGGAGAGTGTTGCCATGAGGCCGTGTGTCCACCAAAGCGTTTTTTCACGCAGCTAGCGTATATTTCCAATTGTTTTCAATGACCGCCGGGTTTTTTAAACAGCATGAGCGTAACGAGGCGCTGAACGTTTTTTTCAGGCTGAAGCACGCTGCGTTTTTACTGGTCGCCGAGAGTTGAAAAATGTTCAACTTTGAGTAAAACGCAGCGCTCATCACTGTCACTTTTTACCCAGCCGTCCAATCACAGTGGAGGAGGGGCGGGGCTAATATCACACCGACCAACCGTCACAACATTCTTACTGTACAACGACGTCAACCAGCAGAGCTAACCGGACAAAATGGATAAAAAATATTTTTTTGTATGAAACATATTATCTGCGAAATCAGTTACAAGTAAACTGTGCTGCGGATATTCTGTATCATAGCAACGAATCGTCTCAACTGAAAAAAGAGAGTGTTGCCATAACTGGTGACTGGCAGGAGAGTGTTGCCATAACTGGTGACTGGCAGGAGAGTGTTGCCATAACTGGTGATTGGCAGGAGAGTGTTGCCATAACTGGTGACTGGCAGGGGAGTGTTGCCATAACTGGTGACTGGCAGGAGAGTGTCGCCATAACTGGTGACTGGCAGGAGAGTGTTGCCATAACTGGTGACTGGCAGGAGAGTGTTGCCATAACTGGTGATTGGCAGGAGATTGTTGCCATAACTGGTGATTGGCAGGAGAGTGTTGCCATAACTGGTGATTGGCAGGAGAGTGTTGCCATAACTGGTGATTGGCAGGAGAGTGTTGCCATAACTGGTGACTGGCAGGAGAGTGTTGCCATAACTGGTGACTGGCAGGAGAGTGTTGCCATAACTGGTGACTGGCAGGAGAGTGTTGCCATAACTGGTGACTGGCAGGAGAGTGTTGCCATAACTGGTGACTGGCAGGAGAGTGTTGCCATAACTGGTGATTGGCAGGAGAGTGTTGCCATAACTGGTGACTGGCAGGAGAGTGTTGCCATAACTGGTGATTGGCAGGAGAGTGTTGCCATAACTGGTGATTGGCAGGAGAGTGTTGCCATAACTGGTGATTGGCAGGAGAGTGTTGCCATAACTGGTGACTGGCAGGAGAGTGTTGCCATAACAGGTGATTGGCAGGAGAGTGTTGCCATAACTGGTGATTGGCAGGAGAGTGTTGCCATAACTGGTGACTGGCAGGAGAGTGTTGCCATAACTGGTGACTGGCAGGAGAGTGTTGCCATAACTGGTGATTGGCAGGAGAGTGTTGCCATAACTGGTGACTGGCAGGAGAGTGTTGCCATAACTGGTGACTGGCAGGAGAGTGTTGCCATAACTGGTGACTGGCAGGAGAGTGTTGCCATAACTGGTGACTGGCAGGAGAGTGTTGCCATAACTGGTGACTGGCAGGAGAGTGTTGCCATAACTGTTGATTGGCAGGAGAGTGTTGCCATAACTGGACGACTGGCAGGAGAGTGTTGCCATAACTGGTTACTGGCAGGAGAGTGTTGCCATAACTGGTGATTGGCAGGAGAGTGTTGCCATAACTGGACGACTGGCAGGAGAGTGTTGCCATAACTGGTGACTGGCAGGAGAGTGTTGCCATAAACTGGTGATTGGCAGGAGAGTGTTGCCATAACTGGTGACTGGCAGGAGAGTGTTGCCATAACTGGTGATTGGCAGGAGAGTGTTGCCATAACTGGTGATTGGCAGGAGAGTGTTGCCATAACTGGTGATTGGCAGGAGAGTGTTGCCATAACTGGTGACTGGCAGGAGAGTGTTGCCATAACAGGTGATTGGCAGGAGAGGTGCCATAATGTGATGGCAGAGAGTGTTGCCATAACTGGTGATTGGCAGGAGAGTGTTGCCATAACTGGTGACTGGCAGGAGAGTGTTGCCATAACTGGTGACTGGCAGGAGAGTGTTGCCATAACTGGTGATTGGCAGGAGAGTGTTGCCATAACTGGTGACTGGCAGGAGAGTGTTGCCATAACTGGTGACTGGCAGGAGAGTGTTGCCATAACTGGTGACTGGCAGGAGAGTGTTGCCATAACTGGTGACTGGCAGGAGAGTGTTGCCATAACTGTGATTGGAGGAGATGTTGCACTGGACTGCAGGAGAGTGTTGCCATAACTGGTTGATGGCAGGAGAGTGTTGCCATAACTGGACGACTGGCAGGAGAGTGTTGCCATAACTGGTTACTGGCAGGAGAGTGTTGCCATAACTGGTGATTGGCAGGAGAGTGTTGCCATAACTGGTGACTGGCAGGAGAGTGTTGCCATAACTGGTGACTGGCAGGAGAGTGTTGCCATAACTGGTGACTGGCAGGAGATGTTTGCCATAACTGGTGACTGGCAGGAGAGTGTTGCCATAACTGGTGACTGGCAGGAGAGTGTTGCCATAACTGTTGATTGGCAGGAGAGTGTTGCCATAACTGGACGACTGGCAGGAGAGTGTTGCCATAACTGGTTACTGGCAGGAGAGTGTTGCCATAACTGGTGATTGGCAGGAGAGTGTTGCCATAACTGGTGATTGGCAGGAGAGTGTTGCCATAACTGGACGACTGGCAGGAGAGTGTTGACATAACTGGTGACTGGCAGGAGAGTGTTGCCATAACTGGTGATTGGCAGGAGAGTGTTGCCATAACTGGACGACTGGCAGGAGAGTGTTGCCATAACTGGACTGTGATGATGAACCTGTAGGTTATCACCATGTGAACATCAGTTCACAGTGTTGATGTGTACATTGCTTTATTGTTTAATGTTATGATTGTTTTCATATTGTTTATCTTTGATTAAGGATATTATTTGTGATTATGTATCTGTTGAGATGTATACTGTATGCAAGAACACTGACATTGAATGTTCCCATAGTCAGGAGAGTTAACCGACCCCTACGGTTGGTATGACCCACTAGTGTTTGGCGGGAAAATAGCATATATAAAGGAGTGAGGCTAATTGAGCCAAAAAGAGACGGGCCATGTGCCTGAGCTGGTACAGTCCAATGCTGTAAGATGTGTCTTCATTGTTAGAGGTTTGTTCCTCAAGGCTGGATTTGATGCCGTGTTTTGCTGCTTTCAGCATGTTTTATTTATGTTTTGTAATGTCTATTTTGAGTATTTTTGATGATTTATTTTGTTTATTTTGAACTTGATGTGGAACACGTGTGCTGAGACAGCTGTCCTAAATAAATTCACCTCAACTTTAATGATTTCCTGCATAGTACTCAAGTTATTCTATCCCTTCCCGGGCCTAACGGCAAACAAATTGACGCAACAACTCAGGGTAATGGTATACAACTAGCCCTCTGACAACAAACCAGGGTGGCTCTCTGACATCAGGCGGCTGTAGTTGAAACCACATCCCGACACATGGTGGCAGCGGTGCTTCCAGGCCTTAAAAGGGAAATAAGTACACATGCAGTGAAAATCATGCTGTCCCAGCTGCACATCGTTTAAAGGAAAGCGGCAGAGGTTGACTTCTCGTCAAGGGGAAAATGCCACCAAAGAGGCAAGATGGAGCGAGGGGCAAAGAAGAAGGTAAACCAGCAGAGCAACTGGAGGCAACGAGTTCATCTCCAACACACGATGAAATGACTTCAGGTAGTACGTCAGAGCCGATGGCTATAATGCTACAACATTTTCTACATAGCCAACAGCAAAGAGAAGAAAGGCTGGAAAAATAAGCGAAGTCCGAAGTTCATCAGGAAAGACAGGAACGACTGGCAAGTGGGGTGCCAACAGTGAGTGACACAGAGGCTACAGAGTTGAGGTCTGACTCAAATGCGCGTCCTAGGCGACAACAGGCACAAAGTGAAGCGACAACATCAGCAGCGGCAGATGAGGTTACAACAGGAAGACGAGATTATGGTTTAACGAGTTTTAACTGCCCAAGGATGCTGCCTTGGTCAAGTGATGAGGACATTGAGCATTATTTAATGACAATTAAACGTATTGCTCAAGCGTGCAAATGGCCGATTAATGACTGGGTGTTGCATCTCTTGCCGTTGTTAACAGGTAAAGCAAGAGCAGCGTATGTGGCTATGGAGCCTGAGAATTAAATGAACTATGATTGCGTTAAACAGATGATACTTGACAAGTTTGAAATGAATCCAGAAACCTTCCGGCAACGTTTCAGAGCGTACAGTCTAGGTGATGATGAAACACCACGTGAACTGTATGTAAGAGTGAAAAATCTGTATGAAAAGTGGATGGTCCCTTCACGTCGAACTAAACAGCAAATTGGCGATCAAATAGTGTTGGAGCAGTTTCTCAAATTGCTGAACCCTGAAGCAAGAACGTGGGTGAAGCAGAATGGCCCTACATCGTGTAAACAAGCTGCAGAGCTGGCAGAGACGTTCATGGCTGCTAGGCGATCGCTGCCTCAGCCGAGACGATGGCGAGACGTCCACCACAGCCCAACCGGTAAGTCTGGGGATGCTAAGGGTAGTGGTCTGAGAAATTTTGATGCTGATAGACGAACATTGCAAAATCGTTCTACTCTGAGTAACAGTATGCGTGCAGGTGGAGTTAGTCAGTATAACAGAAGGTCTGTGATTATATGTCATACATGTGGTCAGGCAGGGCATAAAAGAGCTGAGTGTCCAGTGCAAAATATGTCTGCTACTCGTTTGTGTTATGAGTTAAGATCTTCAATGAAGCTAAATGAGATTGAACTGAACACGGACACAATAGTGGAGGTGAAGATTGGAAACACGTTGTTTAAAGCATTGGTTGATTCAGGTTCAAGCCAGACATTAGTGAGACCAGAGTGTTTGGGAAAGTCAAATGTGCTGAAACAGGATAAGCTGAGGGTCTGTTGTATTCATGGCGATGAAAAAGAGTATCCAAAAACTGAGATTGTGATCGAAATTGAAGGCCAAGCCTATAAGTTATCAGTTGGAGTAATTGACAAGTCCCCTTATCCAGTGATATTAGGCAGAGATGTACCTGTGTTGGTGGATTTGTTGCAGAGTGATAACGAGGTAGCAGATGCTAGGGTCGTAACAAGAGCACAGGCTAATCAAGAAGAAGTCACTAAACAGCTTTTGCAAGATTTACCATTCCAGGTGATTTCTAAAAACAGGAAATCTAGGAGGGAGAAACGGCAGGATAAAGTAATGGGTACTGAAGTAATTAAAAATGTGACAAAACCGAACGCAGACGATCTCGAACAAATTCCTCATGATATTGTGCAGTTGCAAAGGCAGGATGAAACTTTGAAACCATTGTTTGAGAAAGCTAAGACTAATGGTACAATGTCTGCATTAATTCAGAAAGATCAACTGATGATCAAAGATGACAAGTTGTACTTAGTAAGTGCTGAAGGTGAGAGATTGGTGGTACCGGAGTCTATGAGATTAAAAGTATTACAATTGGGTCATTCCGTACCTTGGGCAGGACATCTAGGCCAGCAGAAAACACTGTTGAGAATTGCTAGTAAGTTTTATTGGCCTAAGCTCTATACAGACGTTATGGATTTTTGTAAATCATGCCAGAATGTCAGATGGTGAGACCAGCTAAAAAGAGTGACAGAGCACCTCTTGTTAGTTTGCCTATTATTGATGTACCATTTTCTCGTATTGCGATGGACATCGTAAGACCTTTGGAAAGGAGTAGATCTGGTAATAAGTACATTCTTGTTTTTGCTGATTACGCTATGCGTTATCCAGAAGTGTTTCCTCTCAGAAACATCAAGACAAGGCAGGTTGTGAATGCACTAATTCAACTTTTTTCTCGAGTAGGATTGCCTAAAGAGATAATCACAGACCAGGGTTCTAACTTTACGTCTAAGTTAATGAGACAAGTTTGCTCAATGTTAAGCATACATCCTATACAGACCACGCCTTATCACCCTCAGACCGATGGTATGGTGGAGAGATTTAATCAGACCTTGAAGTCCATGTTACGAAAGTTTGTGTCGGATACAGGTACTGATTGGGAACAATGGTTGCCGTATTTGATGTTCGCTTATCGTGAAGTTCCACAGTCATCAACAGGCTTCTCACCATTTGAGATGCTATATGGACGTCAGGTTCGTGGACCGTTGGATGTACTAAAGGAGGCTTGGGAAGGAGGTAATGCACGTGAGCAAACAAACATCCTATTATATCATTCATGTCATGAAGATGAGAGAGAAATTGGACTCAATGACCGAGGTGGTGAGGGCTAACATGACAAAAGCACAGCAGCAACAGAAACACTGGTATGATCAGTCAAGTAGGAAAAGAACACTGAGTCCAGGGCAGAAGGCACTGTTATTGCTTCCTACTACAGAAAGTTCAAGTTTTGCCCAAATGGCAAGGGCCATATGAAGTGCTTAGAAAGCTAAGTCCCACAAATTATGAGATTGCTGTACCTGACCGTAGGAAAAAGTCTCAGATCTTCCATATTAATCTTTTGAGGCCTTGGAATGAGAGAAAAGGCTCATGGTCAGAGCAGCTGTGGGCGAGGAAAGTGGAGGATGAAGAGGAATTGGAGGAACAATATTTTCCTGTTAATTCAAATTCAACTTTCCCACTAATAGATCATCTAGTACCTAAACAGCAAAAAGAGTTCCAGAGTCTAGTTCCAGGGGGTCTCTTTTCTGACAAACCAGGAAAAACAACACTTTTGCATCACAATATTCATTTGCTTGCAACAGTGCCGATCAGGCAAAATCACTGCAGAGTGCCAGCGCGCCTGATCCCCTCCACCACTGGTTTGGAGGACTGCAGCCACCATCTGCTGTTAGTAGCTCCACATTGGCCTGCAAGGCCATGGTTTCTGACTCTTCTTTCTCTGACAATAGAGCAACCCTATCTTCTGCCTAGCAGACCAGACCTACTGAGTCAGTTAGAATGGCAATTTTTGGCACTAAAAGGTGTGTGGTGTACATTAAAGATGTGTACATGAATACATATATCTGAGTTTTGTAATACTTCACTTGGATCTGACCGGTAGTTGTTGCCTTCCTGAAAGAGCTAATCGTCTGTGTTCTACACGTGCTGTGTGAAGTCCGACGTAGGATTTGAGTAGGGTACTCAATTCCCTGTGTCAACCCCCTTTTGAGACAATATTAGAGTCAAATATTAAATGGCTGTCATTTCTCTTGGCCATTACAACAGCAAAGCGTGTGCCGAAGGAGGTTTTCTACGGCCAGCTCCAGAGCAGCATGCACTCTCAAACAGGGCAACTCAAATGTTACAAGGACTGCCTCAATGCCAATTTGCTACGTGCACAAGCCTAGTAACGAACTTCCGCTATTGTCAAAAGTCGTCATATCAGTTTCCGGTTTACGACTGTTCATCCGCATCCGCTAATAAACAAACAAGATGAGTGCTGCTGCTGTACGAAAAAAAGAGTTCTTAAACTCATCTAAGTTTCTAAGAACTGTGGATCTAACGCCCGTTTCACACACACCCCGTTTGCAGTGCGTGTTGTGGTGCAGGAGCAGCGCGTGCTATAGTGCTTTCACATATGATGCGTTTGCAGTGAAGAACTGATCCGCGGCTGCACCACAAACACATACTTAATATTTTTATTTTAAATCCAGAAGTTATGCTGCAACTTTTATTTAAAAAAACTTGTGTCAGCATGCGATTCTCTTTGTACACATACACTCTTTAATTTGCTCCTGCACCGCAACACACACTGCAAACGGGGTGTGTGTGAAACGGGCGTTAGATCCACAGTTCTTAGAAACTTAGATGTGTTTAAGAACTCTTTTTTTCGTACACCAGCAGCACTCATCTTGTTTGTTTATTAGCGGATGCGGGTGAGCAGTCGTTAACCGGAAACTGATATGCCGACTTCTGACAATAGCGGAAGTTCGTTACTACGCTTGTGCACGTAGTCAATTTGGAGCCAAATGACCTTGAATAGATGGTCGCATACAGGGCATCATGGCAAGCACAGTACCATACTGCCGTACACTCTTTCGATCACAGTTGCAGTAGACAAACAAAGACGTCAAAAGCTCAATACCTTAAAATCTTCTATTCACATCTGTCGTGTCAACAGCTCAGACTATAAAAAATTAATAATAAAAAAAATTGTGGCCCAATCCGGCATTTCTACCCAAGAGTATTAGTTTGTCCCCACATGTTATGAACTGGCCTGTTGTGTTAGCTGCACGTCCAGCAGATCAAACTGACATACGCTTGGAGTTATATGTCCAGTTAGGTCTTTGAGGGCTGACATTGATAAGACAGCAGCTTGGCGTAAGACGCACGCATAGGTTCTGTGCTTTCTTGACTGAGACTGGCACACTGGGTGAAGCAGGAACTTTCTCATGCATACGTGTCTGCTTGGCAATCTGTGCCTTCATCTGTTCACTGTCATCCCACACGAGCTTGGCAACATTTGGCAGCATTCAGAGGAGTGTGGCCCTCTGAGATCTGTGTGCACCAGCCTGGGGTTTAGGCTGCATGTTTTCTTGTTTCTGCAGATTGAATGTGACTCTCTGTCCAGCGGTGTGTGCTGCAGTGCCCGGACGCCTCGCGAGGGGATTCCTCGTGACTGTGCAGGTCTTCATCTTCATCTTTCAGCACTGCCTCTGGCGGTCTGCCACGGGAAGAAAATAGGATGCTTGTAACAAAAGTAACTGTGTTTCTATGACTAAGTGGAAGACTGCCAGAGTCTTTGGACACTATCGTGAGAATGATCTAGAGATTGAGATGACAAGTTAGGGTGTTTTTATATCTCAAGACATGTCATGAGTCATAAGGTGACAGCTTTGTTATTGAGCTGTGGGTCCAGCGCCAGCGTGAGGGGTGTTTCCAGGGGTGAGCGGTGTTTGTGAAACTGACGCATGTATAGCCTATCTAACGGCATGATGAAGGACGTAAATCTTCATTATGAGTCCTAATCATAAATACAGTGCATGTTCACAATAACAGTTAAAATAAATAAAAGAAGGATTTAAACTATGTTTTACTTCTGATATAAACATTATAAATACGCCATTCTCATTAATCGAGTTAAACAGTTAAACTAGCCTACATGAAATCATTACTGAGAAGTCACAAAAAAAAATTATATTCAATAAATATTAATATTAGTTGTGGATGCAATGCTTTTCAACACGTTTCCTCTGGCATGCTGTGTTTAATGTTTAAACTACAGAGATAATTGCTTATCATGATAATAGCAGATTGTCTGAGAAAATATTTTCGTGCAAATAAAGCAAAACAAGGACTATCTGTTTCCATTGAAGAATATAAAAATACTATTTGGCCAGTGGAAAAGATTGAGAAAAACTTTCTCTGAAATGTATTTTACACTATTTGATTTATTTTTTTGATTTAAATCAAGGATAGGCTACTAAATGATTTTTATTAATGTAATGTGACGGCACATACGTATTTCAATCAATGTCTTGTACCGTTAAACGTCATCACGTGGATGAATAATCATATGCAAATGATACGCAGATGAGGATATGCATAGTAAAACTAGGCGTTGTAAGCTCCATAAATGGTTATTTCGGGGTGGAGACGCATGTGCGCATAATCTTCCGCTGACTGGGATTTATAAAGTGAATTCAGGGCAGATTCTGGCATACGAACGGTTTTATAAGTCAGAATATTTGATTGCGTACGACATTTTTGGCTTTCGGGCGCACGTACACTTTTAGTAAGGATCCTACGGACAGTTTTATAAATGAGGCCCCTGATGTTTTCCATGCAGAAATTGCGTTGCGTGCCAGAGTTTTATAAGATACAAACAATTCATATGTTCTATGACAACAAAAAAAACTTTAAAATTACATCTTGTATCACCTGTACACTCGTAATGTGACCTATATGCGATCAAGTGTTCTTGCCAAAAGATATAGATTGGAAAATCAACAGGACAAATACAGCTACAGATAAATGAACATAAATCAGACATGAGATGGCAGGACATACCTGTAACTTCACCAGTAGCATTTATCGGGATAGAGGAAGACTTACGATCACGGAGAGCTGATAATAATAATAAAGAATTGTTGAAACGTAGCATTTTGGATTTAGAAACTTAAATCACTGGCTCCCAATGGGATGAATGAGGAATTAGATGTGAATACATTCTGATTAATTCCTGATTTCTGACAACCTAACAAATGTTGTATAAATACTTCAAGATTTTAAAATGTGAAGATCAATGTTCAATTTCAATCTTTTTTTCTTCTTTTTTTTTTTTTGATTGTTGAACTGTTGTTTTTAGTGTAACATTATGTCCTATATAAATGTAATTGTTTTATGTAGTTTGTTGGTGGATGTAATTAAGGTTATATTGGATATTTTAAGCTTGGAAATATGAGATTTTAGATATCAAACATGTTTTATATTTAGCATTTGTGGCAGTATGAGTTAGTCTAATGAGCCGCGTTCCTTTGGTCACTCCCTGTGTGAAGCTCCGCCCTATAAATAGCGTGTAAAGCCTTGTTTATACTCGACGCGTCCGCACGAGCGCGAGTCTCCGCTGACTGCGCGCGCCCCTCTCCAAACGGACGAGGCGTTTATACTTGACGCGCTCGCCGTTGTGCTATTCTGTGAAACGACAGGGGGCGACTCGGAGTACTTCTCCTCTAAACCACCAGGAATCAGCAGTGAAGAAGTAGTTTGCCGTTTATTAGTAGTTTATTAATTGCCGATTCATAAAAGAGTAATAAATGCAGTAGGTTTATTGTAGCCTACTTTCACTGCATGTAAACTAAACAACTGAAGCCTTATTGAAGAGTGTTTAAACCTTAATTTCATCAGCAGGGCTTACTTCTGTTATTGTATGCTTATTTTGTAAATGTAATTACTTTAGACAAGTGCAAACTGGGTGCTTAATGCAAATGTGTTCCTATTCACAAAATGAGAGGCTTTTATGGTCGCCCATCAATGCAAATGTATCTGTGTATAGAAGGATCATAAACATGCTGGTACAGACGTACCAGTTCGGCTAGATTCGGCTCGAAGTCGTTCATCTTCGGATGCGGCGCCGCGTGCGAAGTTACAAAAAGTGCCGTGCACACCGCCAGGCGAAATGGGGTCTTGCGCACCCAACGCGCACGACCGCCCACACCGCAATGACGTCATTTCTGCCGCGCGCGCTTCGCGCCCTTGCGGACGCGTCGAGTATAAGGCCGGAGACACACTGGCTGCGTGGCGTGAGCGTGGCGTTTCTGTTGCGTGTCAGCTGCGTGGCGGCTGCGTCGCGTTTTCTGTGTCTTTGCACATCAGAAGCGTGTCTGACGCGGCGCTGGCTGCTGACACGGATCACCCTTGTTCAACGTATGGGAGAGAGTTGTGCAAGCCCTATACTTCGTGTTAAGCATAAATATAAAGCCTTCTGATAAAGACACTGTCAGCACAGCAGTATTGACAGCAAAATAGACTACAGAATGTTTAGTTCTGGTGCAATATTTGAAAATTGATAATTATGCCTATTTATTTATTTATTTTTAAATGAGGCCTATATTTATATCTGAATTTGTCAAAATGTAATTTATTAATATGTATTCGTGTACAAATTAACATATAAACATCTTTTCCTATTCTATTTTGCCTGGAAACGCTTCCAACATGCTTGCGTGTCGCGTGAAAAATAGGCGTCGGTTCTATTTCTAGCATGCACGCGTTTTCCGCGCGGCTCGAGACGCGCCTGAGACGCGCGTGTCACGCAGGCAGTGTGCAAGCTCTAACCTGTTAACATGGGAGCCGAAATAAAAACGGACACGCCACGCAGCTGAGACGCTTGCGCCACGCAGCCAGTGTGTCTCCGGCCTAAACCAGGCTTAATCCCTCTGACACCCTGGCTGCGTTCCAAACCGCATACTCAATGAGTAGGTACTTAATTTCAATGAGTACCTACATAACGAGCGCTAAAAGAGTAGGTACTTTATAGCCAAATCTCGTTGAGTATGAATGCGATCCGGACATCATCGCCATGTTTACGTTATCATGTGACCTACGACGCGTTATCACAAGCGCAACAAAAAGATGAACGACACGTTTAATTCATCTATCTGTAAATATCTTGATATTGATGAAAGTTGCTCATTTTGTTGTATTGTTGAAGAAACAGCTGCCGATTTTTTTGTGAATACATTTAGGGTTGATTTAAGCAGTTTTATCCTTATAACGATATATTTATTATTATTAAGAAACCTCAAAAAACGTCATCTCTTGAATATGTTGTTAATTTATTTATTTTTCTCAGAACTATTTAAAGATATGAATAGTATAAATAAATAAGTAGATATAAATAGTAATAGTATCTCGCCTTGTTATTGTTATTTTTTTCCTGTGTATAAATATCATATTATGATGCACACAAACCAATGATCTTTATGTTTTCTGCTTTGTCATTATTGTTCATTGTTAGATCAATCTTTCCATGATCTTGTATGTAATAAGTTTATAAGTTTAAATGATATGAGCGACAGGTGCACTAACACTTCACATCAGTAACTCGACAGCACAAACAGTTTTCCTCAGCGTTTGTAATGTCTGCACAAAGGAGACGAGCAGCTCGAAGATCTCTCCGTTGGAGGAAACTGTTGATTTATACTTTATATAAGTATCGCTCCTTAAAAATTAATATTAGCCTACCTTAGAATGAATTGCATTGCAAATGCTGACCAATACTTAATTATATTACTTTTTTTATAGCCTACTAAAAATGATATAAGTTAATAAAACAAGCCGAATGTAATTTGTTTTGTCATATGATAGTTATACATGAATAGCTACACACTAGCTATAAATGCAGTGAAACATCTCAATTTCCAGTCAAGCAATGAATTAATGCATACATTAGGCTAAATAATTATATTTTATTTACTGACAACAATAATAAACATGAATAAATGAGTAAACAAACAAATAAAAGTAACCATCACAATAAACAAATGCATATACAAGACAACAAAGCATGAAACAAAACTTTTTTCAGACTAAAAGCATGTATTTACAGGCGGTGAACCCCACATACTGCCATCTCAACACAGCGGTTCGCATTCTGGGCTTTATCCTGATAAATTTATCAGAGCTGAGCCGTGCCTGCTTGTTGCTGCACATCACAATCTGCAGTAAGGGCAGATAGAGTGATGGAGGGTCTCATAAGGGCAGATGGAGTGATGGAGGGACTCATCCATGGGACCGTTTCCAGGATTCAGCTTTGGGCTCCAGTCTAAAAAGATAAAAGAATAAATAAAACGAGCGCTTCAGTCAGTGACGGCTTCCTGGTCGTCGTTTTTACTCTTGAACGAAGCACATCACGGGCGCGCGCTACTACTGGTATGCTAAGCGAAAATAATTTAATAAATGGACATAAAACTCTTCTTTTTAAATAAGCATTTAAGCAATATCAACAATATATTAGATAAATAACATTTACAAATTCTACAATGCATTTAAAAAAAAAAGACAATAAAGATAAAATCCACTAGGCTATATCACACCCACACCAGTCTGTAGACATTTCAGATCCTACAAAAATGCACAAATATTATATAAAATTATTTACAGCACATTTGTCTAATGAAAACAGTGTTGACAACAGTGAATTATCTTAAACAATAGTACACGTAACTCAGAAGTCTATGTCACGAGGTGACGAAATTTAAAAAAATGTTTTCCTTGCGAGGCGGAACCAATGTTCACCGAGATTGCCTCCCGCCGGACCCATAACAATGGAACACCGGGTTAGTTCCGGGTTAGCGGAAAAATCCCGCGAATGGGGTGATTAATCTGAATCGCCGGCAGCTGCGCGGAAAGGGATTGAAGCCCCGCGATTGGAACACGTTGCCCTTAGGGGAGGATAAGAGGAGAGAGTGCAGACTGGAGAGTGAGTTGTGTTTTGGGGCCCGCAATCTCGGAGGAAGTGTGAGCGTTGGAGAAGAGGAAGTGGGACCGGCGAACAGGCGCGGCATCATGAGTTTGGGAGAAGCGTGAGAGTTTGGAGGAGAGGAAGGGGGGGCCAGCGAACGGGCGCGCCACTGTGAGTTTGGGAGAAGGAGCACATCGAATCAGCTGGAAAGAGGGAACCACTGGACAGTAAGATCGTTTATGAGAGACTGTGAGTAGTTCAATTAATCTCCATCTTCCTCTTGTATCTACGGGACTTCTCGATGTGAATGCCAGGTCAGCAAATGGGCGATGGCCATCTGTATATGTATTTCCCACTGAGTGCTGAGATGAAGTGATGTGACGCACTGCTTTGATGTGTGAAGTGTGAACCTAAACCTGCTGGATGTCCATTACTTACCTGAGTTTCCATCACGTTCTAAAGACGTAAGAAGAGGATTACGTGCTTGTATATTCACCTGTCTGTTCACAGCAAAACTCTCTCGACGTAAGCTCCGTGTCTGCTGGCTCTTCAAGAGGAGTACGGGCCTGTACACTCACCTGACTGCTATGCAGTGAAGCTCCCCAGCCATAAGTCCTCGGTCTGTCGTCGGTCGAAGAAGAGGATTACGTGCCTGTATACTCACCTGACTGCTTTGCAGTGAAGCTCCCCAGCCGTAAGTTCTCTGTCTGTCACCTGTAGAAGAAGAGGAATACATGCCTGTATATTCACCTGTCTGCTTTGCAGTGAAAACTCTCCCGCGTTAGCTCTGTTCTGCCGGTCCAGTCCATGGTGAAGAGGGACCCGTAGGTGAATGCTCAACCGACTGCTTTGCAGTGAAAACTCCCCAGCCGTAAGTTCTCTGTCTGTCGTTTGTCGAAGAAGAGGATTACGTGCCTGTATGCTCACCTGACTGCTATGCAGTGAAGCTCCCAGCCGTAAGTCCTCTGTCTGTCGAAGAATAGGATTACGTGCCTGTATATTCACCTGACTGTTATGCAGTGAAGCTCCCCAGCCGTAAGTCCTCTGTCTGTCGTCTGTCGAAGAGGAGGATTACGTGCCTGTATACTCACCTGACTGCTATGCAGCAAAGCTCCCCAGCCCGAAAACCCTACCGCCGTAAGCTCCGTGTCTGCTGGCCCTTGAAGAGGATTACGTGCCTGTATATCTGTCTGCTTTGCAGTGAAGTTCTCCAGCCTAAAGCCCTCCAGTCTGAAGCCCTCCAGCCGTAAGTTCTCTGCCTGTCACCTGTGGAGAAGAGTGCGTTCCTGAACGCTCACCTGGCTGCTTGGCAGTGAAGCCTTCCAGCCGTAAGCTCTCTGTCTGCCGCCTGTGAAGAAGAGGATTACGTGCCCGTACACTTGCCTGACTGCTTTGCAGTGAAGCTCCCCAGCCGTAAGTTCTCTGTCTGTTACCTATGAAGAAGAGGATTACGTGCCTGAACTCACCTGTCTGCTTTGCAGTGCAGCCCTCCAGCCGTAAATTCTCTGTCTGTCACCTGTGGAGAAAAGTACGTTCCTGAACGCTCACCTGGCTGCCTGGCAGCAAAGCTCCCCCGCCGTAAGCTCTCTGTCTGCCACCTGGAGAGAAGAGGAACATAAGCCGAAACGCCCACTTGGATTGTCCGTGGACGGAACGACCCTGCACAAAAGACTCTACCTCCAAACCTTTTAGCCATTTTATATTAAATAAATTATTGTTACTTCAAGTCTCGTTGTCTGTCCTCCTTGCCTGGCCTCTGTCCGACTCCCCAAGGGTGGTACTGGTCCCGAGGGGTGGGTGCAGCCCGATTTGGCCCGCCCCGACCTGTGACATCTATTTCATATCTATTAGACGTAGAAATATGCAATTCTTATATTAGTTTTTCTTACCATATATTAAATAGACATTTAGAAATTATTTAAGATGCATACGGTTTAAAATGTATGCAAATCCAGTTTGGAGACGTATATGTGCCCTTACTGGAGCTCCTCTGTTAGCTATACAATAAAATGTGATTTACAGCAAAATCATAAATTTACCATACTATATAGCGTCTTTACACCTTCAACAATTCAACAGTTTACTGTACAGTACTTCAACACATGCGATCATTTGATTTGTAATATCTAATAGGCTACTCACATTTGAAAACACTCGTCCGTCATCATTTCGTCCGGCGTCATGTTCGAGTATGACCTATCCTTCTTCTTATTTTATATGACGTATCCTCTCGCGTGGCCTCCTGGGATAGAAGAGCATAGAAATCATATAGAGACTAGAAGCCCTATTGGCCGCTGGAAACCGAGAAATCCGCCCGCCATCTTGAACCGGTCGTATTCCTAGTTTCGTTGCGTGGCAGCAGATAAGATGCCAGAGCATTGTGGAGCATTTTGCTGTTCTAATCGCCGGACCATCGAAAATAGGGCTTTTCACAAGTAAGTCTTAATATTACCATACTATTGGTTGTATTTTGTGAATAGAATATTACCAGATAATCGAGAAGGAGCAAGGATATTTGCTATTACTGTACTGAAATCGTTGTGAAATGCTGTTTACTGCATCAGCCGGTGTTCACCCGGCATGGAGAGGTGGGGTAACTGTTAAAGTAATAATTACAAGAGCTTCTAGGTTATCAGATAAGCATTCAACTGCCCTGTTGTATAGGTTATTTGTGTTTGCGCACATGATATCAGGAAGCAATAACGTTAATACACGCATGACAGCGATGCACAAATTGAGTTGTAAAACTACTTTAGTTTTCTACTTCTAGTTTTATTGATAACCTATATCTTATCACATGCGATTTGGCTATTGATATTACAGAAGTCCTGTGGTAAAATTACGTTATTAATTTACTCCATCCTTGTAAAGTTAATCCGAATAGGGCTTTGGTCTCGACATTTTCCCCTCCCACATCCACATACAATAAAAAAAAGTATAGGCTTAATGTTGTCTGTAAAGTTTCAAGTAATACACACACAGCTAGTGTAAGTTCAACAACAATAGACTGTTTTATTGATGTCATACCACTTCCTTTTAACAGGGGTCGCCATCGTGACGTTAACATCAATGCAAGTATTTTAAAGTGATAGTGCCACAACTCTACATCCCCTTTCTTCCAGATAGCATGTAAATCAACTTAACACAACCAAACTGGAATACAACATCTACTGAATTTATCTGATTATCAGATCACCTACTACAGAACTAATTGTGACACAAACATAACAAGTATGGTGACATATGAGCAAACACAGTTGGTTTAGTTTTTTAGCCACGTACCGACATAGTCCTGATAACGCTTATTGGGTTGGCTAACTCTGCCCGCTCGAGTCACCACCAACTGTCTCTCAGATGAGTCAGCAGTATTGACCACTGGTATGATACTAGGAGGTGTAAGTGGTGGGTTGGCTTTAACCACTGGTGTGATACTAGGAGGTGTAGATGGTGGGTTGGCATGGTTGGCATTTTGGGTAGTTTCTCTATCAGGTGAGGTGGACCTCAGTGGCACGTCCTCCTTTAGAGCTTGCCGTTGGGTTTTCCTCAACCCGGAGGAGATGTCGCCTGTTCCTGATATATTTCTTCCCTTGTGACGCTAATACATAGCTATTAGGCTGCTGAGCTGGGCCTTCCACTCTTGCCACTTGATCAAAACCACGTTCAGTGTGCACTCTGACTGTTTGACCTGGTCTTAGTGGAGAGAGGCGGTGTGCACTGCGGTCATGATACACTTTCCCCCTCATTCTGTGTTTGTAGATGGTGGCAGCCACATTGACTTGGATAGCAGGCCTAAGCATGTCTGTGGTTGCTGGCAGGAAGGTCCTGGTTTGCCTGGACATGAGGCGCTGAGCAGAGGAAGGGAGCCCATCACGGGGAATGTTGCAAGTGTGGAGAATGGCTGCTTGGATATCTGTGCCATCACGGTGGCACTTCTCCAGCAGGTGCTTAGCAGATCTCACTGCACGCTCAGCAAGACCATTGGATTGTGGATAATAAGGACTGCTGCGGATGTGTTTAAAGTCCCATGCTTGTGAAAAGTTTGCAAAATCCCTTCCAGTGAATTGGGTCCCATTATCTGTCATGAGGGTGTGGGGCACACCATGTGTTGCAAAGTGTCGCTTCAGCTTCGCAATGACCGTGTTGCTGGTCATGTTAGGAATGTAATCCAGCTCGAACCACCCTGAATAGGAGTCCACCAGGACTAGATGCATTTTGCCACGCCACTCAAATATATCAGCTGCAGTAAATGACCATGGTAATTCAGGGACGTCATGGAGTTGCATTGGTTCCTTTGTGTGATGTGCTGTCAAGGCATTGCATGCGGCACAACGAGACACCTCTCTTTCAATATCTGTGTACATTGAGGTCCAGTACATAGTCTCTCGAGCTCTGCGTTTGGTGGCTTCAATCCCAGGATGGCCCTGGTGCAATTGGCCCACATAAAACGTTTGCAGTGCTGCAGGTATTATTAACCTTTGCCCACGCAGGAGCAATCCATCCTCTAACGTCAACTCTTCCTTCATGGAGAAGAACGGACGCAACTGTTGCGGCAGCTCCTTAGAGGTGCTGGGCCAACCCTGCATGATGACTTCAGATAACTGTTGGCAGGTGACGTCACTCTTTACTGCATTTCGTAATTCATCTGTACGACGTGAGGAGAGCACCTGGACAGCCATCACTTCTAGTAAGTCATCAGTAAGTGGGGGCTCAGACTCGGGTAAGTGTGCACGCGACAACGCGTCTGCAACAAACAGTTCTTTCCCACGCTTATACATCACATCCAAATCGTAACGTTGCAATTTAAGCATCATACCCTGCAGACGCGATGATGCGGTGTGCAGTGGTTTCCTCAGGATAGTTATAAGGGGCTGATGATCCGTTTCAGCAATGACGGGGCGGCCATAGATGAAATCGTGAAATTTTTTAGCTGCAAACACCAGTGCTAACATCTCTTTTTCAATCTGGGCATACCTGGACTCCGTCGGTGTAAGGGCCCGTGATGCGAATGCCACCGGCCTCCCGTCTTGGAGGCACACCGCCCCCAGACCATGTTGGGAGGCATCTGCTGATATAACCACTGGCTTTGATGTATCAAAAAATTGCAGCACAGGGGGATTAGTTAGTGCCTGCTTCAGTTTGCTGAAAGCCGCATCATGGCTTTCATGCCAGTGCCACTCCACGTCGTGGTGTATCAGTTGTCTCAGGGGACCAGTCATGTCACTGTACTGGGAAATGAATTTGGACAAATAGTTTGTCATGCCCAGAAACTGCTGTAGGGCCTGTTTGTCCTGTGGCCTCTCCATCTCGCAGACAGCCTTGATCTTTTCCTGATCTGGCTTAACACCATCAGCGGTTAACAGGTGTCCCACGTAGTGTACACAGTTGACTCTGAATTTGCACTTGTCGGGATTAAGCTTCAGGTTGATGGCACGGATCCTGTTCAAAACCTGTTTTAAGCGTTCATCATGTTCTAGTAAGGTACGTCCCCAAATGAGGATATCATCGACCACAATCTCACAAGGCTGTCCTGCAAATAGCTGTTCCATGACATTTTGGAAGACCTCGCTGCCTGTGCATATGCCATATGGCATTCTCAGAAACCTATATCGGCCATGAGGTGACATGAAAGTTGTGAGTTTGGAGGATACGCGGTCCAGGGGTATTTGCCAAAACCCACACTTGGCATCTAAGATGCTAAATATTTTGGCACCGGGCATGTCCGCAATGATTTGGTCAATTGATTTGAGCGGATGGCGGGGTCTAAGAAGGGCCCGGTTTAGATGCACTGGGTCAATGCAAAGTCGCACTGTTCCATCTTTTTTTTTCGCTGCAACCATGGCAGACACCCATTCTGTTGCGTCGTTTTCTGGCATAATTACCCCCAGGGCATTCATTCGGTCCAGCTCCGCCTTGACCTTGTCTTTCATGGCGATAGGGATCCTGCGGGGAGCACATATTGTAGGGGCAACAGTGTCATCTAGTCTCATATGATATATCACCGGCAATTTACCTAGGACACTAGTATCAAAAATGTCTTTGTACTCCAGTATTTCTGGAGCTTCTTGTTGCAGCATATGGACGTCAGGTCCTAAACGTATAAGACCAATAGCAATACTGTCCTGTAGTCCCAGTATGGGTTTTACATCCCTATTGACCACATGAAACTTGAACTGTCCCTGTGTACAATGCAGTGTTACAGTGCCATCAGTTTTAATTGACTCACCTCCATAAGCCACTAGATTGACCCTTCCATTTGGGTCCACATGCACTGTGTGGTCAACCGTATGCAGCAGTTTTCTGGGCAGCACATTACATTTAGCACCAGTGTCCACTTTTACCTTCAATTGTCCCTTTCCATTCTTCATTTCAAGCGTGGCGAAGATTTCCCCCTTCTGTGCAGGTGTAAGTATCGTATCACAGTAGAAAGTCTCAACCATATGATTGTCTGGTTCAGTGGTCAATTCATTCACTCTACCCATTTCTCTTCTTCTGTATGGAGCAAAGGCTTTGGGGCGAACTGTGGCCTGCGCTGATGCAGAGCGACAACACCTAGCAAAGTGATTAAGCTTTCCACAATTATTGCATGTCTTATTGAAAGCAAAACATCTGCTGCGGTCAGGTGAATGTTGGCCATTACAATTGCCACAGCGAGCCTTCTGAATTGAGCAGACTTCAGCTTCCTTATGAAGTTCCCTAGAGCTTTTCTCTGACTGTTCATGGAGCATGCTAATGCTAACTGCCAGTGCAAGGGTAAGATTCTTTTCACGCAATAACTGTTTGCGGAGGATGTCGCTCTGTATCCCACAAACGATGCGATCCCTGATCAATTCATCACAGAGCACGCCAAAATCACACTTTTTCGCCAATATTTTTAAAGTGGAAACATATGCCTGAATAGACTCACCGGCTCCTTGACTAGTGGTGTTAAAAACATGCCTGTCCATAATGACGTTTTTCGCTGGCAAACATAATTCAGCAAACTTTACCAGTAGAGTCTCTGGTTCTTCGTGACTTTCCCCCTCTCCATAAACGAAGGAGTCCGACTTTTCAACAGCCTCCGGGCCGGCTAGGTTCAGTAGAGTGTAGGCTTGAACTTTCTTAGATTTATCCGCCAGTCCTGCATTGCAATAGATTGTCCATTCTTTCTCAAATTTCCGCCAGTTGTCAGCAACATTGACATCAAAAACTAATGGATCTATACGACGGAGTCCTTGAGCCATTACCAGCCACTTCTGACACCATGTAAAGTTTCAAGTAATACACACACAGCTAGTGTAAGTTCAACAACAATAGACTGTTTTATTGATGTCATACCACTTCCTTTTAACAGGGGTCGCCATCGTGACGTTAACATCAATGCAAGTATTTTAAAGTGATAGTGCCACAACTCTACATTGTCCGAATTTAATTTTTAGAAATTACTGATGCAAACACGTTGAAAAGCGATCTTATCGATTTTTATTACAGGTGGCTGCGTTCGGTGGATTCGCGGCTGCTGTGTGTGTGTGAGAGAGAGAGAGAGAGAGAGAGAGAGAGAGAGAAGAGAGAGAGAGAGAGAGAGAGAGAGAGAGGAGAGAGAGAGAGAGAGGAGAGAGAGAGAGAGAGAGAGAGAGAGAGAGAGAGAGAGAGAGAGAGAGAGAGAGAGAGAGAGAGAGGAGAGGAGAGAGAGAGAGAGAGAGAGAGAGAGAGAGAGAGAGAGAGAGAGACTGTCTGTTCGTGTTTGTTTGTTTGTGTGTCTGTTCGTGTGTATGTGCGTGTTGTGTCACATATCATAAATTGTTTCTTCAACTTATTAAAATATCTTACTTTACTGCAACTATCTGTTTCTGCTTCTTTATTATATTTATAGTGTGTGATTTATCAAATACATTATATCCTTCATCACACATATTGTGTCTGGTCACTTTATAACTTATATCAGAATATTATATTACTGTTAAGCCTACAATGGATATTAAAATACGCCGAACCATAGTCCTGTATCATAGCTACATGAATTACCATTGCAGGGAAAAAAAACCGCGTGAAAATCAGTTCAGTAGTGAGATATGATTAATTTAATGCGCTGACAGCTCATTTCACCTGCCATTCAGATTACACTGAGCGGAGCGGATGACCGGTTTAAGATGGCGGCTCCAATTCTCGTCCGTGCCAATAGGCAGTAGCACTCAATAGGGCGTCTACCTATATGATGTCTATGTAGAAGAGTACCCATCGGACTGCACTCAAAAATCGGGCCGGAAGCAGTAAGCCATCCGGGAACTTCTCGCCTACTCTTTTATGAATACTGATGTTTTGAACGTACTGCTTCTTTCACGTACTGTTTTCGCCTACTATATAGTAGGAAAGTAGGCATATTCGAACGCACTTAAGTCCGAATCTCGCGATAATTAGTACGTCAGCCAGGTAATTCTCGCCTACTCTTTTGGATTCATACATACTTTTTCGCTCGCCTACTCTTTTTCCCATACTAAATAGTAGGGAAGTATGCGGTTTGGAACGCAGCAAATCTCTTGCTCATCGGTGACAGGAAGTTGTGTTGTGCTTCCTGGTCTCGCTCTCCGTGTGCGGTGCTGTGCTGCGCTAACAGATCTCCGGTCGGATGGACGAACTTTCATCTCGTCGTTCAATTCATTGAACCACTGAACACAATGCATTATCAGTGCCGTGGGCACTCGTCGAGCTTTCTCCCTCGGGTATGTCTGAATGATGGCTAACAGGAATGAGGCCAGTTTAGCCGGAGATCATCGCTAGCTGCACAGGACCGATTCGCTGGCTGCTGTTTTGTTTTGTCCGCTGTTTTGTTTTTGCCGTTTTGCCCGCGGCTATATCGTGCATTTTTGCCCATTTAAGGTGCTGTTTGTATACATTGCCGTGTTTTATTTGTGTCTCTGTCTAGCATATGTGCAACTTTGCCCGGGCCACTGCCTTGTTTGTATAAAGAGCATATCAGCGAGTGGAGTAGATCGCTGTACGCTCGTCTTGCTATCACGGCCACTGGGTAGTTATGGCTGTCTGGCCAAAAGTCCGTGGCATTTGTTCCATAAGTGTTCTTGTTTTTATGACATGTGAATAGCTCAAAGGGTTGGGGCTTTATATTATAATTTTGTTGATTTAAGAAGTTTGTTTTCCGGGTTTGTGTGTATATATATATTTATATAGTTTTCTTTATACTGCCGCATTATAACCATTGTTGGTTTTGGCAGTCATTTTGTATTTTGTGAAGTTTTTATTTTCTTTAATTACTGAATTGCGAAACGTTTATTCATTTATTTTCTTGTGATAAGACAAGTATTGATTTGTTTGATTTCTGTATTTTCTTTTTGGTAAATCTTTGTTGAAAGAGTGTGTTTGTGTGCATTTTCTTTTGTCTTTTTCTGTTATAGTAGCTGAGAGCCGGTGGTGGTATTGGGGTCGGGGTGGCATTATCCCCGTTTGGAGTGCTGTTGACTTCCCTGTTTGCATTTGGTGTTTATTGGGGTGTGTTTGTGTGTTTACTGGGGGGTTTCCTGGGATCTTTTTCGACCTTTTGAATCCTTTGCCTCCATCGGTAAGCCTCAGCAATTTTGTTTCTTTTCTTTCTTTTCTTTTTTTTTTCTCTTGTTTTGTGTCCTCTGCCCTGAGAGGTGACTGTTTTAAACTGTTAAATTATTGAAACTAATAAATGTTGTGCCTTCAAAATTGAGCATGGTCTTTGGCTCTATTGTTCACGTACCTGTGTGTCTTTAGCTGTTGGATTTATAGATCTTGAGTAGAAAAATCATTCTCTGGGTGAAACTCCCAGGGTGGCGTAGTCGGTGTTTAGTCTGTCCTGGTATAGAGCGCCACACATTGATCAAACTTGTTGATCGATGGTGATGTTAAAGGTGCTATATGTATTTTTTAGCGGCCTCTAGCGGTGATGTTTCAGATTGCAACAAGAGCGCTCGTGTGGGTGTGCGATCTCAAGAGCGAGCATTCACTACCGGCCACACGGAGACTTTCAACGCAACGGCGAAAGCATCACACACAGGGTTGCCAGGTCTGCACAACAAAACCAGCCCAATTGCTCACCAAAACTAACCCATTCACGGCCAAAAATAGTCAAATAGCGTTCCCGGGTGTTTCCCCGATAACAATCATGTTCCAGTGAGTAAAACAATCGCGTCAACCCGTGCACTACACAAACAACCCGCGGAAACAGTGCAGGCATATACGGACCTGGCAACACTGACATGCTGGAAACTCATGTAAACTCCCACTGCAACGTTACAATAATAGGCTACTTTTATCAGCTTGATGTTGAACTAATGCTCCATGCTCGTACCATGATAACGTTACATTGACTGCATTTAGCCGACATGTGATGTTATCTAGCATAAGGCATTTCACTAACTATTCGTGTATCTTTCACAATCAGCAATGTCAACATAGGTGAATGTGTAATATGATAACGAAAACGGTGAACTAGACTGAACAATGTCAGTGTAACAATAACAGTAAGACAGTAGGAAGTAACATTACTGTAGCCTACTGAACGTGTCTGGATATGTTTCTAAACAATATGCTAGTAGTGGGATGAGTAACGTTAGACAGTAGATCTAGTACATAAAACAAGTATACATCCTAAAGCACCTTTTTGTTATTCTGGAACAGTCTTTTGTATTCATTTCATAACTCATGTAGTTTACCTTGCTATTTCATTACGAGTTTATTAATAATTCAAAAGCTCTGCCGATGTTGATCCGTGTTTTCGTCCTGATCAGAATCACGTTTGGCCTGACGAGCTTCAGCAGATAAAACTTTGTTTGGTTTTTTATATTTGTGGAGTTTGTGTTGGAGTGTGTGTTGTGCTGGAGTGTGTGTTGTGTTGGAGTGTGTGTTGTGCTGGAGTGTGTGTTGTGTTGGAGTGTGTGTTGTGCTGGAGTGTGTGTTGTGCTGGAGTGTGTGTTGTGCTGGAGTGTGTGTTGTGTTGGAGTGTGTGTTGTGTTGGAGTGTGTGTTGTGTTGGAGTCTGTGTTGTGCTGGAGTCTGTGTTGTGCTGGAGTGTGTGCTGGAGTGTGTGTTGTGCTGGAGTGTGTGTTGTGCTGGAGTGTGTGTTGTGCTGGAGTGTGTGTTGTGCTGGAGTGTGTGTTGTGCTGGAGTGTGTGTTGTGCTGGAGTGTGTGTTGGAGTCTGTGTTGTGCTGGAGTGTGTGTTGTGTTGGAGTCTGTGTTGTGCTGGAGTGTGTTGTGTGTTGGGAGTGTGTGTTGTGCTGGAGTGTGTGTTTGTGCTGGAGTGTGTGTTGTGCTGGAGTGTGTGTTGTGCTGGAGTGTGTGTTGTGTTGGAGTGTGGTGTTGTGTTGGAGTGTGTGTTGTGTTGGAGTGTGTGTTGTGTTGGAGTCTGTGTTGTGCTGGAGTGTGTGTTGTGCTGGAGTGTGTGTTGTGTTGGAGTGTGTGTTGTGTTGGAGTCTGTGTTGTGCTGGAGTGTGTGTTGTGTTGGAGTGTGTGTTGTGTTGGAGTCTGTGTTGTGCTGGAGTGTGTGTTGTGTGGTTGGAGTTAGTGTGTGTGTGCTGGTGTGTAGTTGTGTGGTGTGTGTTGTGCTGGAGTGTGTGTGTTGTGGCTGGAGTGTGTGTTGTGCTGGAGTGTGTTGATTGGTGGCTGGAGTGTGTGTTGATGTGTGTTGTGGAGTTGTGTGTTGTGTTGAGGTGTGTGTGTTGTGTTGGAGTGCTGTGTTGTGCTGGAGTGTGTGTTGTGTGGAGTGTGTGTGTGTGTTGTGTTGGAGTGTGTGTTGTGCTGGAGTGTGTGTTGTGCTGGAGTGTGTGTTGTGCTGGAGTGTGTGTTGTGCTGGAGTGTGTGTTGTGCTGAGTGGTGTGTGTGTGTGTGTTGGAGTGTGTGTTGTGTTGGTGTTTGTTGGAGTGTGTGTTGTGCTGGAGTGTGTGTTGTGCTGGAGTGTGTGTTGTGCTGGAGTGTGTGTTGTGCTGGAGTGTGTGTTGTTGTGAGTGTTGTGTTGTGTTGTGTTGGAGTGTGTGTTGTTGTTGGAGTCTGTGTTGTGCTGGAGTGTGTGTTGTGTTGGAGCGTGTGTTGTGCTGGAGTGTGTGTTGTGTTGGAGTGTGTGTTGTGCTGGAGTGTGTGTTGTGTTGGAGTGTGTGTTGTGTTGGAGTGTGTGTTGTGCTGGAGTGTGTGTTGTGTTGGAGTGTGTGTTGTGCTGGAGTGTGTGTTGTGCTGGAGTGTGTGTTGTGCTGGAGTGTGTGTTGTGCTGGAGTGTGTGTTGTGCTGGAGTGTGTGTTGTGTTGGAGTGTGTGTTGTGTTGGAGTGTGTGTTGTGTTGGAGTCTGTGTTGTGCTGGAGTGTGTGTTGTGTTGGAGTGTGTGTTGTGTTGGAGTGTGTGTTGTGTTGGAGTGTGTGTTGTGCTGGAGTGTGTGTTGTGCTGGAGTGTGTGTTGTGCTGGAGTGTGTGTTGTGCTGGAGTGTGTGTTGTGCTGGAGTGTGTGTTGTGTTGGAGTGTGTGTTGTGTTGGAGTCTGTGTTGTGCTGGAGTGTGTGTTGTGTTGGAGCGTGTGTTGTGCTGGAGTGTGTGTTGTGTTGGAGTGTGTGTTGTGCTGGAGTGTGTGTTGTGTTGGAGTGTGTGTTGTGCTGGAGTGTGTGTTGTGTTGGAGTGTGTGTTGTGTTGGAGTGTGTGTTGTGTTGGAGTGTGTGTTGTGTTGGAGTCTGTGTTGTGTTGGAGTCTGTGTTGTGCTGGAGTGTGTGTTGTGCTGGAGTTGTGTGTTGGAGTCTGTGTTGTGCTGGAGTGTGTGTTGTGTTGGAGTCTGTGTTGTGCTGGAGTGTGTGTTGTGTTGGAGTGTGTGTTGTGCTGGAGTGTGTGTTGTGCTGGAGTGTGTGTTGTGTTGGAGTGTGTGTTGTGTTGGAGTGTGTGTTGTGCTGGAGTGTGTGTTGTGCTGGAGTGTGGTTGTGTTGGAGTGTGTGTTGTGCTGGAGTGTGTGTTGTGTTGGAGTGTGTGTTGTGTTGGAGTCTGTGTTGTGCTGGAGTGTGTGTTGTGTTGGAGTGTTGTTGTGTTGAGTCGGTGTGAGTGTGTGTTGTGTTGGAGTCTGTGTTGTGCTGGAGTGTGTGTTGTGCTGGGGAGTGTGTTGGAGTTGTGTGTGCTGGAGTGTGTGTTGTGCTGGAGTGTGTGTTGTGCTGGAGTGTGTGTTGTGCTGGAGGTGTTGTGCTGGAGTGTGTGTTGTGCTGGAGTCTGTGTTGTGCTGGAGGCAGGTGTGTGGTGTTATCAGACTCATGTAGTTCGCTGCAGTGCCGTCGGTCGCATAGACTGTATAAAGGAGAGAGGCTCGGGAGCGCGCATGCACGTCACATCCGATGGATTTCGCGGTAAATCCGACCCGGAGACTTCACATATAAATATGAATATTGGCCTTCAGAGGTAATAGCAAAACTCGACAAGTGGATCATTGTAATGTGTGGTTACAACCCCTTCACACACAGGCAATAAAAAAAGGATTCATTTTAGAAGAAAAGTTACATTTACTTAGCACCTTTAACATAGAGTTAATTGTTTAAATACAGAGAGATATTGGACTGCATTAAGGATTTTGGATGTTAAAATAGGGTTCTCATGGGGGAAAACAGTCTTAGAGTAGTAATATGAACCCTTAAGATATAAATATGATCCTTTTTATTGTGAATAAGATAGAAACTTGTACTTTTGAGGGTCCTCAGTGGCAATCTGTTGAACCCCTGAAGATATAGTTTTTGCACATGTTTTGTAGTGCCGTGATACCTTTATGATCCTTGCTGTTCTTTGTCCTTTCGGGAGGTAAACAGTCTCGTCAGCTTTAGATCTCCTTCAGGGAAACAAAGCAGCGTTTGGGTTTGGGTGAGCAAATAATGACATTTGAACTTTAGGGTGAACTATTGTTTGAAACAAGTGATTACAGGCGTTCTGAGTATTCCCCTGACTGATCCTCCTCTGGACTGGCATAACGCAGAATTGGTCGTACAGTCAGTCAGCTGATCAGGGGTTTACTGCAGAATTAAAGCAAGCCCATCAGATGAGCGAGGGCTTGAGTCCTGTCTGTGAGCGCAGCACTCGAGGGAATCACTAATGCTCAGCTGTTCAGAGGAAACCGCACAAATGCTTTAGAAGAGTAAAGCTTGAGCTATTTTTAGCAACAATAAGCTGTGTAGTGTGTCAGTGTTTGCAGCACATACACACTGCTGTCAAACACACACTCGTGTGAACTCAGGACCCGAGGAGAATCACACCGACGACCAGGAACGTGTTTCTACAGCATTGATTAATCTTAGTTAATATTAATTTCAACATTTACTAATGCATTATTAAAATCAAAGGTTTAATTAGTTAACATTAATGCACTGTGAACTAACATGAACAAACAATGAACAGCTGGATTTTTATTGACTAACATTAACAAAGATTAATACATACAGTAACAAATGTATTGCTCATTGTTAGTTCATGTGAGTTTATGCATTAACTAATGTTAACTAATGAACCTTATTGTAAAGTGTTGCCTAAACAAGTAGTCCACAGCTGTAACAGTACTGTTGCTGTCCTGGTGAAACATAGAAGATGATTATACATGTCCATCATACCGTGATCTTACGCTACGGTCTCAGTGAAGTGAGTATGCAGTGCGCTGCGCACAGCACGAGTACGCCAGTATAAACTCTATATTCCCGGCTCAAGGACAGTGGATGAAGAGATTCACTGCAGCACACGACAGATGCTGCTCTCTTCAGACGCACGGCTCACTTCTGCAGCCAATAAATCACTCTAAGGAGGAAGAGGAAGAGACTGTGAGGAGGAAGAGGAAGAGACTCAGAGGAGGAAGAGGAAGAGACTCTGAGGAGGAAGAGGAAGAGACTCTGAGGAGGAAGAGGAAGATGAAGAAACTCTGAGGAGGAAGAGACTCTGAGGAGGAAGAGACTCTGAAGAGGAAGAGACTGTGAGGAGGAAGAGGAAGAGACTCAGAGGAGGAAGAGAAAGAGACTCTGAAGAGGAAGAGGAAGAGACTCTGAAGAGGAAGAGGAAGAGACTCTGAGGAGGAAGAGACTCTGAAGAGGAAGAGACTCTGAAGAGGAAGAGACTCTGAAGAGGAAGAGACTCTGAGGAGGAAGAGGAAGAGACTCTGAGGAGGAAGAGGAAGAGACTCAGAGGAGGAAGAGGAAGAGACTCTGAGGATGAAGAGACTCTGAGGAGGAAGAGGAAGAGGAAGAGACTCTGAGGAGGAAAAGACTCTGAAGAGAAAGAGGAAGAGACTCAGAGGAGGAAGAGGAAGAGACTCTGAGGATGAAGAGACTCTGAGGAGGAAGAGGAAGAGACTCTGAGGAGGAAGAGACTCTGAAGAGAAAGAGGAAGAGACTCAGAGGAGGAAGAGGAAGAGACTCTGAGGAGGAAGAGGAAGAGACTCTGAGGAGGAAGAGGAAGAGACTCAGAGGAGGAAGAGGAAGAGACTCAGAGGAGGAAGAGGAAGAGACTCAGAGGAGGAAGAGGAAGAGACTCAGAGGAGGAAGAGGAAGAGACGAGGAGGAGAAGAGGAAGAAATTCTGAGGAGGAAGAAGAAGAGGAAGAGACTCTGAGGAGTAAGAGACTCTGAGGAGGAAGAGAACTGAGGAGGAAGAGACTGAGGAGGAAGAGGAAGAGACTCTGAGTAAGAAGAGACTCTGAAGAGGAAGAGACTCTGAGGAGGAAGAGGAAGAGACTCTGAGGAGGAAGAGGAAGAGACTCTGAGGAGGAAGAAGAGAGGAAGAGACTGAGGAGGAAGATGAAGAGACTGAGGAGGAAGAGGAAGAGACTGAGGAGGAAGAGGAAGAGACTGAGGAGGAAGAGGAAGAGACTCAGAGGAGGAAGAGGAAGAGACTCTGAGGAGGAAGAGGAAGAGAAGAACTCTGAGGAGGAAGAGACTTGAGGAGGAAGAGACTCTGAAGAGAAGAGGAAGAGACTCTGAGGAGGAAGAAGAAGAGAAAGAGACTCTGAGGAGGAGAAGAAGAAGAGGAAGAGACTCTGAGGAGGAAGAGGAAAGAGACTCTGAGGAGAAGAGGAGATAGACTCTGAGGAGGAAGAGGAAGAGACTCTGAGGATGAAGAGACTCTGAGGAGGAAGAGACTCTGAGGATGAAGAGAGACTCTGAGGAGGAAGAGACTCTGAAGAGAAAGAGGAAGAGACTCAGAGAGGAAGAGGAAGAGACTCTGAGGAGGAAGAGGAAGAGACTCTGAGGAGGAAGAGACTCTGAAGAGAAAGAGGAAGAGACTCAGAGGAGGAAGAGGAAGAGGCTCAGAGGAGGAAGAGGAAGAGACTCTGAGGAGGATAGAGGAAGAGGAAGAGACTCAGAGGAGGAAGAGACTCTGAGAGAGAGAGACTCTGAGGAGGAAGAGACTCTGAATAGAAAGAGGAAGAGACTCAGAGGAGGAAGAGGAAGAGACTCTGAGGAGAGAGGAAGAGGAAGAGACTCAGAGGAGAGGAAGAGACTCTGAGGATGAAGAGACTCTGAGGAGGAAGAGGAAGAGACTCTGAGGAGGAAGAGACTCTGAAGAGAAAGAGGAAGAGACTCAGAGGAGGAAGAGGAAGAGACTCTAAGGATGAAGAGACTCTGAGGAGGAAGAGGAAGAGACTCTGAGGAGGAAGAGACTCTGAATAGAAAGAGGAAGAGACTCAGAGGAGGAAGAGGAAGAGACTCTGAGGAGGAAGAGAGAAGAGACTCAGAGGAGGAAGAGGAAGAGACTCTGAGGAGGAAGAGGAAGAAACTCTGAGGAGGAAGAGAGAGGAAGAGACTCTGAGGAGGAAGAGACCTGAGGAGGAAGAGACTTGAGGAGGAAGAGAAGAGACTGAAGAGAGAGGAAGAGGAAGAGAAGAGACTCTGAGGAAGAGACTTGAGGAGGAAGAGGAAGAGACTCTGAGGAGGAAGAGGAAGAGACTCTGAGGAGGAAGAAGAGAAGAGACTCTGAGGAGAAGAGGAAGAGACTAAGGAGGAGAGGAAGAAGAGGAAGAGACTGAGGAGGAAGAGGGAGAGAGACTGAGAGGAAGAGGAAGAGACTGAGGAGGAAGAGGAAGAATCTCAGGAGAGAGGAAGAGGAAGAGACTCTGAGAGGAAGAGGAAGAGAAGAACTCTGAGGAGGAAGAGACTCTGAGGAGGAAGAGGAAGAGAGAGACTCTGAGGAGAGGAAGAGGAAGAGACTGAGGAGGAAGAGGAAGAGACTTGAGGAGGAAGAGGAAGAACTGAGGAGAAGAGGAAGAGACTGAGGGAAGAGGAAGAGACTCAGAGGAGGAAGAGGAAGAGACTCTGAGGAGGAAGAGGAAGATGAAGAACTTGAGGGAAGGAGAGACTCTGAGGAGGAAGAGGAGAGACTCTGAGGAGAAGGGAAGAGACTCTGAGGAGGAGAGGAAGAGACTCTGAGGAGGAAGAGACTCGTGAGAAGAAGAGACTCTGAGAGGAAGAGGAAGAGACTCTGAGGAGGAAGAGAAGACTGAGGAGGAGAGGAGAGAGGAAGAGGAAGAGAAGAGGAGAGATAGGAGGAGAACTCTGAAGAGGAAGAGGAAGAGACTCTGAGGAGGAAGAAGAGGAAGAGACTCTGAAGAGGAAGAGGAAGAGACTCTGAGGAGGAAGAAGAAGGAGAGACTCTGAGGATGAAGAAGAGACTCTGAGAGGAGAGGAAGAACTCTGAGGAGGAAGAGGAAGAGACTCTGAGAGGAAGAGGAAGAGACTCTGAGGAGGAAGAGGAAGAGACTCTGATGAGGAGAGGAAGAGACTCTGAGGAGGAAGAGACTTAGAGAGAAGAGACTCTGAGGAGAAGAGACTAGAGGAGAAGAGACTCTGAGGAGGAGAAGAGACTCTGAAGAGAGAGGAAGAGACTCGAGAGAGAGGAGAGACTCTGAGGAGGAAGAGGAAGAGACTCTGGGAAGAGGAAGAGACTCGGAAGAGGAAGAGACTCTGAGGAGGAAGAGGAAAAGACTGAGGATGAAGAGACTCTGATGAGGAAGAGGAAGAGACTCTGAGGAGGAAGAGACTTTGAAGAGAAAGAGGAAGAGACTCAGAGGAGGAAGAGACTCAGAGGAGGAAGAGGAAGAGACTCAGAGGAGGAAGAGACTCTGAGGAGGAAGAGGAAGAGACTCAGAGGAGGAAAAGGAAGAGACTCTGAGGAGGAAGAGACTTTGAGGAGGAAGAGGAAGAGGAAGAGACTCAGAGGAGGAAGAGACTCTGAGGAGGAAGAGGAAGAGACTCTGAGGAGGAAGAGACTCTGAAGAGAAAGAGGAAGAGACTCTGAAGAGAAAGAGGAAGAGACTCAGAGGAGGAAGAGGAAGAGACTCTGAGGAGGAAGAGGAAGAGACTCTGAGGAGGAAGAGACTCTGAGGAGGAAGAGGAAGAGACTCTGAGGAGGAATAGGAAGAGACTCAGTGGATGAAGAGATTCACTGCAGCACACGACAGATGCTGCTCTCTTCAGACGCACGCCTCACTTCTGCAGCCAATAAATCACTCAGAGGAGGAAAACCAAATCACTTTCTGCATTCATTTCTCATTCAGGAAACTCATTGCATATCACACAATTTACAAAATGTCCATCTTTTTTAAACATATCCCTTCTTTTTTTTTTTTAAACATTCCTTCTTCATTCATTTAATTGAATGTATTTATCCATTTTTCATCCAGGACAAGTAAATGATGATTTATCACTTTAAGGCTTCATATTAGCTCTTATTAACATCTTAAAGTCACCACGAAATCAGAACTGACAATTCTACGTCTTATTTTATGGAATACTGCAGTGATTATCATAAATGATTTATCTGTGTTTTATATTGATGTTCCTGGTAATCTTGAATCAGAATAACAGCATCTCTTCTCTTCTCTGAGGAAGAGGGCGGGGCTGTAACCTGTCACTCACATGAGATCCACCAATAGCAAACCACAACCATCCAATCAGTTCCCCACACACACAATCAAGCCCCGCCCACACCTGTTCTTGTTCCAGAAGCGCTTCGCTGTGATACACGACACAACAGAGGAGAAAAGACCAGCTCAACTTCCCTTTCTTGACGGCTTAAACATGTGAACTCATGAACTGAACTTTACACACGTTAAAAAGGAAGTCTAATGCAATTTCATGCATGCATTTTTCTGTTAAAGAGTTTCTAAAAATGATCGTGATTTTAACGGTAAAAGACTACAGCTATAGTAAAAAACTGTTAATTGGTTAGCAGAAAGTTTCCTTACGGTAAATAACTGATAGATCTAATGGTACATTTAATAATTTTACTGTAAAATACCATTCAATATTTTATAAATCTGATGAGAGAGAGAGAGAGACTCTTCGGAGATATGAAGGATATAATACTACTAAATACTCAAGATTAGCATGAGATCGGCAGAAACTGTTTGTTATTTGTCCTGTAAACAGTTGTTATTTCAATGTTCATTTTTTTCCTGTGTATCATGAAAACTAGGACTTCATCTTTCATTATTGTGTTTCATGAGTGACATATACAGTATATATAGCCAGATCTTTTCTTTACCTTCAAATTCCAAATGCCAAATGTGCTTGAAGGAGCAAGAAAACATATTCCGATCTTAAATCAAATGATTGTAAGAGTGATTTATGTTGCTCTGTTCTCTGATCATCCTCCATCTTCTGTTCAGCAACACTAAACATGCATATGCAACAGAGCACATAAACACTGCTTTGCTTTCAGGCCGTGCGTTTCACAGCGCTGTCAGGAGCCGGACTATTCTTAGCATCCCTAACGTACCTGTAGAGGTGATGTTTCAGGCGAGAGGAGACAGGTGTGAGAACAGGTGACACATCCCTAACTAACACACCTGCGCGCACACACACACACACACACACACACACACACACACACACACACACACACACACACACACACACACACACACACACACACACACACTGTAACATTCATACCAGCGTCTGACAGGACACATCAACACTTCTGGATGCTTCTCGATCCGATAGACAACTTCAGATCTATAGGCTTCTGAACACTGGGTTCGCAGACGACTTGTACCTCTGCAAGTCTGTACTATTATTCTAATATGTGGGAAAGAGTCGTAAATAATACACAATAAATCCAAATGTTTGCCAGGTGCAGTTTAATAGTTCTTGGCTGAAAGATCATTCATTGAGATATTTGTTTGTTCATTGAATGTTATGTAGAGAGAAGCTCCAACACAAAGTGGAATAAAACAAAATAAGTCATCTTGATTTACCTCACAAATGTTATTTAAATGTTAAATGTTTAGAAATAGGCTGAGATCATACTTTATTTGGAGGTTGCAAATGTTACATATTGTAATTACAGTAAATTATTAAGCACTACACTAAAAATGTTATTCAAGAAAATCTCTGTCTTCCTAAAAAATTCATGTTTAATTGACCGTTCGCAAAAGCCACGCCCCCTAGTTATTGTTGCTACGCCCGTCAAACAAATGGTCAAACACGACCAGCGCCACAGATTGCCATGAATGGAAGAGGTATACCCGTGCGTGTCAGTGACCTTTTTTCGAGCAATTACCTCCGCGATTTCCTCCAGATCGAGGCAAAATGGGTTACACAGTATGCAGTGGAGGGATATATTCAAAATATAAAAATACGCAATGAAGGAGACATGACTACTATTGAGGCTAATATACCGGTCTCAAGCGAAATCTGAGAAACCCCATGACCTGTACCTCAAATGCAACCAGTAAATTACAGCCTTGAAGAAGATTTAATACGCTGGTTCAGTCGCTAATTGTTTGGAGTTAGAAATATTTAATTCGCGCTGCATATTTAGTAATTTTGCCTCAGATACAGGATTATACATTCGCTTTAACAAGCAGGTTTTTCATTACCACGGCAACCGCTTGCGTGTCATGCTGAATCCGATTTTCGTGTTTAAAAAGTAACTATACATAAGAGACAGAAAGATGCAGATAACCATACATTTAAGGTTATTTCTATTCATTACGATATTGATTACGTTATATGAACTGATGTTGTCAAGTAAGCTTCATGCGTTCCCCGTTGCGAGCGTGCACTCTTCTAAACTGTAGTCTACAGGTCCTGCACTGCTAGTGACTGCTGCTCATTTCCCCCCGAAAATATCCCGTTAACAACAACCCTTTAGAAAACGTACTTCCTTTGTGGATCCTCTTGATCTGCTTTCTCCATGTTTCTTTGACTAATCTCAGTGTGTCAGTCTCATGCACGCTGTTCGCGAGTGAACCATGTTCGACACATGTAACTGGGAGTGGGGCCGTCCACACTGTTTTATCCATCGTAGGCACCGTTCACGTTGTGTTTTCGGCTTTGGGAACGGATAGAACACAACTCCTCCAGACAATCTCTCGGGGTATCTAGTGTCCGATTTACAAACGCTGTGGGCGCAGCGCTTCACCAGCTTGCTTGGAGTCAATGTTTGACGGAGCTGCTCACATAGTAACGGTTGCTATGATGTGTGATTGGACAATGGCCGTTTTGGGGGAGGGGCCTGCGAACGGTCAATTCAGTGTTACTCGCTGATTCTTTATCCTTTTTGTGAAATTTACTAGCAATTTATGAGTGAAAAATTGTTTTCACACTACATTTTTTTATCAACTTTAAACCAAACCCTAACCTTAAAGGTACAATATGCAGGATTTTTAGCCACCAGGGGTCACTAACCTCTTACAATAACAAAGGCGTATATTGATGACGTATATTCCACATTAAGCTGAATTATGGATCTTGTCGTGAAGCTGATGGATGTTTTATGGATGAGTGAATACACTGATGTTTTTAACATGACTGTGGTGAAGCAGGAGCGATTGCTAGACGTACACCAGCGCCACACACACACACACACACACACACACACACACACACACACACACACACACACACACACACACGCAACGCCAGTCCCGCGGATATAAAGGAATAAGGACATTTCATTCTACCGAACTACACACAAGTGCTGGATTAATACTCACACAGGTCAGTTTATTAGAGGAATGAAGCTTGAGGTAACCCAGCGCTGTTTCACTCGCTCTAACAGTTACACTATCACACTAAACGCCATTTGAGTGTGTTGAATGTTGTTAGTTGGGTTGTTTGAAGCTTGAGGTAACGCAGCGCTGTTTCACTCGCTCTAACAGTTACACTATCACACTAAACACATTTGAGTGTGTTGAATGTTGTTAGTTGGGTTGTTTGTTGGGTTGTTTGAAGCTTGAGGTAACCCAGCGCTGTTTCACTCGCTCTAACAGTTACACTATCACACTAAACACATTTGAGTGTGTTGAATGTTGTTAGTTTTGTTTGTTGGGTTGTTTGAAGCTTGAGGTAACGCAGCGCTGTTTCACTCGCTCTAACAGTTACACTATCACACTAAACGCATTTGAGTGTGTTGAATGTTGTTAGTTGGGTTGTTTGTTGGGTTGTTTGAAGCTTGAGGTAACGCAGCGCTGTTTCACTCGCTCTAACAGTTACACTATCACACTAAAAACATTTGAGTGTGTTGAATGTTTGTTTGTTGGGTTGTTTGTTGGGTTGTTTGAAGCTTGAGGTAACCCAGCGCTGTTTCACTCGCTCTAACAGTTACACTATCACACTAAACACATTTGAGTGTGTTGAATGTTGTTTGTTGGGTTGTTTGTTGGGTTGTTTTGAAGCTTGAGGTAACCCAGCGCTGTTTCACTCGCTCTAACAGTTACACTATCACACTAAACGCATTTGAGTGTGTTGAATGTTGTTAGTTGGGTTGTTTGTTGGGTTGTTTGAAGCTTGAGGTAACCCAGCGCTGTTTCACTCGCTCTAACAGTTACACTATCACACTAAACGCCATTTGAGTGTGTTGAATGTTGTTAGTTGGGTTGTTTGTTGGGTTGTTTGAAGCTTGAGGTAACGCAGCGCTGTTTCACTCGCTCTAACAGTTACACTATCACACTAAACACATTTGAGTGTGTTGAATGTTGTTAGTTGGGTTGTTTGTTGGGTTGTTTGAAGCTTGAGGTAACGCAGTGCTGTTTCACTCGCTCTAACAGTTACAGTACACTATCACACTAAACGCATTTGAGTGTGTTGAATGTTGTTAGTTGGGTTGTTTGTTGGGTTGTTTGAAGCTTGAGGTAACGCAGCGCTGTTTCACTCGCTCTAACAGTTACACTATCACACTAAACGCATTTGAGTGTGTTGAATGTTGTTAGTTGGGTTGTTTGTTGGGTTGTTTGAAGCTTGAGGTAACGCACTGCTGTTTCACTCGCTCTAACAGTTACACTATCACACTAAACGCCATTTGAGTGTGTTGAATGTTGTTAGTTGGGTTGTTTGTTGGGTTGTTTGAAGCTTGAGGTAACGCAGCGCTGTTTCACTCGCTCTAACAGTTACACTATCACACTAAACACATTTGAGTGTGTTGAATGTTGTTAGTTGGGTTGTTTGTTGGGTTGTTTGAAGCTTGAGGTAACGCAGTGCTGTTTCACTCGCTCTAACAGTTACAGTACACTATCACACTAAACGCATTTGAGTGTGTTGAATGTTGTTAGTTGGGTTGTTTGTTGGGTTGTTTGAAGCTTGAGGTAACGCAGCGCTGTTTCACTCGCTCTAACAGTTACACTATCACACTAAACGCATTTGAGTGTGTTGAATGTTGTTAGTTGGGTTGTTTGTTGGGTTGTTTGAAGCTTGAGGTAACGCAGTGCTGTTTCACTCGCTCTAACAGTTACACTATCACACTAAACGCATTTGAGTGTGTTGAATGTTGTTAGTTGGGTTGTTTGTTGGGTTGTTTGAAACAACAGTTGTGACAACTTGACATTAACCAAGAAATCATAACCTGTCACAAATATGTCATAACAGGTCTAATTATCAAACTTAAAGAAGTTATTTTTGGTTATTGGTTAATGTCAAGTTGTCATAATCAAGACATTTTTTGTCTTTGTTAATGTCAAGTTGTCATAACAAAGACATTTTAAACAATGTCAACTTTGCATTAAAAGTGTCATAATTTACCGAATGACACTTAATGACAACAGTCATAAACATTCATAAAGACTCCTTCATGTTCATGACAGGTGTTGTGTCATGTTTTGTGACAGTGTCATGACAGTCTTATGCACACCCCTTCAAATAAAGTGTTACCTTTTACGGTAATGTTTTAAGTGAAGTCAAGAGGCAGGTCATCCTGAAAAACGAACACGATCTGCATTGAGATCTGTTTGCACATGGACTCTTTTTGAGTTTGTGAGGATAAGAGCGGTTTAATCTGCATAGTTTACATCTGTGAACCGAAGGAAGACGATGAATCAACATGAACGTGTGTGTCATGCAGGTCAGACCAGATGATCTGTAGTAGTTCTCTATTAGCATTCACTATCAGAGAGAGAGAGAGAGAGAGAGAGAGAGAGAGAGAGAGAGAGAGAGAGAGAGAGAGAGAGTGAGAGAGAGAGAGAGAGAGAGAGAGAGAGAGAGAGAGTGTGTGTGTGTGTGAGAGAGAGAGAGAGAGATAACTCTTTATTTTACCATGTCCTTGTTACGTGTCTTTTGTGTTAACTATAAATAATGCATAATTACATGCAACTAACCCTAAACCAAACCACAATCCTAACCCTAACTCTATAAGTGCATGTAGTAAAGTATTGTTACACAGAATAACTTAAATACATAATTACACTGTAACACAAACACAGTTATTGGAGTATGTTTTACAATAAAAAACGAGTTCAGTCTTTCTATTTCAAAATCTCACATTCAATTCAATGTGTTTCTTGCTGTTTCTTTTAATTGTTCATGAAATCTATCAGCAATTATTGAGTGAAAATTGTTTCTTCACCATATTTTGTTTTTGGTTACACTTAATGTGCCATTGTTACAGTGTAATTACACAAATTAGTACAGAACAATATGAAAAACTGTGAAGAACATGTACAGTTTACAAATAACACAAAAATAAACACAAAACATCAAATACAATTCATTTAAAACAAAGACGTTTTAAGTTGAGACGTAAAGGCAGATAGAGAAGAAATATTATGAAGATATTACAAACTACGTCTAGTTGAGCTGAGCATTCTTGCAGCTGTGTGTGTGTGTGTGTGTGTGTGTGTGTGTGTGTGTGTGTGTGTGTGTGTGTGTTTGTGTGTGTGTGTGTGTGTGTGTGTGTGTGTGTGTGTGTTTTGTAGGCCAATTAACAAGCCATTGCAGTTGCCAAAACGAGACGATATTAGTGCATGAATGAGGGTTTATATCAGTTTTTAACAACTGGAATAATATGAGACACAAATGAAAGAGAGGAATCAAGTAATAGCCAATATTATACAGGGGAGGAGGTTTAACAAGAACCCAATCTAAGACAACGGGCGAGGCCATTATATTTACAGGTTTGGTGGAGCCAATCAGCATTATTTCAGTTTTGCTGTCATTTCATTTAATAAAGTTCAGAGACATCAAGTGTTTGATTTCTCTCATACATGCGGTGAGTGAGTCCGCCAGAGATCAAATATCAGAGGATATATTTGATATATTTGGACGGCATCAGCATAAATATGAAAACGAAGTCCATAATTGCGTATGATATCACCAAGTGTCTGCATGGAGATGATAGATAACGGACCCAGAACTGAGCCCTGGGGAACACCCTGTGGGGCACTAATACCCTTGATATACATTCTGAGAAATATTGGGTTATTTTTTCTACCAAAACCCTGGGTTGAGCTTTTTGGGTCAATTTTTGGGATTATTTTTTTCAGTGTTTGGGTTGTTTTTGGGTTACCTTGCTTCTGGGTCAGACCTTACAACCCAATGTTTGGGTAGTTTTTGTGTAACCCAGATCCCAGTAACAACCCAGGGGTTGAGTTATTTATCATGGGCTTTTTGTGACCTCTTCAGGAGGGAGCAGTGCAGCTCCGTCAAGTTGGTGCATGTCTTCTGTAAAATAGAGGTTTGGTAGATTTTATTTGATCAAAAATTAATCATTGTTCTGTATATCGTTTAATTATATGCGAAGCAACATACAGGGGCGCAATGTGATTTTTACTTTTAATAATTGTTAAACAAGCTTAAATGTAGGCAATATGTATTCAAAACTATATAATATATGCTACACTGTAAAATATGATAAAAAATGAAGGAATTATAATGCAAACCAGTGGTTGTAGTTTAGAGTTTAGGATAAAGTTAATCAGTAAACATGAATTCATATGAAGAAAAAAAAAAGCTAGTACTATTGTAAAAATGAATCAACCCAGTATGCTGGGTTAAATCAACCCATTATGATTGGTAAAATAAACAACCCAATTTTCTGGGTAAAATTAACCCAACATGTGTTCAACCCAATATTTAGCCCTTGGGTTGAAGAGTGTAGTATTTTGTATCAGTGAGAAAAGAAATGAACCATTTCAGTACTGTGTGATAGATGTACAGTTAAGTAAGATGGTATTTGAGACGCTCCTACTTTCTTCAAAATGTTTGCCAGAAAGGGTAAATTAGAGATCAGCCTGTAATCGTTCATAAAAATGACCCAGGCTATATTTCTCAAGGATAGGTGTGACAGCAGCACATTTTATTTATTTAGCAGATACTAAACTACAATTTACCAAAATGGTTATGATGGGTGAAATATCAGAAACACACAGTCTGGGTTGGGGTCAAGTTTTACATTTTTAATAATGTTTCTTCTTAGTTTTTGTTATCAGTTACTGTATATTAGGCTTTTATGTTCTATCTTATACTGTGAAATTAATGTTTACTGTGTTATTTTAGTGTCTTGTGTTGTTAGGATGGTGTGGTGTGTGTGTGTGTGTGTGTGTGTGTGTGTGTGTGTGTGTGTGTGTGTGTGTGTGTGTGTGTGTGTGCGTGTGTGTGTGTGTGTGTGCGTGCGTGCGTGCGTGCGTGCGTGCGTGTGTGTGTGTGTGTGTGTGTGTGTGTGCGTGTGTGTGTGTCTTACACTGTGTGCATGTATCTCTGTGTTGAACTTTGATTCATCATGACTTTCTCTTCATCAGTGTTATTATGGTGCATGGTTCTGTAGATATGTTTACATTTTTCCTGTTTTCCAGCTGCCTTTTTTCTTTCCTTCGTTTTTGCCTGTTAAAACATCAAGTTACAGCCCGTGTATTGAACACCGTGTGTGGGTCGTGTGTGTGTGTGTGTGTGTGTGTGTCGCTCGCGCTGCTCCTCGGAGATCCGCGCTCTTGTCAATCAGCAGAATTATCGCGGCTCGCGTTGCGCATGCGTGATCCAGTCTGAGCCGCGCGAGCTCGAGGCCAGTCTCTCTCTCTCTCTCTCTCTCTCTCTCTCTCTCTCTCTCTCTCTCTCTCTCTCTCTCTCTCTCTCTCTCTCTCTCTCTCTCTCGAGCGAACCAGCTCTATCTCTCCCGCCAGACATGCCTATGCACCACCTGCGGATCGCGCGTCTCTCCGGCGCGTGAATGGCCCTCGCGCCATGGACGAATTGCCGTTCCAGAAAGTCAAGACCCGGCGCCGGACGAGCCACTGCCCGCCCGGGGTCATCGCGTGCGAGGACGAGTTCGACTGCAAGGAGCTCGAGTCGCTCTTCCACAACTACAACCTGAAGCTGGAGCAGGCGTCCACGCTGAAGGCGCTGTGCGTGCTCCTCCTGCTGTCCTCCGGGCTCAGTCTGCTGGAGCTGCTGCTGTCCGGCGCCGGCCTCAGCGTCGCCAAGTGCTCCTACCCCGTGCACTGCGTCGTGTTCATCGCGCTCTTCATCGTCAGCAACGTCAAGTACCTGCAGGTGCCCCAGCTGCAGCAGATCGCGCACCTGAGCCTGTTCTTCAGCCTCACCTTCGCGCTGCTGTGCTGCCCGTTCCCGCACGCGTCGGGCGCGTCGGGTCCGGAGCAGGGCGTGTGGCCGCTGCTGCTGCTGACGTTCGTGGCGTACGCGTTGCTGCCCGTGCGGACGCTGCTCGCGCTGCTCTTCGGGCTGCTGGTGTCCGTGTCGCACACGGTCGTCGCGGCCGCGTCGGTGACGGTGAAGACGCAACGCCTGTGGAGAGCGGTGAGCCTCTGCTTCTTTACACACACACACACACACACACACACACACACACACACACACACACACACACACACACACACACACACACACACACACACACACACACACACACACACACACACACACACACACACACACACACACACACACAAACACACACGCGTAATATAGTTCATGAGTTCAGCACTGGACAGCGAGCGCGCGCGGGCTCACACACCGCATGTTTTCCATGTTAAACGCAATAACTGCTCCAGTGCAGGGAAATGCAGCGCGTAAGCTGACTGATCAACAGGCTTTTCTAAAGCTCATCTAGCCTATTTGATCATCACGCATAATCAAGATTATTTTTGAGAAGCTCTGCGTCAATCTGTTGTTCGGATGTTTAAAACACTCCTGCCATGCAATCAAGCTGTATGATTCACTGCTTACTCTGTTTCTCAAGTTAAGTGCATGCTCGAGGAGTGAAATATTTACACTCAGTAAATTGCTAAATTTCACAGATAAGTTAATTAGGAAGAAACGGCACACATGGCATTACACGTGACATTTTAAAGGAGAAAGACTGAACTAGTGTTAAATTGTTAATGCACACCAGTAATCTTCAAAAAAAAAAAAAATGTTTTAGTGGGAAAATCTGAATCAGAACTTCTACTAACTTAATCTCTGAGTTTATTAAGTTGAAATATGTTAACTGATTATCTCAAATTAGCTGCCATTGTACAGATTGATTTTAAACAAAATAGTCCTGCTATTATTCACTTTTCTGAAAGGATAATGCTTTAATAATATCTATTGATTTACTGGTAAAGACTGTGATGATGCGTTATTAACATCACAAATCTATTCAAAAAATGCATGTATATTTATTACACTATAATTTGTGTTATCTACTGCATTGTTACAGTAAACTAGTTAATGCTATCTTTGTTAAAGGGTAATTTTCATAATTTTGTTTAAACACAGATTAGACTGTGCATTTAGTGTGTTGCAGAGTCTTCATGTCTGTATTTGTGTACTCGCGTGACGAATGTTTCTGGCCTCATCCTGATGCCTTTAGAAAAAGAGAGAAACATGCTGCACTTTATACTGAGAGTCACTCACTCTCGGCAGAAAAGCTTCTATATCGAACCATAAAGGGTTTCGTCAAGCGCTTCATTTATAGAACCTTTTAGGGGTTACATCATGGGATCAGTTTATAGATTTGTTTCAATTTTTAATTAAATGTTATAAATGAAACAGCTCATTAACATACTTCCTCAGTAGAAAACATTGAAACAACATAAACATAAAAGCAATTTGCAATAATTTAAGACATTAACCTGCCTTGCTGTTTGACATCGTTCTCTCTTCTGATCACCGTAATCAATCTCTTGATATTTCTGTCCTCTTATGGAAAGTCAGAAACGCTATCGTGGATTTGATCTTTGGGGGCAAATGGGAAATTCATTTAATACAATTCAATTAAATTCCTTTTATTGTCGTTGCATGTATACAATTAAATGAATTAGCAAACCCCATCCACACAGGACAACACAACAACAATAAGTAAGACACCATAAATGTAACACACTACAATACAGAAACTTAATTGACAGTTTCAGTGAAGATATTGCACATTGTTGTCACAAAGTGACCCTAACTGTAATTATGATTAGTGGAATTGAAACATGACTATCCAAGGTGTAATCAGAAGTTTTTAGCAGTGTTGTTAAGTTCTCAGAAACTGTTAGTTGGGTCCAGATTGACCCAGAGGACGAGCGGCTCGAACTAGGACGGCTCTGAACAGAGACCAGACACACTTCTGAAAGCTATTTTAGCACAGAAATGAGCAATGAGGCTTCAGATGATCCATACCGGATCCACAGACGTCTATAGATGTGACTGTGAAGTTAGTGATCAGCGCTGCTCAGTCTGAATAGAGCAAGAGCTTGGCCAGGAGTTGTGTAGCTCTGATATGAAGGATTTGATCCTCCTGATGTTGTATAAGGCAAATCTGCAGGACTGGGCAGTTCTAGCAGTGTGGTCTGTGAGGTTCAACTGATCGTCAATCACAACTCCAAGGTTGCTGTCTGTCCTGGATGGAGATATGGTTGATAAGCCTTGCTGAATGGGGATTTAATATTCAACAATATTATTGATCTGCCTGCATAGACACCATTATATGAGAACTGAACTAAGCTGGACGATGACATTGTTGTTTTCTTCAAACCAGCTATATAATATATATATATATATATATATATATATATATATATATATATATATATATATATATATTAGGGGTGGAACGGTACACAGAAGTTACGGTTCGGTTCATACCTCGGTTCAGACGTCACGGTTCGGTACGATTTCGGTACAATGGATGGAAAAGCTAAATAAAAATGCAGAAGGCATTTTTATAAATGTCTTAAGCCTTGTATTTTTTAAATAAGTTTTATTAATAAAGGCATAGAACCAGTTTATTTGTAGTGCACTGACAGGAGTTTTATATAATTAGTTTATTAATTAAATTATTAAAAGATGAAAAGACCTTGAGATATGTTTGGTAATTGTACCTGAATGAATTTAAAATTAATTTGCTATTTCAGATCAATATATTTGTTTTCTTTCATTTTAGTTAACCCTAACTTTATTCTCATCTGAATTATAGCCTAAGTAATTGATTTCCGTATAAAATAATACAACCATTAAAAACTTTTGTTAACAGTTGTAGGTTACAGTTTGACAAGAGTTTAGAGTGTGACAAAAGCACAATGTTGTGTTTTATTGCGAGTGTACACAAATATAGGTAAACACTTTGCAGTTAATGTCCTGTATGAAAAAAATTACGGAGTATGTTTTTATGTTTCCACTGTTCGATCGCGCACGAGAGATCTCTCTCTCATCGCACGCACACACACACACACACACACACACACACAACACACACACTCTACGATCGCGCGATTCGCGCCTCCCCCCTCCCTCCCCTCCCCCCCCCCCTCTCTCTCTCTCTCTCTCTCTCGCACACACACACACACACACACACACACACACACACACACACACACACACACACACACACACACACACACACACACACACACACACACACACACACTCCAACATTGCAATCTTGATCGCAGCCTGTTCATTATGCTGCGTTCACAGTCACACACCAAAAGCGAATAGAGCGAAATTTATCGCTATTTAAGAGTTTTTTTTTGTACCGTGTATTCTCCGTGCAAATTCGTGCACCGAACCGTGACGCCGGTACCGTTTCGGTTCGATACGAATACATGTACCGTTCCACCCCTAATATATATATATATATATATATATATATATATATATATATATATATATATATATATATATATATATATATATATATATATATATGAACTAAATTATAAACTTTTTTACAACAAAAATGAAACATCAGTGAACAAGCTGGACTATGATGCAATTTTCTTCTAGATCTGATGTACAGCAGAAACTAACTTTGTTGCATTATTTTCCTGTTATCACTATAAAGCTGCTTTGATCTGTGTTGTAAAAAGTGCTATATAAATAAAGGTGACTTAACTTGACTTCACTGAATGGCTAAATTGTGCTGAAGTGTTAGGATGGCCGAGTACGCAAGCAGTTTTGTCTTTATAAGGTTGTGTTGAAGGTGATGGTCCTTCATCCAGTAATAAATGTCTGTCAGGCAGGCTGAGATACGAGCATCTACCGTCTAATCCTCTGGCTGGAATGAGAGGTAGAGTTGTGTGTCGTCAGCGTAGCAGTGATAGGAAAAAACATGTTTCTGAATGACAGATCCTAGTGATGACATGTAGATGAAGAAGAGAAGCGGTCCCAGCACTGAGCCCTGAGGCACTCCAGTAGCTAGATGATAACAGTGATAGGAAAAAAAACATGTTTCTGAATGACAGATCCTAGTGATGTCATGTAGATGGAGAAGAGAAGCGGTCCCAGCACTGAGCCATGAGGCACTCCAGTAGCTAGATAATAACAGTGATAGGAAAAAACATGTTTCTGAATGACAGATCCTAGTGATGTCATGTAGATGGAGAAGAGAAGCGGTCCCAGCACTGAGCCCTGAGGCACTCCAGTAGCTAGATGATAACAGTGATAGGAAAAAAAACATGTTTCTAAATGACAGATCCTAGTGATGACATGTAGATCGAGAAGAGAAGCGGTCCCAGCACTGAGCCCTGAGGCACTCCAGTAGCTAGATGATAACAGTGATAGGAAAAAACATGTTTCTGAATGACAGATGCTAGTGATGTCATGTAGATGGAGAAGAGAAGCGGTCCCAGCACTGAGCCCTGAGGCACTCCAGTAGCTAGATAATAACAGTGATAGGAAAAAACATGTTTCTGAATGACAGATGCTAGTGATGTCATGTAGATGGAGAAGAGAAGCGGCCCCACCACTGAGCCCTGAGGCACTCCAGTAGCTAGATGATAACAGTGATAGGAAAAAACATGTTTCTGAATGACAGATGCTAGTGATGACATGTAGATGGAGAAGAGAAGCGGCCCCACCACTGAGCCCTGAGGCACTCCAGTAGCTAGATGATAACAGTGATAGGAAAAAACATGTTTCTGAATGACAGATGCTAGTGATGACATGTAGATGGAGAAGAGAAGCGGTCCCAGCACTGAGCCCTGAGGCACTCCAGTAGCTAGATGATAACAGTGATAGGAAAAAACATGTTTCTGAATGACAGATGCTAGTGATGACATGTAGATGGAGAAGAGAAGCGGTCCCAGCACTGAGCCCTGAGGCACTCCAGTAGCTAGATGATAACAGTGATAGGAAAAAAAACATGTTTCTGAATGACAGATCCTAGTGATGTCATGTAGATGGAGAAGAGAAGCGGTCCCAGCACTGAGCCCTGAGGCACTCCAGTAGCTAGATAATAACAGTGATAGGAAAAACCATGTTTCTGAATGACAGATGCTAGTGATGACATGTAGATGGAGAAGAGAAGCGGTCCCAGCACTGAGCCCTGAGGCACTCCAGTAGCTAGATGATAACAGTGATAGGAAAAAAAAACATGTTTCTGAATGACAGATGCTAGTGATGACATGTAGATGGAGAAGAGAAGCGGTCCCAGCACTGAGCCCTGAGGCACTCCAGTAGCTAGATAATAACAGTGATAGGAAAAAACATGTTTCTGAATGACAGATGCTAGTGATGTCATGTAGATGGAGAAGAGAAGCGGCCCCACAACTGAGCCCTGAGGCACTCCAGTAGCTAGATGATAACAGTGATAGGAAAAAACATGTTTCTGAATGACAGATGCTAGTGATGACATGTAGATGGAGAAGAGAAGCGGCCCCACCACTGAGCCCTGAGGCACTCCAGTAGCTAGATGATAACAGTGATAGGAAAAAAACATGTTTCTGAATGACAGATGCTAGTGATGACATGTAGATGGAGAAGAGAAGCGGTCCCAGCACTGAGCCCTGAGGCACTCCAGTAGCTAGATGATAACAGTGATAGGAAAAAACATGTTTCTGAATGACAGATGCTAGTGATGACATGTAGATGGAGAAGAGAAGCGGTCCCAGCACTGAGCCCTGAGGCACTCCAGTAGCTAGATGATAACAGTGATAGGAAAAAACATGTTTCTGAATGACAGATGCTAGTGATGTCATGTAGATGGAGAAGAGAAGCGGCCCCACCACTGAGCCCTGAGGCACTCCAGTAGCTAGATGATAACAGTGATAGGAAAAAACATGTTTCTGAATGACAGATGCTAGTGATGACATGTAGATGGAGAAGAGAAGCGGTCCCAGCACTGAGCCCTGAGGCACTCCAGTAGCTAGATGATAACAGTGATAGGAAAAAAAACATGTTTCTGAATGACAGATCCTAGTGATGTCATGTAGATGGAGAAGAGAAGCGGTCCCAGCACTGAGCCCTGAGGCACTCCAGTAGCTAGATAATAACAGTGATAGGAAAAACCATGTTTCTGAATGACAGATGCTAGTGATGACATGTAGATGGAGAAGAGAAGCGGTCCCAGCACTGAGCCCTGAGGCACTCCAGTAGCTAGATGATAACAGTGATAGGAAAAAAAACATGTTTCTGAATGACAGATGCTAGTGATGACATGTAGATGGAGAAGAGAAGCGGTCCCAGCACTGAGCCCTGAGGCACTCCAGTAGCTAGATGATAACAGTGATAGGAAAAAACATGTTTCTGAATGACAGATCCTAGTGATGTCATGTAGATGGAGAAGAGAAGCGGTCCCAGCACTGAGCCCTGAGGCACTCCAGTAGCTAGATGATAACAGTGATAGGAAAAAACATGTTTCTGAATGACAGATGCTAGTGATGACATGTAGATGGAGAAGAGAAGCGGTCCCAGCACTGAGCCTTGAGGCACTCCAGTAGCTAGATGATAACAGTGATAGGAAAAAAAAAAACATGTTTCTGAATGACAGATCCTAGTGATGTCATGTAGATGGAGAAGAGAAGCGGTCCCAGCACTGAGCCCTGAGGCACTCCAGTAGCTAGATTTTGGGTCTTAGACACCTCACCCCTACAAGACACCCTGAAAGTGTTTTTTTTTTGTGTGTGTGTGTGGTTAAAAATGTGAGACGCAAGTCAAGTGCAAGGAAAAACAAGCAAGGTCTACAGACACTTTTGTAAAGTTGAACTTCTTTTCGTTTTTAGATTGCCATGTCATGTGCGAGACACTGCAAAAGGTGCGATATGCGAGAACAACAGTCAAACACGTCAGTCTAGCGCTTGTTTACTTGTTTATGAAAAAGCAGTGAAGTTGAAAAACATGTGAACGGAGTGTCACTCACATGAATGTTTCATTTCCCTCTAGGCCTGAAACACACATTTCATTGGCAGTTGCTTACTGAAAAGTTTTAGTGCACAGTTCATAATGTAAGGCATGCATTGAGGATGAATTTTGTGTGAGGGCCAAAGATTTCCACACGCAGATGTGAACTCACTGTACTGAGTGACAGAAAGCTGCTTGGTGTGAGTGACTTCAGTGTAAGTTGTGCTTCATACACTACACTATTGACAGTAGACAACAGACATTTTTTGCCTGGTGAATGTTACTGATTCACCTTTAGATTATCAGTGCTGCCACGAGAGACTCTAGTAGACATGAACTTACACTGTCTCCTTCTGCGGATTCACTTTCCTCTATCAGATACAGAACTACAACTACATAATGATGGTCAAAAGAGTCATGCTGAGCAACTTAGTTAAAGCTACATAAACAATACCTGGCAATAACACATCATAATTACTCTATCAACCTCTTAACATTTGAGCGTTGCAAATATCATTGTTAATGGGTAATTTTCATAATTTTGTTTAAACAGGTTCAGTATGTGTGACTGTGCATTTAGTGTTTTTGCAGAGTCTTCATGTCTGTATTTGCGTACTTCCATGACAAATCGTTCAGGCCTCTGATGAGAAAAAGAGAGAAACATGCTTATACTGAGAGTCACACAATCTTAGAAGAATAGCTTCTATATAGAACCACAAATTTAGTTTCAATTCATCAATTTTGTTTACATTTTAGGATTTAAACAGCGTGTACACATACTTCATCAGTAGAAAACATTGAAATTATATAAACAAAAAAGTATTTTGCACTCATTTAAGACATTTCTCATCATATAGAAGCTTTTTTGCAAAAAAGGTTCTTTTAAATTGGGTCAAGAAACCTAGAGTTTTATGTAGAACTCTACTGAACCTTTTACTCATGTTTGTCTGTGTGTAAATCACTGAGTTTTCAGCATGTGCTTGTGCAGAGTAAGGCCGGCTAAATAAAGGCGCTGTGCGTGTGTCCTCTGACGAATCTAATCCAATAAAGAGGAGATAGACTCACTCTAGTCTCTTAACTCTACGACCTGAATATGAACAGAAAACCAGCACTGACCACACTGATGAGGACAGACACATGTCCAAACGAAACTACACATACACTTAATGCTGTAGTTCACATTGCTCCACTGACACAAACTGTTCTAGTGCACTTTTACAAAGTATTGTTGTTTTCAGGCTCTACTAGAACAGGTTTTCCTGCTTGAATGTTGATTATTTTCCTCATATTCTCCATTGTTGTGGCTCCTCTCTTCCCAGTCTGTCAGTAACGCTCTGGATTGTGTTTCCCGAAAGCATCGTTAGCCAACTTGTGTGTTTAGAACGACAGTTCTCAAGCTTTGATTAAAAGCAGTTTCTAAATTGCATGATGTGGACTTAATAAATCTGTATCTTGAGCAAAATAAGCAAGCTGACATTCAGTACAACCTGTGTATTTTATACATACAAATGTCATTTACATCTTTGAGTTTGTCAAGATATTTAAAGCACCGTTTTTGAAGACTGTGCATGTGTGAACGTACTCTACTATGTAAGAATGAGCCTATGATTGAATCTGTAAATAAAGCGAAATAACTGAGAGAAATGAGAAATAGATGCCATGTCTGTAATTTATTTCAAAACATGTAGCATTAATTTGATCTCAAACAGTTTCATTAAAAGAAGTTATTACTCCACCACATGCGTGATGTCATAAACCAACGTGGTTGAACGACCAATTTGCGAAACAATACGGTTTCGGGAAACAGTCATGACTAGGTAGTTGATTTTTTCAACGATGCATCGTACTATAGCAGTGAAGCATCGAGTTACGTCGTTGTACGAGAAACACACCCCTGTTTACTTCCTGTCTCTATGAAGCCCCTCCTCCTGAAAAGCACACTGCGCTCTGATTGGTTGGCTGGAGCAGTGTGCTGTGATTGGTCGAGAGCTTCGAGTGTGTTTGGGAAATGTCCCGCCCCTTACCATAACCGCCAGTTGAACATACTACTAACTAACTCACCCAGGCCCCGCCCCTTTATTCTGCGTATGAATTATTATAATGAGGAATATTGTGACGTGTTCGTTCCCGGTAGAAATGCAAGATACAATGGAGGCGTTTCAGGAGTTCAGAAACACTGACACAGATATAGAGAAGAACTTTTTCACTCTTAAACAGCAACACTAAAGACAGATGAACATGGAGAAAAGCAGAATAGATCCTCTTTAAATCTCAGCTTGTGTCGTGTCAATGATTGATGTGGTGTGTATGTTGGCAGCTGGTGGCGAACACACTCCTCTTCACCAGTGTGAATCTGTCCGGTCTGTTCGTACGCATCCTGACGGAGCGAGCACAGCGCAAAGCCTTTCTCCAGGCCCGAAACTGCATCGAGGAGCGACTGCGCATGGAGGACGAGAACGAGAAGCAGGTCAGGTCCATCAGACTCTTCACAGATGCTTGTGCTGTTTGCTCTTGATTCCTCATGTGATCGTCCTCTCCTGCAGGAGCGTCTGCTGATGAGTCTTCTGCCCAGGAACGTGGCCATGGAGATGAAGGAAGACTTCCTCAAACCCCCCGAGAGGATCTTCCACAAGATCTACATCCAACGGCACGACAACGTCAGGTAACGCGACTGAGAAGACTTCTGTAAATGTAGAGGTTTCTAGCGTCACGATTAACCAGCTCTGTTTGCAGTGTTTACACCCTTGACTGGCTCATGGACCTTGAGTCAGCATGAGTTCAGGTTGACTGACACATTGAATTTACAGTGCTGATAATTGCTTCATTAATTTACTATTGGTTCATCAGCAAAGATCAGTGGCATCGGTTGCTGATAGTGTGTTATAGTTATTCCTCTGTGTTTCTCTGTATCTGCAGGGATAAAACTGTAAACTACGGGAACACACATTCATCTGAAACATCAGCTCACGTAGATATGAAATATATACAGCGCTGTTATAAAATTTCTTTATTTCTAGCCCTTTCTTGTACAGTACATTTTACATTTGGCAGTAACATAAACATAATGTTCAATTTTCTACATGTCAGAGCTATTTTTATGAATTTGATTCAATACTAACAATGCATTCTCATGGTATGGTCATTATTGTGATTCTTTTATTATATATTTGTATATATACACTACCGTTCAAAAGTTTGGGTCAATACGATTAAATAAATAAATAAATTAATACTTTTCTTCAGAAAGAACGGATTAAATTGATCAAAAGTGACAGTAAAGACATTTATAATAAGTCAAGTCAAGTCAAGTCAAATATATTTATATAGCGCTTTTCACAATACAGATTGTATCAAAGCTGCTTTACAGTATCAATCAAAACAACTCAACAATGTTTGTTTATTACTGAAAAAAAAAAAAAAAAAAGGACATCCAAGTTTGGTAGAGCTGATCAATGGTATGATTGGTTAATTAATTTGAATATCCCCAACTGAGCAAGCCTAAGGCAACAGTGGCAAGGAACCGAAAAACTCCATCAAGTGACCTAATGGTGTCCTAAAACTCCATCAGATGACCCAATGGTGTCCTAAAACTCCATCAGATGACCCAATGGTGTCCTAAAACTCCATCAGATGACCCAATGGTGTCCTAAAACTCCAGCAGATGACCCAATGGTGTCCTAAAACTCCATCAGATGACCCAATGGAGAAAAAAAAACCTTGGGAGAACCCAGGCTCAGTCGGGGGCCAGTTCTCCTCTGGCGTTTATGAACTAGAGGCCGAATTTACAGTAACTGTAAGATAAAAAATTTATATGAATGCCTGGCTAAATAGATGCGTCTTTAGTCTAGTTTTAAACTGGGAGAGCGAGTCTGAGCAACGAACAATATCAGGAAGGCTATTCCAGAGCTTCGGAGCTAGATGTGAAAATGCTCTCCCTCCTTTGGTGGATCTGGATATCCTAGGAATGACCAGAAGCCCCGAATTTAGTGATCTTAAAGAGCGCGATGGATTGTAGGGCGATAGAAGATCCGTTAAATAGACTGGAGCTAAACCATTTAGAGCTTTATAGGTCAAAAGCAATACCTTGTAATTAATACGGAACTTTATAGGTAACCAATGAAGTGATGATAAAACTGGTGTTATATGATCATATTTTCTTGATCTAGTAAGAACTCTAGCGGCTGCATTTTGGACTAACTGTAGCTTGTTTATTGAGGATGCAGGACAACCAGCTAATAAAGCATTACAGTTATCTAGTCTCGTGGTCATGAATGCATGAGCTAACTTTTCTGCATCAGAAACAGATAGCATATTACGTAGCTTAGCAATGTTTCTAAGGTGGAAAAAGGCTGTTCTTGTAACATATGAAATATGCTTTTCAAAAGACAGGTTGCAGTCTAATATAACACCCAGGTCTTTTACTGTAGCGGATAAAGTAACAGGGCATTCTACTATGTTAAAGTTGTGTTGTGAGAGGTTTTGTAGACGGTTTTTAGAACCGATAAGTATTACCTCTGTCTTATCTGGATTTAATAAAAGAAAGTTACGCGTCATCCAATCTTTTATATCTTTAACACAATCTGTCAATTTGGATAATTTAGCATATTCATCTGGCCGTGATGAAATATATATTTGAGTGTCATCAGCATAGCAATGGAAACTAATTCCATGTTTCCTTAGAATATTACCAAGTGGCAGCATATATATTGAGAATAATAAAGGGCCTAACACAGATCCCTGTGGCACTCCATGGTTTGCCGAAGTCATGATCGATTTTTCTCTATTTAAGTAGACGAAATGGTAGCGGTCAGATAAGTATGACCTGAATCAGCTTAATGCTTGTCCTTGAACACCAGTGTAATTTTGTAGTCGATCTAAGAGTATTGTGTGATCTATAGTATCGAACGCAGCACTAAGATCAAGTAAGACTAGTACTGAGATACAGCCTTGGTCCGAAGCTAAAAGTAGATCATTTATGATTCTAACAAGCGCAGTTTCAGTGCTATGATGTGGCCTGAATCCAGACTGAAACTTTTCATAGATGTCGTTTTCTTGCAAGAAAGAGCCGAGTTGAGCGGACACAACTTTTTCTAATATTTTTGACATAAATGGAAGATTTGAAATGGGTCTGTAATTTGCTAGGTTATTTGGATCTAATTGTGGTTTCTTAATAAGAGGTTTTATAACTGCCAGCTTGAATGTTCTTGGAACATGACCTAAAGATAAAGACGAGTTAATAATATTGAGAAGAGGCTCTTCCACTATAGGTAACACTTCTTTCAGTAGTTTAGTTGGTATAGGATCTAATAGACATGTTGTTGTTTTAGATGAAGTGATAAGTTTATTTAACTCTTTTTGTTCTATGGTTGTAAAGCATTGTAATTGTTCTTGCGGGGTGATAATTGCGGCTGAATTATAAGGCGCGAGCAAAGATTGAACGTTTACGATTTTGATTCTGATGCTTTCAATTTTCTCAGTGAAAAAGTTCATGAAATCATTACTACTGAACTGTAACGAGGTATTTTGTTCAGACGACGTCTGTTTATTTGTTAGTCTAGCCACGGTATTAAATAAAAACCTTGGATTATTTCGGTTGTTTTCTATTAGTTTGCTGAGGTGCTCAGCCCTGGCCGTTTTAAGGGCCTTTTTATAACGTGACATACTGTCTTTTCACGCGATTCTAAAGACCTCTAATTTAGTTTTTTTTCCATTTACGCTCTAAATTACGGGTTTCTCTCTTTAAAACATACGTAGTATTATTATACCATGGTGCTATACTTTTTTCTCTGACCTTTTTTAATCGAATGGGTGCAACAATATCCAATGTTCTAGAGAGAATGGTGCTCATAGTGCTAGTTAATTCGTCTAGTTCATCTGTTTGTTTGGGTTCAGGCAGCAGCTGAGACAGATCAGATAAGCTATTTGAGAATTTATCTATGGTGAATGGAAGAATTGTTCTACCTGGTCGATAACGTGGCGCAGCATGACATAATACAGCAGTACGTAGTATGCAAGTTACCATGTAATGGTCAGTGTCATCATCAGTTAGTGGAATGATATCTATATCGGTTGGATCGGTTCCATATGATATAATTAAATCTAGTGTGTGATTAAGACGATGAGTTGGTCCGGTGACGTTTTGCTTGACCCCGAAGGAGTTTAATAGATCTGTAAACGCAGCCCCTAACGCATCATTTAAATTATCTACGTGTATGTTAAAATCTCCAACAATTAATGCTTTATCGACGTTGACCAAAAGATCTGATAGAAAGTCAGCAAACTCTTTTAGAAAATCGGCGTAAGGCCCTGGAGGTCTATATACGGTAGCCAATGCTAGAGATAATAGGGATTTTTTTCTTACATCTAACAGCGTAACATTTAGCACAAGTACTTCAAACGAATTAAACCTATGACAAGTTTTCTGAGTAACATTGAGAATATCTCTATAGATTGTTGCAACACCGCCGCCACGACCGATCAGACGGGGCTCATGCTTATAACAGTATCCTGGTGGAGTAGACTCATTTAGACCGAAATAATCATTTGGTTTAAGCCAGGTTTCAGTAAGGCACAGAACATCGAAATTATTATCTGTGACCATTTCATTTACAATAACCGCCTTAGGTGTGAGTGATCTAATGTTTAGAAGACCTAGCTTTAGAAATTGTTTTTGTTCACTAATAGCGAGAGTTTTTGTTTTAATAACAATTAGATTTTTTCTAGATCCCGCAGTAGATTTATTATTTGATCTTAGTAAACGAGGAATAGACACAGTTTCTATGCAATGTTCTACACTAGTATTAATATCAATTAAATTGGTGCAGTAGAGACTGTGATTTGGATTTTTGGTTACTAGTCAAACGGTATTTAACATCTTGGAGATGTTATCCGACAGAAGATCTGCCCCTATTCTACTTGGGTGTAAGCCATCAGCGCGGAAGAGCCTCGGTCGCTCCCAAAACAGATTCCAATGATTTACAAAGAGCAGTTTCTGCTCATTGCACCATGACAATAACCATTCATTAAGCGCGAATAATCTACTGAACTTTTCATGCCCTCGTCGGTACGTAGGAAGCGGTCCAGACACAATAATCGCTATTTCAGGCGATGTGCTGCGTACCGTATCGATAAGGCTCCTGAAGTCTTTCTTCAGAACCTCCGTCTGTCGCAGCCTAGTGTCGTTAGCTCCCGCGTGCAGCACAACAGCTCCGACGCGCTCGTCACCGTTCAAGATCTCAGTTACCCGCGCAGTGATATCGAGAACACGAGCACCAGGAAAGCAGTGACTGTGCACCTTACTTTTACCTAACGTAGCATGGACGTGTCGGACGGTGTAATCGCCGATGATCACAGCATCGCGTTCCATTTCACGAAGAGGGGAGAAGCGGTTCTGAGTGGAGATCTCGAAAACCGGGAGGGGCGAAAAGATTCTTGTCCTGGCTCGCGGCTTCCACGGAACCACCCAGGCTTCGTGGTGGTGTGTTGAAGCCGGAGTGAATGAAACCATGGCTGATCGTGACCTGGACGTTCGGGACCAGTGCTGAGAAACGGACGGAGTAGATGAGGTCGGCGTCAGCGGGTTACTAACGTTAATCACTGATCCGTGTGCATCAGCGCGTGATGTTTCAAGAGCTAAACGCCGGTCTCTCAGCTCAGCTTGGCTGCGTCCGAAATCGCGTACTATGTGAGTAGGTACTACATTTGAAAAAGAACGTACTTCGCGACCGTTAAAAAAGTACGTTCTATATAGTATGAATACGGGTAGTATGAATGAGTCCGGACGTACTACATGCTCCATGTTGTTGTCGCGTGACATGCGCTGTCATAACAGTGCGAGAATTTAAAGAGCCTATTCCACTGACTGCACCAACTTCGCGCTGTTTTTAGTTCTGCTTTCTGTTTTCATCTGCGTTTTTACGTCGTCCGAGCCGACTATCAAGAGGAGGTGTCGGTCAGCTGCTCGCAGATCACGCCTTTTGCGGAGTTTCTCAAATAACATTTGTTTACCTAATAAAATTTACCTCAAAACACACACACAACCCCTATGAACAATGACAGATGTTGATTTTTTTGCAAGGAAAAAGCCATTTATTTGCTTGTGATATTACCATCGATAAAGAAACATGAATGAATACGCATGTGAGTCTGTGTTTATCTCTACAGCCCATAGCTAACGTTAGAGCCGCGTCTCCGGTTTCCGCCATTTTCAAATATAACGACAACAACTCCTCTCCCGTGGCATCATGGGATAGTAAAGTGTCCATCGTATGCGCACTTCAGAATCTCGCCGGAAGTAGTAGGTCATCCGGGTACTTTTCGCCTACTGTTTTTCGAATTCTATGATTTCGGACATACTACTCTGCTCGCGTACTGTTTTTCGCATACTATATAGTAGGGAAGTACGCGATTTCGGACGCAGCCCTTGTCTCTCTAAGAGGTCACGGATCTGCTTTTCTACAGCTTCTAATTCAGACTGCACCGCGAGCAACTCAGATTTGTTCTCATCTGCACAAAAAGGTAGATAACATACACCTGATATATTCGCCATTTTAACAGATGGACAGTAAGTTAGCAACTTAGTGGTTAGTGGTGTTGGGTAACGGCTTGAGACGCGTCTGTTCAACAGTCCTAGTTATAATTATGTGTTAAATGATGGTTCAAAACAGAATAAAAGGAGGAAATACGGAAAAACACAAGGAAATACGAACCTAATACGAGGCTTAGACAGCCACGACGCAGACAAACAAACTCACGGCAGACAGCGAGGCGGATAAATCAGTCGATCGCAGGGCGAGCAGCAGTGAAGCGGTGTCTCGCTCTACGACCAACAACCGATGTTCTTACCGTATTTGCGGTTCCAGCCGTATAATGGCTTGAGACGCGTCTAATACGAGGCTAGACAGCCACGACGCAGACAAGCGCACAGCAGGCAACGAGGCTGACAAAATCAGTCGATCGCAGGGCGAGCAGCAGTGAAGCGGTGTCTCCCTCTGCGGCCAACAGTCAGAGTTGTAATTATGAGTTAAATGATGTTGCAGAACAGAATAAAAGAGAGAAATACGGAAAAATATGAAGCTAATACGAGGCTTAGACAGCCATGACGCAAACAAATGCACAGCTCACAGCAGGTAGTAAAGCATTATTTTGCATTATTGCATAATAATGCAAAATATTTATTTTTTTAATTAAATGCTTTTCTCTTGAACTTGCAAAGAATCAAATCATGGTTTTCACAAAAATATGAAGCAGCAAAACTGTTTTCAACTGTGATAATAATCATAAATGTTTCTTGAGCATCAGATCATCATATTATAGTGATTTGTGAAGGATCATGTGACACTGAAGACTGGAGTAATGATGATAAATTCAGCTTTGATCACAGGAATAAATTACACTTTACTATATATTCACATACAACACAGCTGATTTACATTATAATAATATTTCACAATATTACTGGGTTTGTTTGTATTTTCATTTAAATAAATGCAGCTTTGGTGAGCAGAAGAGACTTCTTTTAAAAACATTAAAAATCTTACCGACCCCAAACTTTTGAACAGTAGTGTATATATATATATATATATATATTTTTTTTTTTTTTTATTTATTGAATGGACAATTTTCAAAACCCATTTTTCCTCCCGGGTTATCACTAGTGGTCGTCCTCTACTGTTCACTTTACTACTGTACATGTTCAGTCTCACTGTGAATGACATTCTACTAAACAAATATCTTTTATAAAAAATGTCTGAATATCTTTCTGAAGATGTGATGAGTTTCTCTGCTGGTCTTCAGTCAGCGTTGAGTATAGGGTGAGTTATTGTGAGTGTGTGTTCTGGTGTAGGACAGATCTGTGATCAGTGAAGGTCCTTCAGCTCCGCGTGTCCTGCGGTGTTTCTCAGACACTTCGCCGCTCTGCAGATTAAACCTCTGCAGGGATTTACTGCAACGGACACTAAAGACTGTTGCGTAACGCTGGCAGTGCTTAAAGACACACACACACACACACACACACACACACACACACACACACACACACACACACACACACACACACACACACACACACGAGGGAATATGCGCCATTCCTCCTTCTGCCCTGTTGACTGTGAATGACATCACTGAAATATTAACGCCAAATATTTTTCAGTATTTCTAACAGTGATGTGCATATGTATATATTTCAATATTTAAACATTTACTTTAAAGTGTGATTCATGTTTTAGTGAGAGAAAGCATCCTTTATCTGAAGTCATCAACAGAGAAGGCCGTGTGACTTTGAATAACTCACAGTATTCCAGCACATTAAAGAGCCTCTGCTGCGCTGTTTAAAGATGTTCATGTTGTTTGAGCGTCTCCTCAAAAACACTAGTTTTCTTATAATATACATTGCAGCATCAGATGACTCAGTCTGTTGTGATTGGTCTACTCTGCTCTGATTGGTCAGATGGCTCAGTCTGTTGTGATTGGTCTACTCTGCTGTGATTGGTCAGATGGCTCAGTCTGTTGTGATTGGTCTACTCTGCTCTGATTGGTCAGATGGCTCAGTCTGTTGTGATTGGCCTACTCTGCTCTAATTGGTCAGATGGCTCAGTCTGTTGTGATTGGTCTACTCTGCTCTGATTGGTCAGATGGCTCAGTCTGTTGTGATTGGTCTACTCTGATCTGATTGGTCAGATGGCTCAGTCTGTTGTGATTGGTCTACTCTGCTCTGATTGGTCAGATGACCCAGTCTGTTGTGATTGGTATACTCTGCTCTGATTGGTCAGATGGCTCAGTCTGTTGTGATTGGTCTACTCTGCTCTGATTGGTCAGATGGCTCAGTCTGTTGTGATTGGCCTACTCTGCTCTGATTGGTCAGATGGCTCAGTCTGTTGTGATTGGTCTACTCTGCTCTGATTGGTCAGATGGCTCAGTCTGTTGTGATTGGTCTACTCTGCTCTGATTGGTCAGAAGACCCAGTCTGTTGTGATTGGTCTACTCTGCTCTGATTGGTCAGATGGCTCAGTCTGTTGTGATTGGTCTACTCTGATCTGATTGGTCAGATGGCCCAGTCTGCTGTGATTGGTCTACTCTGATCTGATTGGTCAGATGGCCCAGTCTGCTGTGATTGGTCTACTCTGCTCTGATTGGTCAGATGGCTCAGTCTGTTGTGATTGGTCTACTCTGCTCTGATTGGTCAGATGACCCAGTCTGTTGTGATTGGTCTACTCTGCTCTGATTGGTCAGATGGCTCAGTCTGTTGTGATTGGTCTACTCTGATCTGATTGGTCAGATGGCCCAGTCTGCTGTGATTGGTCTACTCTGATCTGATTGGTCAGATGGCCCAGTCTGCTGTGATTGGTCTACTCTGCTCTGATTGGTCAGATGGCTCAGTCTGTTGTGATTGGTCTACTCTGCTGTGATTGGTCAGATGGCTCAGTCTGTTGTGATTGGTCTACTCTGCTCTGATTGGTCAGATGGCTCAGTCTGTTGTGATTGGCCTACTCTGCTCTGATTGGTCAGATGGCTCAGTCTGTTGTGATTGGTCTACTCTGCTCTGATTGGTCAGATGGCTCAGTCTGTTGTGATTGGTCTACTCTGCTCTGATTGGTCAGATGGCTCAGTCTGTTGTGATTGGTCTACTCTGATCTGATTGGTCAGATGGCCCAGTCTGCTGTGATTGGTCTACTCTGATCTGATTGGTCAGATGGCCCAGTCTGCTGTGATTGGTCTACTCTGCTCTGATTGGTCAGATGGCTCAGTCTGTTGTGATTGGTCTACTCTGCTCTCATTGGTCAGATGACCCGTCTGTTGTGATTGGTCTACTCTGATCTGATTGGTCAGATGGCTCAGTCTGTTGTGATTGGCCTACTCTGCTCTGATTGGTCAGATGGCTCAGTCTGTTTTGATTGGTCTACTCTGCTCTATTGGTCAGATGACCCAGTCTGTTGTGATTGGTCTACTCTGCTCTGATTGGTCAGATGGCTCAGTCTGTTGTGATGGTCTACTCTGCTCTGATTGGTCAGATGGCCAGTCTGTTGTGATTGGTCTACTCTGCTCTGATTGGTCAGATGGCTCAGTCTGTTGTGATTGGCCTACTCTGCTCTGATTTTGGTCAATGGCTCAGTCTGTTGTGATTGGTCTACTCTGCTCTGATTGGTCAGATGACCCAGTCTGTTGTGATTGGTCTACTCTGTCTGATTGGTCAGATGGCTCATCTGTTGTATTGTCTACTCTGATTGATTGGTCAGATGGCTCTCTGTTGTGATTGGTCTACTCTGCTCTGATTGGTCAGATGGCTCAGTCTGTTGTGATTGGTCTACTCTGCTCTGATGGTCAGATGCCAGTCTGTTGTGATTGGTCTACTCTGATCTGATTGGTCAGATGGCCAGTCTGTTGTGATTGGCCTACTCTGCTCTGATTGGTCAGATGGCTCAGTCTGTTGTGATTGGTCTACTCTGCTCGATTGGTCAGATGGCTCAGTCTGTTTGATTGGTCTACTCTGCTTGATTGTCAGATGGCTCAGTCTGTTGTGATTGGTCTACTCTGTCTGATTGTCAGATGGCTCAGTCTGTTGTGATTGGTCTATCTGCTCTGATTGGTCAGATGGCTCAGTTGTTGTGATTGGTTACTCTGTCTGATTGGTCAGATGGCTCAGTCTGTTGTGATTGGTCTACTCTGCTCTGATTGGTCAGATGACCCAGTCTTTTGTTGATTGGTCACTCTATCTGTTGGTCAGATGGCTCATCTGTTGTGATTGGCCTACTCTGCTCTGATTGGTCAGATGGCTCAGTCTGTTGTGATTGGTCTACTCTGCATCTGATTGGTCAGATGGCCCAGTCTGCTGTGATTGGTCTACTCTGTCTGATTGGTCAGATGGCCCAGTCTGTTGTGATTGGTCTACTCTGCTCTGATTGTCAGATGGCTCATCTGTTGTGATTGGTCTACTCTGCTCATTGGTCAGATGCCAGTCTGTTGTGATTGGTCTACTCTGCTCTCATTGGTCAGATGGCTCAGTCTGTTGTGATTGGTCTACTCTGATCTGATTGGTCAGATGACCCAGTCTGTTGTGATTGGTCTACTCTGCTCTGATTGGTCAGATGGCTCAGTCTGTTGTGATTGGCCTACTCTGCTCTGATTGGTCAGATGGCTCAGTCTGTTGTGATTGGTCTACTCTGCTCTGATTGGTCAGATGGCCCAGTCTGCTGTTGATTGGTCTACTCTGCTCTGATTGGTCAGATGACCCAGTCTGTTGTGATTGGTCTACTCTGATCTGATTGGTCAGATGACCCAGTCTGTTGTGATTGGTCTACTCTGCTCTGATTGGTCAGATGGCCCAGTGTTCTGTTGTGATTGGTCTACTCTGCTCTGATTGGTCAGATGACCCAGTCTGCTGTGATTGGTCTACTCTGCTCTGATTGGTCAGATGACCCAGTTTGTTGTGATTGGTCTACTCTGATCTGATTGGTCAGATGGCTCAGTCTGTTGTGATTGGTCTACTCTGCTCTGATTGGTCAGATGGCTCAGTCTGTTTGATTGGTCTACTCTGCTCTGATTGGTCAGTTGTTGTGATTGGTCTACTCTGATCTGATTGTGTCAGTCTGTTGTGACTGGTCTACTCTGCTCTGATTGGTCAGATGGCCCAGTCTGTTGTTATTGATCTACTCTGCTCTGATTGGTCAGATGGCCCAAGTCTGTTGTAATTGATCTACTCTGCTCTGATTGGTCAGTTTGTTGTTATTGATCTACTCTGCTCTGATTGGTCAGATGGCCCAGTCTGTTGTGATTGGTCTACTCTGCTCTGATTGGTTAGTCTGTTGTTATTGATCTACTCTGCTCTGATTGGTCAGTCTGTTGTGATTGGTCTACTCTGCTCTGATTGGTCATCTGTTTGTTTATTGATCTACTCTGCTCTGATTGGTCAGATGGCCCAGTCTGTTGTGATTGATCTACTCTGCTCTGATTGGTCAGTCTGTTGTTATTGATCTACTCTGCTCTGATTGGTCAGTCCTAAGGATTATTTATTAGGGCCCAAGCCCTAAGGGCGAAGGCCCTATTGTTTTCCTAAGGATTATTTATTATTCTTATTCTTCTAATTATTTTTTTACTACCTTTTGGACACTTTTGGAGGCCTTAACATGCTCAAAAACTCCTGAAACTTTGCACACGGCTCAGAACCCGCGGCCATCAGGGCCGGGCTGAAGATGGTACCCGGGCGTGGCAGGGGGGCTCGACAGCGCCCCCTGGAACGGGGTCCGAAAACATGGTCCATAAATCAAACACGCTTGCATGTAATAATATGAAACTCGGTACACATGTAGATCTCATCGTTTCATATTACTTCGCACTCTAACTTTTTACCCCAACCCAACAGGAAGTCGGCTATTTAGGCTTGTTTGGAAAACGCATGCAAAGGAATGTGAAACACTCCTCCTAGAGAATTCAAACACACGGCACGAAACTCGGTCAGCGTGAAGTCAAGACATTGAGGATGAAAGTTTGCAAGGGGATTTTTGATATCTCGAACGGTTTGGCCATGGCGAGGAAACGAAATTATGGCGAGAAACGTGAAACGGGAAGTGTGTCATAACTACTGCATACATTAACTAATCTTGATGAAACTTCAGCAGTGTGTTCGTTGTAAGAGCCCGATCACATGGATGTGACTATTGTGAGTCAAAGTTATAGCGCCACCAACTGGCAGCAGGAAGTGTGTCACTTTCAAAATGCTTTGAAATCACCCTCTTATTTTTACCCGATTTGCTTCAAACTTCATCTGTATAATGTAAATACACGGCAGATGAAGACCTGTGAATGGATTCTTGATATCTTTGAAACTGTTGCTGTGGCAATCCATCAAACTTTAATATTCTTTTTGGATGCTTTTGAGACTCTTAGCATGCCTGAAATTGCTTAAAATTGCATGAAACTCGACAGACAGATCATATTTATTAGCCAGGTGACATGTGCATAGTTTCAGAAATGGGCGTGGTGCAGGGACTCAGTAGCGCCACCTTTTGACAAAAGTGGGCGGGTTAGTTTCATCTAGAGTTACAAAAATCTGTATTTATATAGTTCTCCTCCAGCCAGACAACTTTCTAATTTACAGTCATTAGCAATAACCAAGAGGAAGTCAGATATTTTGGTTTGAATATGGTCATTTCTCTCTGAGCCTACGTCTCTGTGACTGCTCTCTGTGTGTGTGTGTCTGTGAGTGTGGGAAGGGGGAGGGGGAGTGGGGCTATGCGCCTGCTCTCTGTGTGTGTGTGTCTGTGAGTGTGGGGAGGGGGAGGGGGAGGGGGAGTGGGGCTAGATTAACCATTTCACTGCTGTGTGGTTTGGCCTTCATTAAAAAAGGAAATAAATGTCTTAAGCCTTGTATTTTTTAAATACGTTTTTTTTAATAAAGTAAAGGCATATAACAGACATGCTGCATTTAAATTTTTTTAATAAAACATTGTTTTTTATGTTTTTCAAGCCATTTGATTTATGAGGACTTTTGAAATGTCCTCATAAACCACCCATAAGTTGTAATACCAGTGTAATACACGTCATTATACAAATTTGTGTCCTCATAAATCACATAAACCAACCCACACAAACCAACACACACACACACACACACACAACACACACACACACACACACACACACACACATACACACACACACACACACACCAAATTGACGGTGGGTGGCAATGGTATATTTAAAAGTGCATAATTGTAATATCTGCAAGGCACCCCTAGTCCAGTCTTATTAAATGTATGCTTCATCTTTCATTTTAATTTGTAAATTTGATCAATAAATTCAATTATTTAGAATAATAAGATACTATATGGCTGTTACCCTAGGTAGGGCTGATCAAATTACATCATTTACATTGAAAAATAACAATGCATTAAAAGATGTTATGAGATTGTTTTAAATATGAGTCAATTAAAAATCGTTGGAAAGAATGATACTTTTAAACATAACACTGAACCGTCACTAGGTGTCGCCAGGCTACCGTCTTAATGAGCGAGTCATTGATTCATTCGTTCAAACGATTCGTTCGAACGACTGAGTCATTCATGAATGAGACAGGTATGGATTGGTCATTGAATCTAGGGTTTGCGATGTCTACCAATTTGGCATCAGACGATGTGTACAGTGAAACATCGCGATGGACGATGATATCGGGAGGAGGGGCGGGGCTAACGTTTTAATTTTTCACTTAAGCAATAAGCCCCGCAAAGCCGTGTTTTACAGTGGATTTAGAACAGCTAAGGGGCGTAGGCACAACGCGGAGATATTTTCCTCTACATCTCATCAGCCATTTTGATTTCGGCACGCTCTGAGTCTGCAGCAGCTGACCACTAGGAGCGAATGTACATGATGTACAATGTACACGTGACAGAGCAGCCAGATCCAGACTGTGCTTTTTGCGCTGTGGCTGGCGCTGAGCCAGAGCAAAGAACGTATATTTACAAGAAGTGAAAGCCAATAGAACGTTCCATTGCAACACCAGCGCCCAGCAGCAGCGCTACGCTTCCGCCATTTTGGGGTGAAAGCCACTCGGCAGTCATATATTATGTATTTAGTACAGTGCAGAGGTCATTTTTAGGTTGAAATAATTATGTAAAAAGAGGGGGCAGCGCCAGATAATTTTTAACGCAGGTGCCGAGGGGGTGCTAGATCATTGACAGGGGGAGCTGCGCACTTATAGCCTATATTGTATACTATTAATCTTATTAAATGAGCAAAACTTCAATATTTAATATTCAATAATTTTAATTATCACAACTAGAGTTTTAATTTTACTAAATCGAATAAGCACAACATTCAGCATTCAATCAAATATATTTAAAGATTTATTATTTATAATGTTATTTCGACATAATATCTCGTTATTTCGACATACATAATATGTGAGTGTGCAACATAATCAGAGAGTAGCCTATTTCTTCTCGTTTGGAATAGTTTCGTTTAAAGATTTAGTTGCAAGCTTTCTATATTTTTCATGTCTGAGGCATATTTCGGTTAATTTATGATGAGATTCGCTCAAGTTCACGAGCACTGCAAATGACCTCGCCGTATGTCATGATTATATTGTCTGCTATATTTGCTTATAAATCCAGGTAATTTGTTTAAATTAAGATACAATTTACACAAAACGAAATAAATTTTTAAAGAAAGGCTTTCTACAAAACACAACGTAGGCTAATGAGTCAAAATCATGTATGACCCACTTCATGTCTCCCGATATCATATCCTACTCATGCTGTTCACTTTTCATAATCAACATGGGGAAAAACACATTATAATATTTGAACAAATATGAAACTAAATGCGCTTATTTAATGGCTACAACAACACGTATGTAGTAGGCCTACAGACTCTATTTCGTACAACTATTAGGCCTATATACCAGCAATAGAAATAGCTTTACAGTAAACTAATTATATCGTATATTAAGGACCGTTAAAGCAAGAGAATGTAAACAAAAACACAGCCACTGTACAAAATTGTGGCAATTATAGGATAACGGACACAGCAATGCATCATAAAGATCATCATGTTTGTAGCATGATCCAGGGGATTAAAACGTACAAAATATATTTCAGGCCAAGTGGAGTTGGTAACTAATAATAGTAGTAAATGTGTAAAGTTGCATAAAATCGAAATATTCAATAATGCAAGAAAAAACTACCTCAAAAAACTGTTATCTGTGCTGTTGTCCAGTAACTCCCGTTGGAATCTTCATCCCAAAATGGCGGCCGCACTCCCGAAGCGCCACCTAGTGGCTGTTACCAGAAAAGCATCAGAGTTTCGCCTCTTGTGCTTCTATACTCTTTGGCCAGAGACAGACGCGTTCAGTGCTTGTCATATTATATCACAACTATTCAGTGTTTTTAACCACATAATGTTTATTTTAGGTTTCAGACATTTAAATGCATATAATTTATAGCAAAACAATACATTTATAGTTTGTAAAATACACAATGGTGTCTATGGAAGCAGCAATAACAACCCATTCAAATATATTTGCCGACGGATTTTATTCATATCAGACACACAGTGTAAGTATAAAGTTAACTCTATTCTTCTCCCAGTTCACCGGCCATGTATTTCGGGAGAAACTGTTTTTTAAACGACAAAACAAACTCACTTACACACATTTGAGAATCAGAATAGAAGATAGTTGATGACATGGTAACCAGGTTTGTTAATATTTATAAATAAAAGCGCTAACGTTACATGTCACACAGCGCTATTTTGGCTGTGGTGAATCACGTGCCAAGCATGACGCGTCACCATGGAAACATGGGGGGGGGGGGGGGGTCGCGATGCTGGCTTAACTATGATATCGTCTATCGGCACAACCCTAATTGAATCTTTGAGTAAACCAATTTGTCCAAAATGCTGAATCATTCAGTAACGAGAAAACATGTTGCTGTGAGATGCGCAATGGTTCTGCTGTGATCTTTGTTTAACTATTTTCGCTGCTGAAACAGAAAAAACCGTCAATATTGCATCTAAAATGTAAGTGACTTGACGTGTGTGTGTGTGTGTGTGTGTGTGTGTGTGTGTGTGTGTGAGAGAGAGTGTGTCTGTACACTGAAAAGAGTTTAACCCTTTAAGGCAGTGGATCTCAATCCTGGTCCTAGGGAGCCACTGCTCTCATAGTTTGTATGTCTCCCTCATTTAACACACCTGATTCAGATCATCAGCTCGTTAGGAAAGAGCTTTATTAACTGAAGTGGGTGTGTCAGATAAAGGAGACATATAAAATGTGCAGAGCAGTGGCACCCATAGGACCAAGATTGAGAACCACTGCTTTAAGGCCTTGTCTTTTTTGGATATATCTTCTTTTTTTTTTATGTGCATACAACCCATATATTTTAAATGTATTGTTTGCTTTAAATTAAATTAAGATTGTATGTTTGGTAATTGAACCTAAATAAATTTAAAATTAATGTGCTATATTTCAGATCAATATAATTGTTTTCTTTCATTTTAATCAACACTAACTTTATTCTCTATCTGTATTATAAATAACTTATTTCTGCATAAATTAAAAAATCCCCAATAATCCAGACCAACCAGAGCGCACTAATTCTACAACATCATCAGTGCTGAAGCGGAACTACCAGAGCGGTTCGGCAGATAGCGAGCAGATATTTTGTGTCACGTCGTGCACAATAACGCTAAAGGCACCAGGCTGGCGGTGCCACTGGCTTTATATATATATATATATATATATATATATATATATATATATATATATATATATATATATATATATATATATATATATATATATATATATATATATAAATATAGCTGCGAGCAGCGATGAAGGGCCAAAGCCGACGGTACCGCCACCCTGGTGCACCAGGGTTGCGGTGCCACCGGCTTGGGCCCGTAATCGCTGCTCGCAGCTATATTTATTTTATTATTTTTTTACTACCTTTTGGACACTTTTGGAGGCCTTAACATGCTCAAAAACTCCTGAAACTTTGCACACATGTCAGAACCGGCGGCCATCAGGGCCGGGCTGAAGATGGTACCCGGGCGTGGCAGGGGGCTCGACAGCGCCCCTGGAACGGGGTCGGAAAACATGGTCCATAAATCAAACACGCTTGCATGTAATAATATGAAACTCGGTACACATGTAGATCTCATCGTTTCATATATACTTCGCACTCTAACTTTTTACCCCAGCCCAACAGGAAGTCGGCTATTTAGGCTTGTTTGGAAAACGCATGCAAAGGAATGTGAAACACTCCTCCTAGAGAATTCAAACACACGGCACGAAACTCGGTCAGCGTGAAGTCAAGACATTGAGGATGAAAGTTTGCGAGGGGATTTTTGATATCTCGAACGGTTTGGGCGTGGCGAGGAAACGAAATTATGGCGAGAAACGTGAAACGGGAAGTGTGTCATAACTACGGCATACATTAACTAATCTTGATGAAACTTCAGCAGTGTGTTCGTTGTAAGAGCCCGATCACATGGATGTGACTATTGTGAGTCAAAGTTATAGCGCCACCAACTGGCAGCAGGAAGTGTGTCACTTTCAAAATGCTTTGAAATCACCCTCTTATTTTTACCCGATTTGCTTCAAACTTCATCTGTATAATGTAAATACACGGCAGATGAAGACCTGTGAATGGATTCTTGATATCTTTGAAACTGTTGCTGTGGCAATCCATCAAACTTTAATATTCTTTTTGGATGCTTTTGAGACTCTTAGCATGCCTGAAATTGCTTAAAATTGCATGAAACTCGACAGACAGATCATATTTATTAGCCAGGTGACATGTGCATAGTTTCAGAAATGGGCGTGGTGCAGGGACTCAGTAGCGCCACCTTTTGACAAAAGTGGGCGGGTTAGTTTCATCTAGAGTTACAAAAATCTGTATTTATATAGTTCTCCTCCAGCCAGACAACTTTCTAATTTACAGTCATTAGCAATAACCAAGAGGAAGTCAGATATTTTGGTTTGAATATGGTCATTTCTCTCTGAGCCTACGTCTCTGTGACTGCTCTCTGTGTGTGTGTGTCTGTGAGTGTGGGGAGGGGGAGGGGGAGTGGGGCTATGTGCCTGCTCTCTGTGTGTGTGTGTCTGTGAGTGTGGGGGAGGGGGAGGGGGAGTGGGGTTTGGCCTTCATTAAAAAAGGAAATAAATGTCTTAAGCCTTGTATTTTTTAAATACGTTTTTTTAATAAAGTAAAGGCATATAACAGACATGCTGCATTTAAATTTTTTTAATAAAACATTGTTTTTTATGTTTTTCAAGCCATTTGATTTATGAGGACTTTTGAAATGTCCTCATAAACCACCCATAAGTTGTAATACCAGTGTAATACACGTCATTATACAAATTTGTGTCCTCATAAATCACATAAACCAACCCACACAAACCAACCCACACACATACACACACACACACCACACACACAACACACACACACACACACACACACACACACACACACACACACACACCAAATTGACGGTGGGTGGCAATGGTATATTTAAAAGTGCATAATTGTAATATCTGCAAGGCACCCCTAGTCCAGTCTTATTAAATGTATGCTTCATCTTTCATTTTAATTTGTAAATTTGATCAATAAATTCAATTATTTAAATAATAAGATACTATATGGCTGTTACCCTAGGTAGGGCTGATCAAATTACATCATTTACATTGAAAAATAACAATGCATTAAAAGATGTTATGAGATTGTTTTAAATATGAGTCAATTAAAAATCGTTGGAAAGAATGATACTTTTAAACATAACACTGAACCGTCACTAGGTGTCGCCAGGCTACCGTCTTAATGAGCGAGTCATTGATTCATTCGTTCAAACGATTCGTTCGAACGACTGAGTCATTCATGAATGAGACAGGTATGGATTGGTCATTGAATCTAGGGTTTGCGATGTCTACCAATTTGGCATCAGACGATGTGTACAGTGAAACATCGCGATGGACGATGATATCGGGAGGAGGGGCGGGGCTAACGTTTTAATTTTTCACTTAAGCAATAAGCCCCGCAAAGCTGTGTTTTACAGTGGATTTAGAACAGCTAAGGGGCATAGGCACAACGCGGAGATATTTTCCTCTACATCTCATCAGCCATTTTGATTTCGGCACGCTCTGAGTCTGCAGCAGCTGACCACTAGGAGCGAATGTACATGATGTACAATGTACACGTGACAGAGCAGCCAGATCCAGACTGTGCTTTCGCGCTGTGGCTGGCGCTGAGCCAGAGACAGACGCGTTCAGTGCTTGTCATATTATATCACAACTATTCAGTGTTTTTAACCACATAATGTTTATTTTAGGTTTCAGACATTTAAATGCATATAATTTATAGCAAAACAATACATTTATAGTTTGTAAAATACACAATGGTGTCTATGGAAGCAGCAATAACAACCCATTCAAATATATTTGCCGACGGATTTTATTCATATCAGACACACAGTGTAAGGAACTATAAAGTTAACTCTATTCTTCTCCCAGTTCACCGGCCATGTATTTCGGGAGAAACTGTTTTTTAAACGACAAAACAAACTCACTTACACACATTTGAGAATCAGAATAGAAGATAGTTGATGACATGGTAACCAGGTTTGTTAATATTTATAAATAAAAGCGCTAACGTTACATGTCATACAGCGCTATTTTGGCTGTGGTGAATCACGTGCCAAGCATGACGCGTCACCATGGAAACATGGGGGGGGGGGGGGGGGGGGGGGTCGCGATGCTGGCTTAACTATGATATCGTCTATCGGCACAACCCTAATTGAATCTTTGAGTAAACCAATTTGTCCAAAATGCTGAATCATTCAGTAATGCGAAAACATGTTGCTGTGAGATGAGCAATGGTTCTGCTGTGATCTTTGTTTAACTATTTTCGCTGCTGAAACAGAAAAACCGTCAATATTGCATCTAAAATGTAAGTGACTTGACGTGTGTGTGTGTGTGTGTGTGTGTGTGTGTGTGTGTGTGTGTGTGTGTGTGTGTGTGTGTGTGTGTGTGTGTGTGTGTGTGAGAGAGAGTGTGTCTGTTACAGTGAAAAGAGTTTAACCCTTTAAGGCAGTGGATCTCAATCCTGGTCCTAGGGAGCCACTGCTCTGCATAGTTTGTATGTCTCCCTCATTTAACACACCTGATTCAGATCATCAGCTCGTTAGGAAAGAGCTTTATTAACTGAAGTGGGTGTGTCAGATAAAGGAGACATATAAAATGTGCAGAGCAGTGGCACCCATAGGACCAAGATTGAGAACCACTGCTTTAAGGCCTTGTCTTTTTTGGATATATCTTCTTTTTTTTTTATGTGCATACAACCCATATATTTTAAATGTATTGTTTGCTTTAAATTAAATTAAGATTGTATGTTTGGTAATTGAACCTAAATAAATTTACAATTAATGTGCTATATTTCAGATCAATATAATTGTTTTCTTTCATTTTAATCAACACTAACTTTATTCTCTATCTGTATTATAAATAACTTATTTCTGCATAAATTAAAAAAATCCCCAATAATCCAGACCAACCAGAGCGCACTAATTCTACAACATCATCAGTGCTGAAGCGGAACTACCAGAGCGGTTCGGCAGATAGCGAGCAGATATTTTGTGTCACGTCGTGCACAATAACGCTAAAGGCACCAGGCTGGCGGTGCCACTGGCTTTATATATATATATATATATATATATATATATATATATATATATATATATATATATATATATATATATATATATATATATATATATATATATATATAAATATAGCTGCGAGCAGCGATGAAGGGCCAAAGCCGACGGTACCGCCACCCTGGTGCACCAGGGTTGCGGTGCCACCGGCTTGGGCCCGTAATCGCTGCTCGCAGCTATATTTTACTCATTAATTTGCTTTTTTTATTACTTCGTTTTATATATGATAATCTTTTTCTATTTTGCTAGCAATTCGTGACATTTTCAGCATTCGTGACATTTTAATTAAAACAAATTCACAACATTTTGATCAGAAATAAGAATTGTATTACAATAAGCGAAAATTAACACAAAATGAACATTTACCTCAGAGGTCACCTAACAGATACCGCCACACAGACATAATATGCCGCTGCAGATGTGTACAGAAGTGAAAACCGGAAATGGTTATATCCGTTTTCCGGTTCGAACGCTGGACGTTCGGCATAACCCCTATTGATCTACTCTGCTCTGATTGGTCAGTCTGTTGTTATTGATCTACTCTGCTCTGATTGGTCAGATGGCCCAGTCTGTTGTGATTGGTCTACTCTGCTCTGATTGGTCAGTCTGTTGTTATTGATCTACTCTGCTCTGATTGGTCAGTCTATTGGTATTGATCTACCTCTTACAGGGCATGCCTTTTTAGACAATTAAAAACTTTCACTAAGTGATAAGACACCAATAATTACAGTCCATAATGTCCCAGAAACCACAAACACTAAGAACACCCTAGCAACCCCTTGTCCTCAGTTCATCATGTGTCATTACACATAATGGCTGATTAAATGATGTGTAACCCCTGCTCGTCTCTGTCCTGATCTGTCATTCATTATCTTCACTGATTGAGAGATTCTGTCACTCATGCTCATCTGATTGCTTGTCAACAGCATGAACTCTGTCACAGATGGACGCGCATTAAGATCCTCACAGCAAACTGAGTTTATGGCACCAGTGTTACGGTGGCATCTGTGATCTGACAGAGAGGCATTTGAGCGGCTCAGTGTTCCTGCGCCTCCGCACACACTCCGCGGGACGCCTCGAACGCCTCGTGTGTGTGTGTGTCGCTTCACAGCTCAGATGGAGCTGGACGTCAGTGTTCATGTGTTTCTGGACCGCCAAGGTGTGTGTGTGTACCATCATCATCTTCATCATATCACTATGACAGCTGGCCAAACCATCATCAGAGCCGGTGTATTCACACTCTCATGAGAACCAGAGAGACTGAAGCCTTTATCTCAGTTCCTGTGGTGTGAGCTTCAGATCTGACTCATGCTTCATCAACCGTTTACCGCCCTGGAGAAATGCTCTTCCTTTAGGTATTTTTGACTTGCTTATATTAAACTTGTTGCACAGTACAAATATCTAAAGTCAATTAGCTGAATATCTTAACATGCACATAAGACATCTTGTTTACAGAGTTTATACATAAAACAAGAAACAAGGTTGTGATCAGCTTCACTCCTGTATTGTACTTATTGTTACTGTACTTCATCTTTCTTTAGTGTGTAATGTTGCTGTTTGATCATGAAAAAGTTCAGTGTCAGTGTTTCTGAACTCCTGAAACGCCTCCATTGTATCTCGAGTTTCTCCCGGGAATGAACACGTCACAATATTCCTCATTATAATAATTCATACGCAGAATAAAGGGGCGGGGCCTGGTTGAGTTAGTTAGTAGTGTGTTAAACTGGTGGTTATGGTAAGAGCGGGACATTTCCCAAACACACTCGAAGTGCTCGACCAATCACAACACACTGATCCAGCCGACCAATCAGAGGACAGTGTGCTTTTCAGGAGGAGGAGCTTCATAGAGACAGGAAGTAAACAGAGCGTTACTGACAGACTGGGAAGAAAGGAGCCGCAACAATGGAGAATATGAGGAAAATAATCAATATTCAAGCAGGAAAACCTGTTCTAATAGAGAGGTCCACTTAAGTGAGAACACAGTTACAATCTTTGTGCTTTACAAAAACAAGGCTTGCTGGGCATATGACACATTTGATGAGAGCATGTGACAGTAGGGATGCTCCAGTCTTTAATATGCTATTTGCTGTATATGGAGGAGACAATCATTAGTTTACACACACACACACACACACACACACACACACACACACACACACACACACACACACACACACACACACACACACACACACACACACACACACACACACACACACACACACACACACACACACACACACCTGTTTATGAAATGAGTGATCCTGCTTTTTTATTGGCTTATAACATTCAGATTCGTCTGGACTCACTGCAGGAGTGACGGGAGATTTCTTTAAAGAAATGAACACTCTGCCTGCCATATAACAATTATAAACACAACTGAAACGTTTAAATGTTCACAACAGAGGACCAAAGCAAAGCTTACAGCCAACACTAAACGTGTATAACTAGAAAGATTTATATGTGTTTTTACTTTATATTATGCTTATAGATGATACATTTAGAAATAGCCATATGTTTGCGTATAAAATCTCATTGCCTTTGCCGACAGAGAAGTGTCACCTCTGCGAGAGAAAGCAGAAAGCTTCACTCATGTCTAATGAAGAGATTTAGAAGAGCATTGAGGTCTTCATCTCGGCCTGTGCTAGATTAACCCCAGCGGACTCGACTCTGTCCATTCACTATTACAGTGCCGGTGGACGGACAGATACAGGCCAGCGCCGCTGTGCCGAGCTCAGAACACAGAGGAGACAGATGTCATCTTACACTGAATCATTTAATACAATTGTGACACCCATATTAAACTGCTCACTACTGCAACGCAAATATAAACAAATAATATTTTCTTCCTCATTGAGATGCTTTTGATGTAAGTGACGATAGATAGCCTAGCTAACGCACCCCCTGCTCTGTGTTCCTCCAGCATCTTGTTTGCTGATATCGTGGGATTCACGAGTCTGGCGTCGCAGTGCACAGCGCAGGAGCTGGTCAAACTGCTCAACGAGCTCTTCGGGAAGTTCGACGAGCTGGCCACGGTGAGTCCCTCTCTCTGCTCTCATTGGCTCGTTCCTGTTGCTATGAAAGTGGAAAAGTGATGTGTAGCCCAGTGTGGTGTCCCATGCTCACACACACACGCACACGGTGCAGTTTCCTGCAGGTAGTGAGACTCGAACCCACAACTTGTGAGTTGCAAGTCCGACTCTATAACCATGCCACAACTGCTCTCCTTTTTTTTCTTCTTTTTATAAAAAATATATTTTTTTGTGATTTCATGCAACAGGAAGACAGGTCTGTGTAATCAAAGAGTTATGCTTCTGAACATGACGGAAGCGGTGTGATCCTGTCAGGCTGTTCCCTGAGGAGCTTGATCAAACTTGTGTGTTCTGAAAGTCAAGAGCTGGTGTGTGTGTGTGTGTGTGTGTGTGTGTGTGTGTGTGTGTGTGTGTGTGTGTGTGTGTGTGTGTGTGTGTGTGTGTGTGTGTGTGTGTGTGTGTGTGTGTGTGTGTGTGTGTGTGTGTGTGTGTGAAAGAGCTTCACAAATCCTTTTTTAAAGCACACAGTATCTGTATTTGTTGGAGAGAAACATTCAAATATTCACAGTAATAATAGGATAAAAGAGAGAGCGTATAATTTGCCGCTTCATTGGTTGCATTACGGAAGTCGATATCCTTCTCCTAGTTTTCCAGTCACTCTCATTCGTCAGTCTCTACACACAGATGAACGTATCTTTGCTCTGAGAGGCTGTTCCTCACACTGCAGTTCTATGAACATGATAAATTGTGCGCGTAACTATAACATAAATTGTGTATCACAGTCCTTAATAATGGAGAGAGGTGTCCCTCAAGGCTCACCCTTAGGGCCTCTTCTATTTTCTTTATCAATGATCTTCCTCTAATTTGCTCAGACTGTTGTATCCATCTATATGCAGATGACACGGTGATCTACACATCTAATGTGTCTGTCTCTAAGATTCAATCCTCGTTGCAATCTAACTTTAATGCTATTCAACTGTGGTTCCAATCCAACCATCTTCTATTGAATAAGAAAAAGTCATATAGCATATTGTTCCCCACCCGATCAGCTTCAATAAATCAAGATAACAATCTTTCACTCAAATTCCTAGACGATACTCAACTTGTACAAGTCGATGAACTTAAATATCTGGGCCTTTGGCTTGACTCACAACTCTCCTTTAGGTGTCATATCAATTCTGTTGTAAAAAAGATTAATTGTAATTTATGAATATTTTATCGCTCTATTAACTGTTTCCTTCAACTGATTAGATTAATAATTGTGTCACAGTTAATATTTCTCATATTAGACTATGGGGACGTTGTCTATCAAAACACATCAGAATCAAACTTGAAGGCATTGAATGTTGCCTTCAATAATATGTAGATTTGTGCTGAGATGTCCTTTCACCACTGTGTAATGTATGACTCACTGAACTTATTATCACCAAAAGCCAGAAGGCAGTATCACTGGTATCAGGTCATTTTTAAATGTGTGTATTATAATTATCCTTCTTACCTGAAGGAGTATTTAATTCCACACAGACCCAGCTATAGATTGAGACACACTGAATATCTCTCCTTCACTGTGCCAAACATCTGTAAAGAGAGTGGCAGACGTGCCTTTAAACACAAAGCACTTCAGACTGGAATAGCCTGGGTCTCTGAGATCACATCATTGCACTCCTCTCTATCTCTCTCTACTTGCAAGAAAACCGTTGCTATAAATGTTTACTCCCTCGAAAACGAGATGTTCATCCTCAGCAATAACAATGCAACAAATAACAGTAATTACTGACTTACTGATGATAATGTGATTTTTATTAAACAATTCTGTAAACTTAGATTTATCGTATGAATGTGTACAAGTGAAAGAACTCTAAACAGGGTTATTATTGTTAACTAAAACTAAAAACATAAAAC
>CM070823.1:47708595-47908595 GCA_036326025.1 Chrosomus eos
ATTACAGTAATCTAGTCTCGAGGTCATGAATGCATGAACTAACTTTTCTGCATCTGAAACAGATAGCATGTTACGTAGCTTAGCAATGTTTCTAAGGTGGAAAAAGGCTGTTCTTGTAACATATGAAATATGATTTTCGAAAGTCAAGTTGCGGTCTAGCATAACACCCAGGTCTTTTACTGTAGTGGATAGAGTAACAGGAAATCCTTCTAAATTAAAGTTGTATTGTAAGGGATTTTGTGGGTTATTATATTATATATATATAAAATATATATTATATATATATATATATTATATATATATTAGGGATGCACCGATACCGATACCAGTATCACTTTAGGATAGGGATGCACCGATACCGGTATCGGGCCCGATACTGAGCTCATGTACTTGTACTCGTACTCGTAAAAATGGCCCGATACCAACAACCGATACCAGGCAGCATGTGTACAGTGTCAGAAATTACAATGGGATAAAAAAAAGAAGGCTGTATATGAAATAAATGTATCTTATCAGTGGAATATTAAACAGAATATATTAACGCGTTGTCTATATAACTATATGGTGCGCAAGCTGATAAGAGAAAAATGCGCAGAGGATTGAGCGCCCTACGACACAGACGCGCGAGCTGGTCGAGCGCATTCCTTTTTCACAGACGTCAGTGGAAAGTTTGTAGTTCAGTCAGATGTCAATGGCAAATCAAGTAAAACGAGGCATGTAGCTTATTAATTACGTTAACTGACGAGAGAGAGAGAGAGAGAGAGAGAGAGAGAGAGAGAGAGAGAGAGAGAGAGAGAGAGAGAGAGAGAGAGAGAGCGCACTTCTGTTGAATGCTGTTGATTGCGGATCGTTCACTCAGCACGTGTTATTTGGATTAAAACTAAATCGTATATGTAAGTAAAACATGAACTGTTACCTTACTTATGTTTAACGAGTGGTTGCCTTCATTATTACAGGACATTTGCAGGTCAAGAATTTCCATGAACTTCAAACATCCACAGCGCGCGCCCCGAAAACCACCAGACAGCGCGCGAATACTGAATGGAAGTCTTTCACGCATTGCGCTTGTACGGACGAATTCACACAAAATTATGTAAAAACACCTGTCTTGACGAGTATCCTAGTAAAAGTCTGTTATATATCTCAAGTGAACGTAGACAGTATAATTCAAATGCCGTCTGTGCGTTCGGCCTTAAAGGAGCAGCAGGTTAATAAATCTGCTGCTGTGTTTTAATGTTAATCAAACAAAGGACAAATAAATTACTCTCTGCTCTTGGCTAAATAGGCTACCTCTATCAACTTTACAAAAAGATCCATATATATTTAATTTATACAGTAATGAATATGCAGTGCATGAAATATATATTTGTTGAACTAATTAAATTTAAATTTAATAAACAACTAATATGATTGATATTATTTTGGTTTCTCTACTAATACATTTAAAAATTACAAATGCATGAATTGAAAATTAATTGAAAATTAAAAATACAGGTATCGGTTACGGTATCGGTATCGGCGAGTACCAAAAATGAAAGTATCGGTATCGGACTCGGTCTGGAAAAAGTGGTATCGGTGCATCCCTAATATATATATATATATATATATATATATATATAATATTGGAATGCCAGTTATTTTCTAACTTTTTTGTGCTATTTATAATATTTGACACATCAGTGAATCACTGTGTGAGCATTTTTAATTTTCCCATGGAAAGTTGTTTTTTGCGTCAGCACTTGTCTTCCATCTCTCCGTCTGTCTCAGTTAGTGAAGGTAAAGGTGCTTTAATGTAAAGTCTCTACACAAATAAACATGTAGATGTATCTCAATGTAATCTAGGCACAATTACTTACATTTACATGTGCCTGTAAAATCCTTTAATCCAAGGATTACACCAACATGTTTTCTGTCCAGCTTAAAAACTCCTCAGCACGTCTGTGCTCGATGTGGCAGCATGACTCCCGTTCTGGTGTGAAGTCTTTCGTTACACGCTCATCGTCTCATCTGATCCATTCATGCTCCTTCTGTTGGGTCACACACATGCTGGTCACACCATCGCTCTCTGTTCTTATGCTGTGTTTGAACTGTGTGATTGTGTTTGTGGCTATATTGTTTGGATTGCTTGTTTTTTTATGTTGCTTAAAGTGTGTAAAAATACATGTTGATAGGTCATGAAATCCTTCATCATCACTCACTTCTCACTTCTCACCACCGTTCTGAACATGTGAACGGGGAATAGGCACACCTACTCATGAATAATGTGAGAAGTACCTCTTGACATGTAGTAGTTGATAGTCAGGGCAATATACATCACATCCGCAATACTGAACATCTTTCCCCTTGCAATTGAAACATTGTGTGCTATCATTGTCTTCCATCAAGTGCAATACACATTTATTACCATTTTAAAATGTGTTTTAGTGTTTCATGACACTTCAGAAATCATTATGTAAACTGAAAAGAAACTGTGCTATTTAGTCTAAATATAAAGTGTAAAAGCTTAAAACTTTTTTAATGAGGAATAATTAGCTGAGTGTATCTTAAACAGATGCTTTTATCTAAAGTGAGAAAAACACACACTTACAAATGATGAAAAGCAGAAGCTATTTATTGTTATTAAGGTGTCAAGACACTTAAAAGAATCACAATGTATTTCCACGATGAACCAGGAGTTGTTTATATGGACAATAGCAGCGGACCAAGCGCCGAGCCCTGAGGCACACCAGTGTTTACCCTGCTCCTCGAAGGTCTAGTTTGACTGTTTTCGCAATTTCAATCTCTGATGATTTCAGAGTTTCATTTACAGACAGATCTCCTGATTCTCCACTTTTAAAGCTGGATGTCCTGTGGAAGAAAAGAGAGAGAGAGAGAGAGAGCTGATCGAACACAATTTTGACAGGAGAGGGACTTATCTGTAGGTTTCTATTACTGTAGGGTTAAGTATTGTATTTTCAATATGTTGGGTTAACCGAGTCTATATAGCTGTTGGGTTAACCGAGTCTATTCGGTTGTTAAGTCTGACATCACGCGTGACGTTGAGCCTCTTCCGGGCCCAAGCGCTCCGCTCGTCTTTCAGATCCTAGACTACATAAAACCTTTTCTTAAAGGGCTTTTTTCGCTTCAGTGCCAGTGGGTGTTACTAGGGATTAAGGGATAGCACCCACTGGCGCCAAAGTTTCTTCATTCGTTTAAGATTTGTAACTTACCTAATCCATTTTCTCCATTTTCTCTTATCTTTCTCGTCACAGGGAAAACGATAGATGACAGTTTAATGTCACTTGTTTTTTTTTTAACTCCGATCTATTTAAACAACATGGGAACACGTTAAAACTCCGGCAAAAGCGGAAGGTAGGTAGAGAGGACCCGGCCTTTGGACCCGGAAACAGTATTATCGGAGAGCGCTTACGTCACGACTTAACAACCGGATATAGAAGTGATGGAAAAGATGCCAGTAATAACAATAGATGTAAGAGGATTGTGGAGTGGAATGGTTTTCCTTGAGCAAAACCACTTCAGGAGGTTCAGTTTAATCCAATTAAGTGTTTACATGGTGTGACGTGCAGGCTCACTGGCTGGCCGTTACAGGGAAGTAGCTGACCCGGGATCAGTTATGGTTTAATGATGATGATTTGGGATTATACAGTGAGGATAAGTTTCATGAGACTGGGTTTAGTAAGCATGCACAAGGCCTGTGAGGAGACTATTTATAAAGATGTAAATGTTTTGCTGACCGGTCATGCTGTGCCAGTAACTGCAGTCCACATGGGTTTACAATACTGTAGTTTATTCCCCAACTCCTGTATGAGCCATAGAGAAGACTCAATCCCCTGTGAAGCTTATACTCCGTCCCACGGAGGCTGTTCCACTCTGTAATACAGTTCAGTGCTGGGGTGAAGGTGCTTGAAGAGGAGGATATTGATATAACAGCAGCAGGAGACTGAGGAGAGAGTCATTGGGAAGATCAGGCATCAGAACTAGAAGGATTGATGCTCTTGGTCTCATATATAAGCGACCCTATGTTTTAGTTGGGGTATAAATACCTCTATTATATGTAAGGAGGACATTACACTTAAATTACAGTTTTGAAGGTTTCACAAGGGAGTTCTAGGAGATCCACACAAAATTTTAGGGGGGAGACAAAACTTGCTTTGGACCAATATTCATCATTATGACTAACACAGTCTCATCCCAAGAAGTCATATATTGACGTCTTGGGACGTCTTTTGACCATACGTCAATATCCGCCTTTTTAGGGTACCCTTAAACGTCGGTAAATGAAGATCCTGGGACGTCATACAACTGACGCTTTACCTTTAACGTCAGTAGGTGACGGGGTAGGTTTAGGGGTAGGTTTAGGTCTGGGGTAGAGTTAGGATCCGATAACGTCATCTAACCGACGTTTAAGGGTACCCTAAAAGGCGGATATTGACGTATGGTCAAAAGACGTCCCAAGACGTCAGTATATGACTTCTTGGGATGAGACTGCGCTGTTATGACAAATTATTTTGTTTTTAATTAGTATTGATATTTTACAGATAATATTTTAGTACGATGACAACATAAAAATGGCATATATTTTCATTCTTGTTGTCTTCGTAAAATCACATTTACTATTTTTCGCACACTTTATAAATGGTCTTTATATAAGGAAGTGAGGTTGATGAGGTTGACCCATATATGATGAGGTTCATCATATATGGGTGTCTGTCAAATAAATGAAGCTTTATTAAGCTTTATTTTAACATTCTTAATATATTAGAAATAAATGTTCAAGTTAATTTATATACATTTTAAGAAATGGTCTGCAACCTATACATTTAAAATGACAGGAAAATTTGACATTTTAGGAACATTTCAAAACCCTGTTCCCACAACGTTTATATTACCTAAATGTGTTATCTGTGAGAGGAGCTGCAATAATGTCAAATATGGGGAAAATAATGTGCTTTTTGAACATTGAAGCATGAAACCCTATTCCAGTAGAGCCTAAAACAAAATCAAGACTGTGAAAAAGGGCATAATGTCATCTTTAATTCATTTCAGTTTCAGTTCAGTAGCATTGGTGTGTTTTGTCATATTGCTTCTGCAGTCGAATCAGTTGTGCATATGCAGTCTTGTCCTCTTTTAGAAACAGCAGCTGCCAAGCAGGACAATCATTGCGTAGTAAAACCGTCAGAGACAAACGTGAAAGTAATGTTAACTGAAGAGCTGTTTTACTGCTAAATAAACGCAGTGTCAGTGTCTACACCTGTAGGGCATTGGTGTCCTGTATTCAGTGTATTCTGAGCATCTCTATTCACAGCCTCAGACGGCTTTATTTCGCTCTCACTTCTCCTCATTTAGATTTAAATTAAGAGGCTAAATTGACACAGATTTGTCCGTGTGCAATCTAATAATCTCTCTCTCCTGAAGGCTGAAGAACAGGCGCTCAGTGGAAGCGCTTTGGCTCCTGAAGGGCTCTTGTCTGAATGATGATAATGTATGCAGTGTGTGATGATGGTGATATACTTTAATCTTACTGTGCTTTTTATGCTCTCCTGTTTCCATGGCAGATTCACACACTCAGTGTTTCACTCGCTCCACTTTCCCTTTGAGACGGATCTGAGATAAACGAACCCTAACTGTGAAAGAGCCACACTTGAGATTGGTTTTCTTTGGCTCAGGCAGCCAGATTAGATCATCAGACTTTATTGGTCTAAACGACTGAGGGAAATTCTCTTTTGAAAACATGATTACATGATCAGGCTATTGTACAGAGTCATGTAGGTCAGGAGTCTGTCAGGAATACTGTGCTCAAGCCTTATCCAAGCTAACCTCATGAAAACATTATTTCTGACTGTTCTCAAAGCGGCCAGTTTTTATGTGTTTTTCTGGGTTACGTGGTCGTTAAGTGAACATTCCATTTCTTCATTCTTCAAACATTATTGGAACGTTACTTTTGAATATTCGTTGAACGTTCCGAAACAAGAAGATACATTTAAGAAACGTTAAAACTAACAATTTCATGAAAAAATGCTCAATGAATGATGTATAATGTATAAATAACGCTTCTGTCCTAACATTTTGAGACCAGTTTTAAAGACCTGATACTGTTGAATGAATGTTCTATGAACTATACTTGAAGAAGTATTGTTCAGAACTTACCAGAACGTTAGCTAAAGTACTGAGAACGTTCCCTGTTAGCTGGAGAAATCAGGAAATCAATCTAAGCAGGTCTTATCCGTTACACTGACACATATTGATCCGTGGCTTTGCATTTATCCGCTGTCTTACTGTAGACTCGGACGCAGAGATATTCAGTGTGTCATGCCCCTCAGTGGAGGATTATCTAGAGGAGAAGAGGAGAAATACATGTTGTTATTGAGCGTGTGATAAAGTCCTCGGGGTTCAGAGAGACTCGTGTGCTCAGGAGGAACTGTGGCAGTAAATATAATGTTTCCTGAGGTGCACTTATAATGTTGATAGTATTTTTCAACATTAACAAACTGTCATCATTTAGACATAAATTACCCTTTTCTACCCTTATATTGGCCCTATGATTTAAAGGGGCGTGTCTCCTTTAAGACTTTAATGTAAACGCCCACTTCTGTGATTGGCTAACATCTTCTGATTGCAGCTGTTGAGCAACTCCATTTATACACTCTTAAGGCCATTGCACACTGAGTCCGAAATTTTCGTATGCGTTTTTTCGTATTCGTGATTCGGTGGCTCTGAATTGTCAAAACACCATTCTAACTGCTTGCTACGGATGCGAAAAAACACAGAAAATCGAACCCGATCCCATTTTTTTTATGGCGGACGAAAGTTTCGGAGACAGTGTGCAAGCGTGATTGACATAACGTTGAGGTCGTATTAATTTTTTAACGTGCGAAAATTTCAGATGCGAATTTCGGGCTCGTGTGCAATGGCCATTACATCTAACACAATGTAAATCAGAGATTCACTGAAGACAGTTTCACTGATTATAACAGTAGTTTTGGTGAAAGTGAAGAACTCAAATTACAACTTAAAGTGATTGACAGCTCCAGTGTTTATAAAGGGAGAGTTCTTTAATTGTTTTATTTTTTTTAATCCCAATATAAATAACAAATAGTTGATTTCCTACCATTTAGTCACTGACCTGATTTACTGACTCATAAACAACGATAAACCATTTTTGCAACATGAATTTCTGACTGTACGTGAGTCCTTACATATCAACACAATCACTGATCATATTTTATCAACATTCAGCATTTCTGGCGATCCATGTTTTTCCGTAAAAGTCTGTTTGCTAAGCCTCTCAAATTACTGGTTTACCAAAGAATCAACATTGAAATGAACTGAACAAACAACTAATGCTCTACTAAGACATTTACTGTACATTATTATTATATTTCATTATTATCATTTATCATATACCCACCATATTTGGTCTTGAAACCCAGGGCAGGAGAGTACGTTGGGAGCATAACCAGGGGTTTGAAAACAAAGGACAAATGCTTTGAACTGTTCTGTTTCTCCAGAAACAAATATGTAAATAGTCATGAAAGAGGTAGTAACATGAAAGATGAAAACTCGTGTCGTTTCAAACCTGAATCCTGCCATTACAGGGGTTTCCACACTGCGGGTTATTGTCTTTCTAAACCCTGATTTATGAAACTGTGTGCGAATGCAACAACCCATCATAAACTCAGCAGTGCTCGCCTCATTAACTTGATAACACTCTTTATACAGTCTCAGACACTTTCAAGTGCACAAGCTTTCAAACCAATGCCCGAGTGTGTAGTTTAACATGGCTGGCTCTGTCAGGTGCTGTGACACACTGTTTAACGCATTTACACACCACTCACATTTCACCATTATATCCTCGTCTGTAAATATTAGAACGTGAAAGGCACACAATTATCTCCATTTTGCAAGGTTGGTCCTGACAACAAGCGGGTCTGAAGAAACGCACGCACAACATGTACATCAGACAGATGATGAGGAAGACTTATGAGTAAAGACTCATTTTGTTTAGATAGTTGTTGAATGTAATATTTACCTTCTACGTGCAACACAAATATTGTAATTGCCACATCTAGTTTTGTTGATTTCTGTTTAGGGAATTTTTTGTTCATTCCATGGTTCCTGTGGTCCTGGTTTCTAACACTGCGTCTGAAATCACGTAGGGGAGAGCGGGGCACAACCTAACACATTTTGGTTTTGGCTCAATTATTAAAAAAATAATTAAGTTAGATTCATCTTTTTTTTACACAAGCAACATACACATCTCTGCTACAGATGAACACTTAGAGTTTTTTTCTAGGACCTGCCATTTTCGTACAGTTGCACTGAAAGTGACAGAAGTGCAAATGTTATAACTTACCCCATATGCTGGGTTAACTGTAACAGACAGAGGGGTTAGTTGTAACACTTGTGTGTAACACACATCATTCAGTAGTTTATCTGTATAGTTTGATATTGTTTGTGCATCTGTATAGATAGATATCCATACATCCATCCCTCATCCAATCATCCTTCTATTATGGATCAATATCATGGATAGAGATATAGGAAAGGCCTGCAGTTTGCAATAAATAAATAAATAAAATTATCAAATATTGTACTTGCAATTGAATTACATTTGTGTGTGGAAGCTGCATGCAAAATTATTATTATTAATAATAATAACAACAGTAATAATCACATTTTAAAGGGTTTATTGCATTAAAAACAGGCTATATTTTAATAAATAAACATGTGATCAATGTATAGCAAACTAGATTTAAAAAAAATTTAATTCCAACATTTTTGTGAAAGTCCAACACAGTTAAATATATAAAATAAATACTCAAACCTGAAAAGTTGTGGCTCCCTGTTTTCATTTGATTATCGTTGTACACTTGGCGGTTTAGTTGTAACACTGCTACACTAACCCTGCTGGGTAAAACATGTTTTAAGCCTAGCTAACAGTTTCTGTTCTCAGAAACCGAAAAACATGTATGATGTAAAAATGTACTTGCATGGTGAAAACAGTCTTTATCCAGTATCTTCACGAAATCTCATCAAAACTTTCCGAAAATTCGCGTCTTCTGGCAGCGAGAGAAGAAGAGCAGGAACACACCCCGCTTGACCCTGACTAACTGTGTAAAAGTCCGTGTTACATTTAACCCCGCGTTAGGTTGTGCCGCACTCCCCTACTCTCTTGAGTAGGCACTTCACGACCTGTAAGAAAGTATGATTCAGTCTTTTACCACATACTGTTTTTCTCCTACTATAGAGTAGGGAAGTGATTTCAGATGAAGCCTCATCATGTTCTCATTTGTTTCCTTGGTTACTGATTATGTTCCTCACCTGTGTCTAGTTGGGTTGATCATTATCTCATGCATTTATACTCCTGAGTTTGATCTGTTCACTGTCGGTTATTGTTGTGTGTGTGTTTGCAGTTTCATTTCTATGTGAATTATCATAATTTGTTTAGCAGATAAACCTTTTCTCCTACAGTTATATATGAGAGAAGTAACTGCAAATAGGTTTTATAATATATATATCTGATAGATATATATATATATACACTTTCTGTGTTTTAAAATGTTTTTCTGTCTTTAAAACTGTGGATAAGCGGTTCTTCATATTTTATATAACGACATTTATATTTGAAACGTTTTTGCACAGTCATTAGTTTACTCATCCATGCAGACCTTCACATTTGTGTTCGGTGTGATTTGAAATGTCTCGGTACATTGGTCTCATCTGAGGAAGAAAGCTGAAAAGAGTTGATATTCCCCCTGTGTGGAGGGTGTGCAATGAAACATGTGAAGCCAGCAAACTAGATCCATTCCTGCTTGACACATGTTACATGTTGTGTGACTGATGCTCGTGTGTGTGTGTGTGTGTGTGTGTAGTTGAGTGGCAGGTGTAGGTCTGTGTCCTCAGAGACGAAAGACACATATACGGTTTGAATCACTGTAGTTGTTCAGCTGTTTCTGCGTGTTTTCCTCTGTTCTGGTGTGTGAAGCGTCACTCCTGATCTCCTGAAGCCTCATCTATAACCGTTGCGTACGCACAACACAGGCCCTGAAAGAGTCGTACGCCACCTCCCACGCATAAGCTGTGATTTATAAAACTATGCGCAAAGACACGCAAACTCTGCTCATGCGTACGAACGTTTGGAGACGGAGCAGTTTGGCGACACCGATGGTGAGCTGGAGTTAAATGTCTTTTTGGTCACTTTTAGACAGAAAATCTAAAGAAAATTATACATATACAGAAAGATAATACAAATATAATTTCACTCACCAAGCCTATCACATGAAGCAAACATCCATCCCTTCTTAAATGTCCGCGCCAGCGAGTGCGTTGGGTCGATTAGTGAAACTGACGCAGCCTATCTAACAGCAGATGAAGGAAAACCTTCATTATGAGTCCTGATCATAATTACAGTGCATGTTCACAATAACAGTTTAAATAAATAAAAGAATGATTTAAACTATGTTTTACTTCTGATATAAACATTTAGATGAAATATGTCATTCTGATTAATGGAGCTAGACACTTAAATAACACGAAATCATTACTGAGAAGTTACAACATTTTTTATATTCAATAAACATTAAAGGTTCTCTAAGCGATCCTGGGTGACGTCACTTCTTGTTGACGTTCGAACTATTGTCAAACAAAACGGAGGCTAGCTAGACCCTCCCTCCTCCTCATCTGCGCACTAACCCCTCAAACCCCGCCCCCAAACCGGTTATTGGTTGGAACGTTGTCGTTATTGGTTGGAACAGTTTGTTATGTTTCGTAGAGCGGGTCGCTAGAGTTTGTTTTTGTAGCCGTTTGTGGAGCCTGGGGTGTCCGCAGAGACCGCGTCTCTTTACAGTGTGTTCAGGGGACAGGCAGCTAGCGGATAGTGAGGAGATGTTTGCTGTATGTGACAAAAAGTGTTTTGGCCTTAAAAACGCGTGACATTGCTTAGAGAACCTTTAATATTAGTTGTGGATGCAATGCTTTTGAACACTTTTCCTCTGGCATGCTGTGTTTTAATGTTTTAACAGAGATATTAATTGCTTATCATGATAATAGCAGATTGTCTGAGAAAATAGTTTTGTGCAAATAATGCACAACAAGGTTTATCTTTTTCCATTAAAAATATAAATCAATTAAAAAATACTATTGGGCCAGTGGAAAAGATTGAGAACAACTTTCTCTGAAATGTATTTTACACTATTTGATTTCTGTATTTAAAACAAGGCAAGGATAGGCTACTAAATGGTTTATAGGAATGTATATGTGACACACATCCGTATCTCATATTCTCCTAATGTCTTGTACCGTTAAACATGTTATCACGTGGATGAATAATCATATGCTAATGATATGCAGATGAGCATATGCACAGTAAAGAGAGGCGTCGTAAGCTCATATATGGTTATTATATATGTTATATATTCTATTATATATGGTCATTTCGGGGTGAGATGCATGTGAACACAATCTTCCTCTGACTGGGGTTTATAAAGTTAATTCAGCGCAGGTTCTGCCGTACACACGCTTTTATAAGTCTGAATATTTTTTGCGTACGCCATTTTTGTCTTTCAGGCGCACATACACTTTTAGTGAGGATCCTACACACAGTTTTATAAATGAGGCCCCTGGTGTTCCTCCTGTGTGTTTTCTGATGAAAATGATGCATCTGATCACTTAGTAAAACAGCAGCTCGCTCTCCTTGACTTGTGTTGTCTATCAGTAATCAGAGTAAAACTACAATCCGTGATCACACGAATATAAATGTCTTCAGGTGCACTTGATTTACATTCAGAGCTTGTGATTGTTTAACAAGCACTGATTGTGAATATGCTTTTACATTTGCTGCGTCCCAATTCGCCTACTTATACTGCGCCCTAAAAGTACTGCTTTTGTGAAGAAAAGTACTGTACATCGTTTTGAGTGTGAAGCAGAAGAGTAGGCGAGCTTTAGGACACACTACTCTAACGCACAGCTCTGTTGTTTAGTTATGATCCTGTCGCTGTTTAAACTGACCTGTCAATCATCTCGTCACCGTTAAAATCCTCCACGTTCAACCTCATTTAATTTCCTGCAGTTTCAGAGTGAAATGTAGAGAACGTTGATCTGCAGTCGCGGGTCCTTCAGTCCTTCAGACTCTTCGTGTGTTTCCATAATGATGCATTTAAAAGTTCCTCGTGGTCCGGCAGGAATCAAGCGTGTCTCCCCTGGAGTTCTTACTTGAGCCCGATCAGCCAATCAAAGAAAAGAATGGGGCTACACAATAGCCAATCAGAAAATAGCACTATTGTATCTGGGTAAGATTTAACGCAACAACCAATGAAAAAAATGAAATTTGTCATGAAACAACCCCATTCCCGCATGCCCACTCGATGATCGCCAAGAACGCTCCACTTCATCATTCTTATAACATTATTGGATTGTTCTCTTAACGTTCTGAAACAAGTAGATACATTTAAAAAACATTAGATGAACATCCAACTGAAACATTTCAGAAAAAATGCTCAACGAGTGATGTATGTGCTGATATTTTGAGAACATTATAAAAGCTTTGAATGACCGATTTATTAATGTTACTTTGAGAGAACTTTGCCAGAAGGTTAGCTAAAGTTCTGAGAGCGTTCCCTTTCAGAGTTAATATACATTTATCCTGAAATCAGTGGGGTGTGTGTGTGTGTGTGTGTGTGTGTGTGTGTGTGTGTGTGTGTGTGTGTGTGTGTGTGTGTGTGTGTGTGTGTGTTGTGTGTGTGTGTGTGTGTGTGTGTGTGTGTGTGTGTGTGTGTGTGTGTGTGTGTGTGTGTGTGTGAAAGCGGTCCATGTTGAGTTGTAGCTTTAATGTTTTGCTCGCCTGTGTCGATCTGCAGGAGAATCACTGCCGGCGGATCAAGATTCTGGGAGACTGCTACTACTGTGTGTCTGGACTGACCCAGCCCAAAACTGACCACGCTCACTGCTGTGTGGAGATGGGCCTGGACATGATCGACACCATCACGTGAGTGTGTGTGTGTGTGTGTGTGTGTGTGTGTGTGTGGGTGTGTGTGTGGGTGTGGGTGTGGGTGTGGGTGTGGTGTGTGTGTGTGTGTGTGTGTGTGTGTGTGTGTGTGTCTGTGTCTGTGTCTGTGTGTGTGTGTGTGTGTGTGTGTGTGTGTGTGTGTGACGTGTGTGTGTGTGTGTGTGTGTGTGTGTGTGTGTGTGTGTGTGTGACGTGTGTGTCTGTGTCTGTGTGTCTGTGTGTCTGTGTCTGTGTCTGTGTCTGTGTCTGTGTCTGTGTCTGTGTCTGGATGTGGGTGTGTGTGTGTGTGTGTGTGTGTGTGTGTGTGTGTGTGTGTGTGTGTGTGTGTGTGTGTGTGTGTGTGTGTGTGTGTGTGTGTGTGTGTGTGTGTGTGTGTGTGTGTGTGTGTGTGTGTGTGTGTGTGTGTGTGTGTGCTGAGCCTCCTGTTCAAGGGCAGCAGGGCCGTAAATCTACTGTTCCCTCAAACACACAGTGCTCAGTGTTGCTGCTCGCACAATCTCCAGAGGATTGTTTAGATTCACACATATCTTACAGTTACTGTTTCAATTATGATTAGGAATTTTCTGCAACATAGTTATGATGATTAAATCTTCATCAAATGTGGCTCATATCATCATCATCATCAGATCGTCATCATCATCAGATCATGCATTGTGGATAAAGAGCTGTTTGATACATCACACTGTTGTTGTGTATTTTAACGAGCACATCAGACTGAGCTTTGAAATAAAACATCAGCCACATCAGACAAGAGCATCATGGGAACACGGACACACTGACGCTGCTTTCATTTGCCTTATAACTCAAAAACTCAATCACAGCTGGCAGGGAATGTGCGGGCAAGTCTCTCTCAAAGTTATGAACACACGTTCTTCCAGTAACAGTAATAGAAAGTTAACTGGTTTTTAATAACGCTCTTAAAACATTAGCACACACACACACACACACACACACACACACACACACACACACACACACACACACACACACACACACACACACACACACACACACACATTTATACATTGTTCATGGAATATTTGTTTTCTATTTAAACATTTTAGGATTTAAATGCTACTACTTCCAGAACACTCAAATGTATCGTTCCCTGAATGTTTGAAGAATTATGAAATGGAATATTATCATTAACATTTCTAAAACATTTGAAAAACTGGACATTCTGAACTTAATATGAACTTAATAGGATGTTCATAACTTAATATGAACATCAGGTGTAAACTCACACTCTTTTCAAACCTGTGTGATTTTCTTTCTTCTGTGAAACAGAATATTTTTGATATCCCTAAAGCCATGATTTAATAAAGGCTTTGTAGAAAGCTTTAAGTGCCTTATATAAATTAAACATCCCTAGCCCAAAGTAGGTTTTACTGTATCCTCCAGCTTTGCTCTGTACATACCTTATTCATAACTGTTTTGATCATTCATTCATATTCATAACTGTTATTCTGAACTATTCTCATCTAACCCACAACTAATGGCTGATGGCAAGTCGTCAAAACTGATCTGATCTGAATCTCTGCAACTTCACACAAGCCTTTATACAGTATATTTATACAGTATATGTATACAGTGTTACTACTGTAAGCCTAAGCGTGTGCTGTCAGTCATATCAGTGTGATGACAGCTCCTCCTGCTGGCCAACTCTTAGACACACATGCAGCACTGTGTATATATATATATATATAGGGTGATCATATTTTGATTACCGAAAACCAGGACACTCGGCCCGGAAAACAGATACTCAAATGATACTCGTAATTTACTCAAAGATGCCTTATTAATTTCAATACATTTAAAGTAGGCTATGCCTCCTCTGTATGGATATACAATTGTTATATTACAAGACACAAATTCAGATAGGCTTCTCAGAGGTTACTCAACATGTTTTATTATGACAGGTTTAAAAAATAATGCATGAAATAATGATAGAAATAATGTCTCTTCTGTATTAGAAAAATAAATATATAAATAATAAATAACTAAAAGAAATACCTCCAAATTTAACAAGAATAGCTCTCACAAACTTACAAAAACAAACTAACAAAATATATTTAAATCTTTATATCTATCTTCCTGTTTTTCTTCCTCATCCTCCTTGTTTGCCCATCTATATTTTGCTGTAGAGCTGATCTTTCCCAGCAGTTTTTTGAAAACCAGGACATTTTCATCACTTTATAAAAAACAGCCAGGACAGGACGGGAAAACAGGACTTTTGGTCACCCTATATATGACTTATATCTGAAAAAGCACAATAGGGTCTCTTTAAAATATATTTTTACATAGAAAACGATAAGTTTAAATTGTAATAATATTTCATAATATTACTGTATTTTTGAGACCCGGTCTTGGCGAGAATAAGAGACTACTTTCAAAAAACATGTAAAATCTTATTTTGTTTTTAACAGGTATAGTTTTAGTAATGTGTGATTAAACCACGTTTCATACTGTGAGTTCTTCTGCTTGCAGCGAGTGATAATGATGAACTGTGTCTGTGCTGCAGGTCGGTGGCTGAGGCCACAGAGGTGGACCTGAACATGCGTGTGGGTCTGCACACGGGACGCGTGCTCTGTGGCGTGCTGGGCCTCCGCAAGTGGCAGTATGACGTGTGGTCCAATGACGTGACGCTGGCCAACATGATGGAGGCCGGAGGACTGCCGGGGTGAGCATCTCACTCGTTCCCCTATCCCAGACTCAGTGTGTTGTGCTGGACGGTTTAGGACTCTCGTGTGATTGGTTCCCAGGAAGGTGCACATCACTCGCTCGACGCTGGAGTGTCTGAATGGAGATTACGAGGTGGAGCCGGGAAACGGGCGCGAGAGACACGAGTTCCTGCTCAAACACGACATCGAGACCTTCTTCATAGTGCCGTCTCACCGCAGGAAGGTGTGTGTGTGTGTGTGTGTGTGTGTGTGTGTATGGCAAGCCGTTGAACTTTTATTCATTTCCAGGATATGAATTCTTGATATAAACAATTAAATTCTTGATATCAAAAATTGCATTTTCACTAGTGAAATGTCATCATAGGCTGCCAATTGTTGATATTAAGAATGGATTTCTTACTGGTAGAAATATAATTTTTGATATCAATAATTACATTGTTACTAGTAAAAAAGCGAATTCCTGATATCAATAATTAAATTGTCACTAGTCTAAATGTCTATTCTTGATATCAACAATTGAATTGCTACTAGTAAAACTTTTCGATATCTGAAAATGTATTTCTGATATCAATATTATTTCAGATATCTAAAATGGCTTTCTTACTAACAATTTCATTCATGATATCAGAAATGAACATTGTCACTAGTGAAAATTGAATTATTGATATAAAAATGAACATTGTTACTAGTAGCAATTCAATTGTTGATATCAAGAATAGACATTTCAACTAGTGACAATTTAATTATTGATATCAAAAATAAAGGTTTTTACTAGTAAGAATTGTATTTCTGATATGTGAAATTGTAATTTCTACTAGTAAGAAATAAATTATTGATATCAAGAATTGATTTTGAATGGCAGCCTATGGTGACATTTGACTAGTGAAAATACAATTACAGATATCAAGAATTAGCATTGTTACTAGTAGAAATATTATTCCTGATATCAATAATTTTAACTAGTGAAAATTTAATTGTTGATATCAAGGATTCATATCCTGGAAATGAATAAAAGTTGCCATATGTGTGCTTATTCATTCCATAGAATATGATCAGACTCATCAACAAACTACAACAATGATCATTCTCCTGCTTTTCTATTGCCTTTTTGCCTGCCACATATTTTAGTAATCTTCATAAATTAGGTATCATTCGAAAGCTGAATCATTCAAAATTCATCCTGTGAAACCCGTTTTAAAAACTGGGAATTGTGTTACCATGGATAAGGTACATTAAAACCTTTTGGCAGGCTCCTCCCACTAGTAGGCGGAGTCACTGGAACACAAAACCAGCCGTTAGTCGCACGGGTATATTTGTGGCAATAGCCAACAAAACATTGTATGGGTCAAAATGATCTATTTTTCTTTTATGCCAAAAATCATTAGGATATTAAGTAAAGATCATGATCCATGAAGATATTTTCTAAATTTCCTACCTTAAATATATATAAAAAAATATTTTTGTGAGTGGATGCAGCAAAAATAGCCAACAGAGATGGACAACTGTAAAGGAGATATTCTCAATATTTAGATATTTTTGCACCCTCAGATTCCAGATCTTCAAATAGTTGTATCTCACCCAAATATTTTCTTATCCAATCAAAACATACATCAATGGAAAGCTTATTTATTCAGATTTGACCCATAAGACTGGTTTTGTGGTCCAGGGTCACATTTTACAAAGTTTCCAAAATTTTCCACATTTTTTTTACATTTCTAATCTGCTAGGGGACTAATCTGAGACTCAAGGTTCCATATTTGGTCACTGTTTTGTGACATTATGGTGACATTATGTGTACAATGTATATTTATGACAGGAAAATGCATCAAAAATATATATTTTTTGGTACAGCGCCTCCACAAAATCTCACAGGAACCTACATTTTTGTTTTTAAAAAAGCTTTAAATTTGAAGCACACCTTGGCTAAACATAAGGCTTTGGTTTTATAGCAATTATAGTTTTAAAAAAACAAATTCTGTAACTTTTTTACACTTTTTATACTTTTTACACCAGGCGTAGCATTACATTTAGCTCACGGTCCCTGAGGCCTATATCTGTTGATTTTCATATCACATGTATTAACGTTTTGATATTCAGTCTGAATATGGGATGGGATCTACTCACTACTATTTGTGTGTGTTTTTTCAGATTTTTCCTGGTCTGATCCTATCAGACATCAAACCTGCCAAAAAGATGAAGTTCAAGACCGTGTGTTACTTACTAGTGCAGCTCATGCACTGCCGCAAGATGTTCAAGGCGGAGATTCCCTTCTCCAACGTCATGAACTGTGAGGACGGGGACAAGGTATGTCTAGATGAGGACACACTGCTGTGTGTGTGTGATGAATGTAAAATGAATGTGTTTTCTTCCCAAGACAAACAGTGTGTGGTGGTAATGATGTAAAGCAGCTGGTGTGTCTTGATCTGGACGTCACACAGCTGTTCAGATCACCCCAGCTGCTGTCAATCTCCAGCTTCATTCACACTCTCAGTCCAAATCACATCTGTTCATACATTTGTCTAAATTATTGACTGTCCACGCTGTGTAGCACAACTGTTCAGATCTGATTTGTGTGTCCTGTGGCACTTTATTTTCCGGTATATCTGCATTTATTCATGATAATAACATTGCGTTGATATGCCTATGCTAAAAACAACACCAGACCGACCTTTTCAGTTACAACAACATAACTGGACCCATTTTATACTGTGTGAAGTGTCTTTAAAAGGATAGTTAAACTACAAAATGAAAATTCTGTCATCATTTACTCCCCCTAAAGTTTTTCCAACTTGCGTGTATGAATTTCTGTCTTCTGCTGAACACAAAAGAAGATATTTTGAAGAATATGGATAACCATACAGACTCAGGGCCCATTGACTTCCATAGTTCCATGGATAAAAAAATACTAGTAAAGTCAATGGGTCCCATGATCAACTGTTTGGTTACTGACATACGTCAAAATATCTTCTTTTGTGTTCAACAGCAGAAATAAAGGGTTGGAAAAACGTGAGGTTGAGTAAATGATGACCGAATTTTCATTTCAACTATCCCTTAACTACTATATATACAAACATTTAAATTAATAATTTGATACAATGCACTTATTTTGTAAATGCATGCTTTACATTGTACTTATATTTAAAAAAATACTTGCAAGTAATTACAGCTGTAATAAATTTCTTTAATTATGATATAATTACACTGGCGTCCTCTTAGGTCCTGTCCACACTCATACATTTTTGTTTGAAAACGCATATTTTTCTCTCCGTTTTGGCCTTTCGTCCACACTGAGACGGTGTTTTAATTAATGAAAACAAACATTTTTGAAAATGTTCTCCAAAGTGGATACATTTGGAAAAAGCCGTTTTCACGTTGTGGTGTGGAATGTCAAAATGGAGGTATTTGAAAACGATAACATGTTTATTCATGTGACACAATTTGTACCAATAGATATTGCTACAATATGTTACTTTGCACACTCTTCATATCACAAATTTACTCACATTTGCTGTCCTGCAGCAATACATGAGAGCAGTTGCGTTTTAGACCAAACATATGGTGACCTAATGCGACCTAGAAGCATCAGTGAATAGTGAGATATTTATTGTTTATTTTTCCGTCTCTTTCTTTTCAATGAGTTTTTGTGAGGGTTTACGTATGCGCAGTGAGGTGAATTTAGCGTTTTCCGACATTTCAGCGTGGACGAGAAACTTGGAAAACGCTTGAAAACGCTAGTGTGGCTGGAGTGCATTTTCTTTATGAAAACGCCATTTTCAAATGTATCTGGATGAATGTAAACGTAGCCTTAATCCACCTTTATACCTACCCATACCACCAAACCTGACCTAACCTTATCCGTATCCAACCTCAATAGCAGCACAAGTGTTTTCAATGCAACATCAACAAAATAAGTACATGTACAATGCAATTATAGTAGTTAAAGACACCTAATATAAAGTGGGACCCAAAATCTTGTTTCCCTTTCGAAGTAGACATCGACACAGCGGCTGGAGTTGACGTTATGGGAACGCCCTCAGCGTACCTGGTGTCTGAACACGTGTACCAAACATGCCAATCTATTGGCTGACGCCAGTCAATGACAACATGAGTTGATCTAAGAGTTATTCACCAGAGGAGAGCTCTGCGTAGCATACATGTGCACGTCTCGAGGGAGCGGGATGTGCCCATTGTGACAAGTTTACGTTACTTTTTTCGAGTGGGGAGAGACATTCGCCTGCGCCTCGTGGGTCCGCTAAGGCAGCGCGGCGGCTACACTCGTGGGTCCGCTAAGGCAGCGCGGCGGCTACACTCGTGGGTCCCCTAAGGCAGCGCGGTGGCTACACTCGTGGGTCCGCTAAGGCAGCGCGGCGGCTACACTCGTGGGTCCGCTAAGGCAGCGCGGCGGCTACACTCGTGGGTCCGCTAAGGCAGCGCAGCGGCTACACTCGTGGGTCCGCTAAGGCAGCGCGGCGGCTACACTCGTGGGTCCGCTAAGGCAGCGCAGCGGCTACACTCGTGGGTCCGCTAAGGCAGCGCGGTGGCTACACTCGTGGGTCCGCTAAGGCAGCGCAGCGGCTACACTCGTGGGTCCCCTAAGGCAGCGCGGCGGCTACACTCGTGGGTCCCCTAAGGCAGCGCAGCGGCTACACTCGTGGGTCCGCTAAGGCAGCGCGGTGGCTACACTCGTGGGTCCGCTAAGGCAGCGCAGCGGCTACACTCGTGGGTCCGCTAAGGCAGCGCGGCGGCTACACTCGTGGGTCCGCTAAGGCAGCGCGGCGGCTACACTCGTGGGTCCGCTAAGGCAGCGCGGCGGCTACACTCGTGGGTCCGCTAAGGCAGCGCGGCGGCTACACTCGTGGGTCCGCTAAGGCAGCGCGGCGGCTACACTCGTGGGTCCCCTAAGGCAGCGCGGCGGCTACACTCGTGGGTCCGCTAAGGCAGCGTGGCGGCTACACTCGTGGGTCCGCTAAGGCAGCGCGGCGGCTACACTCGTGGGTCCGCTAAGGCAGCGTGGCGGCTACACTCGTGGGTCCGCTAAGGCAGCGCAGCGGCTACACTCGTGGGTCCGCTAAGGCAGCGCGGTGGCTACACTCGTGGGTCCGCTAAGGCAGCTAAGGCAGACCTTCATACTGAGGTAGAGAAGTCTTGGAAGAAACAATACTCGCCTCGCGTCTTTCCTTTCCAGCATTTGAGATATTCGAATGTGGAGGGACTGGGCGAGCACAGTATGTGAAGATGCTCCATGTGGAGGAACCAGTAGCGGTTTATCTTTCACAGGGCTTAAAGGCTCAGGCTTTGCCTTCAGCCCATTGCCAAACCATCTCGCAGATTGTGGAGAAGGCATATGTGGCAGCGGGCCAGGTCGGTGGTGCTCTGTACACAATGGCTTTGTTGCAGGCATACCAGGCTGACCAGCTCAAGGATTTGAATCAGGGGCATATGTTTTCTCCTGAGGCGCTGACCGAATTGCGCTGGACCATGGATCTAACACTCCATGCCACAGACTGCCACGGCCATTGCCAGTTCTGGGTCTCTTTGGCAGCTCCATTGAGATGTTGGTCAAGAGTTTCTAGGAGGCGAGGATGAGGTCTGCCGTCTTCAGGTGATTTATCCCCCATAAAGCTGACCCTCTGCCTCCTCTAAGCGTTCTGGCCCGTCTCAGGGAGATTCCTGGAGACAGGAACAGAAGGCTAGCATGGCAGCTTGTTTCCCCTCACCTCAAAGGAGCAGGGGGCAGAAGCATTGCGCTGATAAGAAGAGGAGGCAGGACCTCAGATAAATGATTACTAGAAAGGGCTCTGAAAAGAGCAGCTAATCAGTGATTCTTCCACTCTCCCCTCCCCTTACCGACTCCACAAAGGAGGATTTATGTGGGGTGTGTGAGATCCTGTGAGCTTTGACACCTGGCTCTGTCATGGACTAATTATAATGTACTATAATGCCCTAAATGGGACAAGTGCTCCTGCAGTCTATGGTTGATGCAGGGTGAAAAGGGTTGGAGTTATTAATATTCTCCACCTTGGTTTGCTCTCTTCCTGACGTTAGTTGGGTTAGATCGAGGATGCTGGGGTGTTCCCCTCAGGTTTTTTGAGTCTGGGTGATAGAGTTGTAGGCATACATTAAATAGTATTATTAAATCATACCCTACCTAATAGGCTTAGGTAGGGTATGAGTTGCTCTTCCCTAATTATCTGTGTTTTTTAAGTAGGGCACGGCTCCTCCTGCGGTCACCAGAGCCCAGGTAGTGGGAATAAATAGTAAGCAATGCTATGCATTGCTTTCATGTTCCACTTTCCCTAAGTTGAAGTAGGAATTGGCTCCCCCTTGGCTGATCAGCATTTTAAAAGTTAAACATGCTCCCTGTCGTTGTGCTGCTCTGACAATATCCTTTAGGGTAGAGCAGAGTTGGTGAAACTGTAATTAATCTGAATCCGTCTGTTCCTCCCCAACAATGGTTGGGTCCTAAAATAGGACTTTATGCTCCCCTAGAGCAGGTATCGCTCTGGTCGACCTATACTTAGGGGACCTGGCAAGTTCGGGCGGTCGGACTATGGCGTCCCGGCTTGTTATACCAGCACTGGCTCAATTAGTGCTTGTAGGTCTCCGAGCATGGGACAGGGTTGAGCTCTCTCCCCTATGGATTTAGGTTAGATAAGTAGAGCTTTTGCTCCCCTGCAGTTTCCTTAGGGTTTGAGTTGAAGTAGTAAGAGCCCTTCCGCTATTCTCCTTGTGTATTTTTATCTCCTTTTTTGATAATGCGAGAGCCTTTTCACCTTTTGAGAAGTAGTGGTGAATCAAAGGTTGTAGTTGAGTAATCCTCTTGGACAAGCTACTCCTTGAGGAGTACCAAACTGACCTAGGTCAGAACCTTGCTCTTGTGGCCTTTAGAGTTTTCACCTGCCCAGCGAGGGAGGGAGGAAGGTTATAAGTCCGGGACTTCCTTTCCAATAGAGCATTGAAACAGAAATTTCTCTTGCTGTTAGACAAATTAAAGCTTAGGGAGTGGCTCCACTAAGAAGTCTATGGCTTGCAATTTTGCACCTGGGGGTTGTCGCACCTTGAGTCTGATTACCCTAGAGTCAGGTTATTTTATGCCCACTATGGTTTACATACTCAGCATAGTAAGGCAGGCACCCCCTAAGCATGGTGGAGTGTGTATTTGTTCCCCAAAGCTTCAACTCCAGACGTCGTGTCAAAGTTCTGCTTCGAAAGGGAATGTCTCAGGTTACGACTGTAACCCTGGTTCCCAGAGAAAGGGAATGAGACGCTGTGTCTCATTGCTATTCATAAGGTGGCCTGTACGTCTCCTTCAGAAAAAAGAGTTGACGATGTATGATGTCACTGTCGGCCAATAGATCGGTGTGTTTGTTTAGACACCGGTCACACTGAGGGCATTCCCCATAGCGTCTCATTTCCCCTTCTTAGGGAACCAGGTTTACAGTCAAAATCCTGAGACGTTCTGCAACGTCTTTCAGCATGTTTTCTACAACATCTGTCATGTTTAAATTTTACTTGGTGTGAGAAATTGACATAGGTAGATAAGCTATGAGAAATCGAATTAGAGCAGTCAGGATGTAGGTTGAAATGGATTTGTAAAAAAATTATTTAGAGCCAGATTTACTAACAAAAAGCGTCAATGCAACACCTCTTTTGATATTAAAAAACTACTGTCAGGGTTTACTAAAGACACGCATTGAAAAATGAGCGATGAAAAGGCATGGACACAGTTATTTTTGTGGCTGAACTTATTTCATTTGCATTTGTAGGAAATTCCCTTACAGACACAAAATCTATGGGAGGAGAGTATGAATCATGCAACGTGATTTACTAAGGTTTGCGATAGTCAACTTACTGGTATTTGCGTCATTATTTGCATCATTATTTAACGCCCAGAAAAAGCATGTCTTAACCCATTTAGTGCTTGACATACTTGCTGTAGGAGGAGGAACCACAGGGAACAGACAGCGTGTGATAGAAGGGAGAGAATCCTCTCCACTCGTCTTCTTTTTATTGGAATGCCAGAGGAGACGCTATCTGAACATATAATTTGCCAAGCCATGTTACTTTTAATTCGCTGTGACTGTGTTGTTAGTAGATCACTAGTTGCTCTAGATTGCATTGGTCATTATGGAAATGAGCTGCTGCGTCTGTGTTCTTTAATTTGCGCCTTGTCAGTAGATTCACCCGCAGAAGTTTCCTCTCCCATCCCATCATTACGCTTATTTGCCCTGTTTAGTTAATCTGGCCCAAAATGTGATTTTTTTTGCCACATATATATGATTGGATTCCAATCGGATATGCACAAAAATCAGATTTGGACTGACAGTCTGATAAAGGCTTCACAGCTTCATGATGTGATCGTCCGTTGGCAGAGAAGGGTTCTCCGCTCTGCACCGGAGAAGCTAAGGAACCGCACATCGACGGCGGCCAACGCCGCTCAGAGCAGCCCGGGGACACGCGTAAACCGCTACATCAGCCGTCTGATCGAGGCCCGGCAGACGGAGTCCGACACGGCTGACCTGAACTACCTCACGCTCATGTACAGAGACTCTGAAAGAGAGCACCGGGTGAGAGCCACACACACTCCATTAACACGTGTCATCAGGCATCACTGCGTTGTGTACTGAGGTTAAACAGTTCTGCTGGACTGAGTGAAGTCTGCTGCAAATAACGTTTAGATAATTAACTTAATTAACATGGGAGGAGCTCATCCAGTCATCAGGAGGTGTATATACAGCAGACTTACCTCTGTTCTATGCCAGTTTCCCAGCATCCCTCCACCACCCCATCTCCTCACTTCTAACTACCGTAAAACTTCAAATAATAGCCGAGTCCCGAATACCAGTAGACGCCTGTCTCTTTTATATGCCTGGTGTGACGACAGGTTTTGATAAATAAAGGCCGGTCTCAAATAGAGGCCGGGTCTGTTTTTTAGTTTTGGGTTCTATTTAATCCTCTAAAATCCGTCAGATCGTCCGCTTTTTGGCGGCCGCCAAAGCAAATTTTTGTCCCACCAAAGCCTTTTTTGATCGGTGAGTGATTTGATCGCAAACGAGTGGAGAGAGAGAGAGAGAGAGAGAGAGAGGCCTTCAAACAACACGAGCGCTGTCTTGCTCTCTCTCCCTCGCGCATATTAATCAAAATCAATTGACACGATAGTAAAAGGTCGGAAGACCGCAGTTTAATGTGGATCATTTGGAGATTTTTAGAGATTAGAGACTCAGAGACTCTAGGAACAACATCTCAACACTAAATTATAAAGGCCTGTCTCATATAGACGGCTGTCTCAAATACAAGCCGGTGCAGTTCGACGATTTGGGAAAATAAAAGCCTGGGCTATTATTTGAAGTTTTACGGTATTCCTATCCCAACCTGGGATGGGGGAGTACTCTGGGTTCGGGACACATTCAGAGCTTGGATCCCTCCTCTCGGACAGCTCGCCAAATACACATAACCTTTACTCTATTTAATTACATGTAAGTGTGAACTTATGAAAGCAGGTTTCACAACTGGTTGTAGATGTCAATGATTCACCGCACTGACCAACAGAAAGCTGCTTGGTTTGAAAGTGACTTCAGTGTGAGCTGTGCTTCATACACTACACTATTGACAATAGATAATGGACCTTTGTTGCCTGTGAAATTTCACTAATCTGACCACATCCACTGTGATCAATCACAAATCACAGCCAATCAGAAGAGCCTGTGGGCGCAGAAATAGAAACCTTTTCTAAAATATAATCGTCACATATCATTGTTGTGCCTGGTTAAAGGATAATTCCGGTATTTAACACTTTAAGTCTATTTTCTAGTGTGTTTTGGATGAACTAGAGTGGTGGACACAGAAATGTTGACGATGGGTCCTGTCTCGAGTTTTTGACTATTTTAGGATCGCCTCTGAGTGCTTCAGAGTGGTTGTCTACGAGCATACTGAAACGTCCTTAAAACAACACTTAACATTAGCTCTCAAAACTGTGCAACTCACCGAGTGGTTAGTGGTGTTCGTTGATGATTAAAAACAAATATATCGGCGCAATGTATGCTTTCAATCCGTGTTATTTACTATAGTGGAACTATATTTTCAGATACCTCACAAGCGCGTATAAACTTCCGCTGGATATTTGAGTCTGAAGAGTTAGCACACTCCCGACCACTTGATGGCGACAACCACTTTGCCGCAGTTGCTCTGCTCACGCTAGCCTACTGAGAGACGGAGAACCGAGCGAAAAGACTACAACCAAATGTAAACAGACCCCTTTCGGTCTCCGGTAGCGCAGTAATATCAACGAGCACTGAGGCTCCAACAGACATCAATGGAATTTTAAAAAATGGCAAATAAAACACGACAGAAACTGCATTTCGCTACGCTACTTGTTTTGGATCATCGACGAACACCACTAATCACTCTGTGAGTTGCACAGTTTTGAGAGCTAATGTTAAGTGTTGTTTTAAAGGATTAGTTCACATTTTAAAAAAACTTTTGCTGATATTTTACTCACCCCCATGTCATCCAAGATGTCCATGTCTTTCTTTCTTCAGTCGAAAAGAAATTAATGATTTTGATGAAAACATTCCAGGATTTTTCTCCATATAATGGACTTCAATAGTGGCCAAAACGGTTCAAGGTCCAAATGAGTTTTCAGTGCACCTTCAAATGATTTCAAATGACAAATGACGTTTGTGATTCTCCTGTTCGAACTCGTTCATTAAAATGAACAAATCTTTTTTCGAGTCATTTTATTCATTCAACGAACGAAATGACTCTAAAAAAGATTTGTTCATTTTGAACGAGTCTTTTTTCGAGTCATTTTGTTCATTCAACGAATTATTTTCTAAATGGCGCATCGTTTCGCTAGATAAGACCCTTATTTATCGTCTGGTATCGTCATTTGTCATTTGAAGTCATTTGAAGCTGCACTGAAAACTCATTTGGACCTTGAACCGTTTTGGCCACTATTGAAGTCCATTATATGGAGAAAAATCCTGGAATGTTTTCATCGAAATCATTAATTTCTTTCGACTGAAGAAAGAAAGACATGGACATCTTGGATGACATGGGGGTGAGTAAATTATCAGCAAAAGTTTTTTAAAAAGTGAACTAATCCTTTAAGGACATGTTTTAGTATGCTCGTAGACAACCACTCTGAAGCACTCAGAGGCTATCCTAAAACAGTCAAAAAGTCGAGACAGGACCCATTATCAAAATTTCTAAGTCCACCACTCTAGTTCATCCAAAACAAACTAGAAAATAGACTCAAGGTGTTAAATACCGGAATTATCCTTTAAGAGAAAAACTTTACCTTTTATCACGTCACAGTGTTGTGTCTGGTCAGGACATGGTATAAAACTCATTCATGAACGTGGATTTCGGTTTATTCACATGATATTGTGCTGCTGTACCTGCTCAGCGTTTCTCTTCTGTCAGTGACAGTGTGATGTGTGTCTTTAGTATCACCAGCTGAACGACGAGTACTTCACCGGCGCTGTCGTGCTGTCTCTCGTCCTTGCTGTTCTGTTCGGCGTCCTCTACCTTCTCATCATACCACAGTACGTACAGCAGGGTTCACTCAGACACACGCGCTAGTGTTGTGATATACAGAGAAATACTAGCCATGGTCACTAGTGTGAGGACGCCCCCTTCAGGCTGAACGGATCTCAATGCTACACATGCAGTGAAGATCTAGAGTAAGCTACGGGTTAGACGTTACTGTTTTTCTCAATCACTTTGGCTCAATTTTTATTTTTTTCTTCAAACAATAAGTCAGAACTCTGAACAATTTGTTTCTTGTTAACGTCAAATTTGAATTTATTATTTAAGCAAACCTCATGTGTTTTGGCACATGTGTATAAAAGAGTAAGTACTATTGTCTACAATTTGCACAATAACTAAATGCACATGGCTTGATGATCAAAACTGATGATTCTCAGTGAAATTGTCAAACTCTTCACAACTTCTAAATATTCTTTCATCTTGTCAGACATCACATGCAAAATGACCCATTCAGTGATCAAAACATGTCAGACATGCATGTACTATACTCCATAAATATCTGATATACAATGTTTGTAATGTCTGAAACTAATGGTAAATGTCCTGCCATTATAATCAAATAGGAATCACAGTCTTACCATCAATTTATCAAGTTATGAACATGTATTAATAAATTATATATATAATATTATTTATAATTATAAATTCACAGTTGCTTGTCAATAGGAATAGGAAGATATAATAAGCTATTTACACAGAGTTGAAACAGCCCTTGTCTTTTTAGTCCTATTTCAAGATTTTTGTGTAGAAAGTGTGTAAAAATGACTACAAAAATAAATGTGCTTTATAAATAAAAATGTTCGGTCCCACTGTTTTATTTGGTGTCTTTAACCACTATATACTAAGCTTTAAATTAATACGTGTTTTTACATTGTACTTATACATTATATATATATATATATATATATATATATATATATATATATATATATATATATATATATATATATATATATATATATATATATATATATATATATATATATATATAAACCTGCATGTAATTACAGTTGTAATTAAATCATAAATTACCTCTCATAAGTTAAATTACATAAATGACCCATTTTGCAGACATGAGTAATAAGAATAGAGTAATGATGTTGTGACATTAGGCGTTCATCACACTCCTCGTGTCGTCACATCAGTAGCCTAAAACTATTTCTGTCTGCTTTACTGTCAATGGAAGGACAGTTTTAAGATGAAAACTTATTTAGTTAAGCTTACCAATAAACATCAATATTTAAAACTGTTTATTTAGACTTAAATTTACATTTAATTTTTGCATTATATCATATTATAATATTTTAAGCTGCATTTTATTGTGACCTGTTGTTTGTATTGTATTCGTGCAGGTGTTGGTGTCATTAGAAGAAGTATTTGTGCTGAACTTGATATAAATACCAGTGTCAGTTCTTCTGTGCATTGACTAGTGTTATATGTGTCATGTTTGGTCTCAGGGGGACTGTTGTGCTGGTGCTGCTGGTCTTCTGCTTGTGTTTTCTAGTCGTGTGTATCATGTACCTGCACATCACCAGAGTTCAGGTAAGAAACTCACTCACCCGCCACAGCTTTTTAAATAAAATAAAAAAAAGTTTTTTAATGTGAGTAAATATTAAAGGTGCCCTAGAATGTGAATTTGAATTTATGTTGGCATAGTTCATGGACATGACATACAGTGAGTTTCAAACACCATTGTTTTCTCCTTCTTATTTAAATCTCGTTTTTAAAAAACACCCCTGAAAAACAGGTGAATCTCCACATAATACCGACTGTGACGCAACAGTCGAGATCATTAATATGTACGCCTCCAAAGATTTGCATATGCCCGCCCATGTTCAATGCCAGGCGGAACTGCGCAGCCGAGTCATCGAAACAAGCCAGGATCAGAGGGAAAATGGCAGATCTTGGAAATAAATGCTATGCTCCAGGCTGTGCAGGGGATTTGAGGACTTTTCATACCCTTCCCACAGAAAAGAAATGTCAACAGCCGTGGTTGATGTTTATATATAATCGGATACCGCAACAGTTTAATTCGAAGTTGTTAGTTTGCTCTGCCCATTTCACCACGGACTTATTTTCTAACCTAGGACAATATCAAGCTTCTCTCAGCGTCTCAAACTGAAGAAGGGGGTAATTACAACTATATTCCCGCCACCGGTAAGTAGTGATTTTATTAAGGATAATATACACTGTAGCCCCTTTCACACAGCGCTTTGAACCCGACAAAATGCCGGCAAATTGCCAGAGTGCCTTCTGTGTGAACGCAAACACGACCTGGGATTGATGCCGGAATCGATGCCGGGTTGGGGACCTAGTAACATTGCCGTGTTCAGACCCGGAATGCGCGCTGTGTGAACAAAAGCCAGAACCAATTACGTATAGAGACGTGTAGAGACCCAAGTCCCGAGAGCTCCTTGCAATCCGCGCCGAAGCTGAGATCGTTCGCCAGCTTTGTGGAACGGTAGCCTACGTGATGCGTTAGTGTACGACCGAATCCGAAAAAAAAAATGATCGAGCGTTGTTTTTGAGATCGAAAGCGCAGATCATAAGTAAACATCCAACGTCACATCCAACGTCACGCTCACGCGTCTTTCCGCAACATACACGGGGTGTGTGTGAACGCACTCTCTGATTTCGGCAAATCACTGGCAGTGTGAATGAAGCAAAATCCAAACAGAACTCAATCACTTATTCAGCCATAAAAGATCCCGGCGCCAGCTAGTCTAGGCACCCCCTCAGAAAGGACTTTTATGGCCCCGCAGGGACCAAGGGGCCTGACCATCTTTGACCTCCCTCAGCACCACCACTGCTGCAGCAGGACAGATGTTTAACAGACTCGTCTTTCTTAAGGAGCAAGGTCCCATGAGAAGATGAACAGAGCAGACTTCAGCAGGGACCTTGCCGTGACCTCAGATTGGAATGTCTTTCTTAAACCCCAGAAACTTTACACACCAACACACTTTACATATCAAACCACATTAATTCTGCACATTCTGCAGAGAACAACTCACACAGAACAATGCTCAGTGGACTCATAATCAAACATCATAATTCTTGTTTTTCCTACAATTCATGTTTGTATTATGCTTAGATTACATATAAATCATGTAAATGGTGATATAACTGTGTGTATGAATGAACGAGTATCGTGCTTCCAATCGAAATAATCGTATGCCCTTAATTCATAAGATGGCTTGTTTGAAATCTGTGTAAAATGCTTTGTATGATTATAATAATCTATAATGTTTAAACTGTGATCTCTTGTTCTCTCTGCTTAGTGCTGGAAAACAAGGAGATCCCAGATAACGCATGATTTATGATAAGTAGGAACTAGTCCACCTCCTAAAATGCCATTGTCTCATTGGTCAGAATTCTCCAAAAGAGGTTGGACTAACTTTAAGTTAAAGACCCGAACAAAGCAGTTCAGAAAGCAGTTCAGTTTTCGGTTCGGTTCAGTTCGGTTTTGAGTCGGTTCTGTGTTAAATTAAGTTGGTGCCTCTCTCTTTGAACAAACAGCAAGAGAGTGTTCATGTTCGTATGCTTCTACATCGACCAGACCCAAATTAGACCAGCAGACAAACCCATCAAGATCGGAGTTATAACAGCTTCATTCAAGCCATCTCATCTTACTTTCATTTCTTCCTTTAGTTTCTTTTTCGTAAAAGTCTCGGTTCAAAGTTAAGTTTGCTGTAAAGTTCGTTTACACGTCTCTCCTGCAACGCACTTCGAACTGTAAAGACTCTTGTTCATCCATCCGCCAACACATCACGTGACCGGCGGTTCAGAAACTTCCAGCCAGGCACTTTCAAAGACAACCACACGGACCCGGCCGGGAAACCCCTCAGACCCGAGGAAGGGGAACCCCAAAAGCAACGCAAAGGACAAGCAAGTAGCCTCCAGACTTAGCTGAACTGGTGTTTTAATTTAAATTGAATAACCTGTCTAAGAAACGAAGGTTTAATTTAATGCTTGGTGGTTCGTTCAGGTTTATGTCTTGCAAAGTGCATCTCACTCTGAAAACTCACTCTTTCTCTCTCTTTCTCTGCGCCTCGTATGAATGTGTGTGTGTGTGTGATTGTGTTTAGACCTTAGTTTTATGTGTTTAGAATAATCAATAAAGTCTTGTTTATATTTGAAAAGATATTTGTCTTGTGTTGTGCTTACACATTTAATGTCTTGTACTGCCGATCTAAAGTTACCTTGCTAATACATAGTGTTTCACTATAGATTGGATACTTATATCTGTTGCCAAGGTTAAACTTACGGCCCGTTCAAATGAACTCTAAACTATACAGTTAGCGATCAAAGAACAATCTTTCCACACAGCGCGAGTTTATCTGGACTCTTGCCAAACTCGTTATGAAATCAATGACACTGTTACACTGCACAACGAAGCTCTTTCTGTATTTACATCATCATGTTTGCATTGGTGAAAGCATTAGCGAGAGTGCAGAAACTGCGTTGTCTCACGATCAACAAACTGTCATCTGCTCAATGCTCATCACAGGAACATTTTATGTGATGGAAATAGATTTAAATACTTTAAAAACATCTCACAATTCGTTAATCTCGATAGCTGTAATAGTTAAAACGTATAATATCTGTAGTAAAAGTATTCGAGAGAGTTTCACATGTAATACGTTGCTATTTCATATGCAAGCATGTCAGCCAATCACAGCAGTGGCCGGTTCTCACAGCAGACACGCCCCTTCAAGCAGAGTGTTCAAAACAGAGGCTAAAATCAGGCTAGGAAAAATGCCTTTTATTTCTAAATTATGACTATTTTTGATCTAAAAAACATACTAACATTATAAGGGCAACACAGGAAACATTATAAAATAATAAAATAACCCCATTCTAGGGCACCTTTAAGATATTCTTAGCAGCATTGCAGTAAACATTTTTTAAAGGTTGCTATATAAAATTGAATTAAAGGGTTAGTTCACCCAAAAATCCAAATTTCATTTACTCACCCTCATCTAGTTTCAAACCCATAAACATTTTGTTCATCTTCAAAACACAGATGAAGATATTTGACCATAGAATTAAGTAGATTTCTAAACTGCCTTCTCTAATCTCTGTCTGCGTGTCTCAGTGTTTTCCAGGGTGCCTCACCATACAGATCCGGACCGTTCTGTGTGTGTTCATAGTGCTCTTAATATACGCTGTGGCTCAGGCCTGTGTGGTAAATCATCTTAAAATCATTCTTACATCATCACTGACTACAGCATCTCACCAATAGCCCCACTATTCCAACACTGTAAAGAAGCCATGTGTAGTATCATCTCTCTCTCTCTCTCTCTCTCTCTCTCTCTCTCCTCTCTCTCTCTCTCTCTCTCTCTCCTCTCTCTCTCTAAATCATTCTTCTCTCTCTCTCTCTCTCTTCATCTTCTCTCTCTCTCTCTCTCTCTCTCTCTCTCTCTCTCTCTCTCTCTCTCTCTCTCTCTCTCTCTCTCTCTCTTCTCTCTCTCTCTCTCTCTCTCTCTCTCTCTCTCTCTCTCTCTCTCTCTCTCAGGTGGGTTGTTTGCCATGGCTTTGGCCCGCTAACTCCACGCGCTCCATCGTGATCATTGACCCGACCGGAGGGCTGAACCGCACCATGGCCGAGCTCCCGTGTGAAGGCGCCCAGTACGCCTTCCTATCCTGCGTAGTGGGGACGCTGACCATGGCGCTGTTCCTGCGAGTGTCCTGGCTGCCCAAAATGATCCTGTTGCTGCTGCTGGTGGTGCTGTACATCACCGTTCTGGAGCTCAGCGGACTGAGACACACTTCAGGGTGAGAGACGGCTGATGCTGAAGCTTTTATATAGATCCCTGTGTCGTGTGTTGGTTGCAGCAAGCGATGAAGACAAGAAAGATCTAAATAACAATCTTTATTGTCTTTAAAAAACAGGCAATTTTGATATTTAAAGATACTCAGACAGCAACATAGTGTCGACCCAGATCCGGCCCAAACCTGGATGTGGCCCGGATCTGGACCAACACTATGTTGCTGTTTATGTATTGTTTTGAATGGGGAAAAATGCAATGCTCAATATGGCGGAATAAGCCCCGCCTCCTAAATAAGAGCCAATCACCGATTGGTAAAGTCATCGCTTCACTGCAGTGAATACGTTACTTTAGTGACTGACGAAATGGGGGTTTCACTAGAGAGCCCTATCACCTTTGAGTATTAGAAAACAAGTCAATGGTATGAAAATACAGTGGGTCTGCGGAATTTGCATTGCGAACTCCGCCCTACGGCGTGGGTATAAAAGGAGCCGCGAGTGCAATTATAATATAATGCAATCTCGCATTATATTACTTGCTGAGGAGCCGAGACTGTGCACAGCGGAAGTGGCATGTGGACGTAACGTCTCCTCCTTAAGGGAACAAGGGTTACATACGTAACTGAGACGTTCCCTTTCAGTCAGTCACTAAGAGTTACGTCAGTGACTGACGAAATGGGGGTCCCAATATAATCTCGCCACTGCGGCTGTCTTCCAGTGTCCTGCGCAAGCCCAGCTCCTTGGCGTGAGGCTAGCACGAGTAAAGGGCAAGGCTAACGAAAGTATACCAAGGTACACTGGGTAGCATATACCAGATGGAATATTTAACAGTGCCTACCCGCAGGGATGACTTAACCCTTTATTGTCACGACGTGTGTGGGTTGAAGAAGGACTCACAGGCAAAAGCTCCAATTGCAACACTTTACTCACAATAATAACAGGTAGGTACAAACAGAAGGGTTCAGGCAGGCAGATAACACGACTATACAAGACTAACAACCGACTAAGACTGACTGAACAGAACAAACTAAATACAGCCACTGATGAACATAACCAGGTGATACAGATGAAGGTGATTAACAGGACACAGGTGATGAAGGTGAACTAATGATGGTTGGCATGGAAACAAAAGAGGTGGGAAAACAAAAGACATGTGACTAATACTGAAAACAGAAAATCAAAACAGACACAAACGTGACATTTATGACCTGCCATAGAACAATTCCACCAGAGTATATCTTTGTATTTTTACATGCTGTGCTGTCATTTTTTTGAGCATTTTCATATGCCATACATCAAAATAATCCTTACTCTCCCAGTTTGAAGGCTATGTTTGTAATAAATCAATAGTAACTATATAAATATCTCAAAAGTGCAATAAACAAAAAGAAAAAAACAATTATTAATTTTTTTTTACATATTTTCTTCAATACAAAAAATGAATAAATGTCAACCTCAAACTTGTCAATGAGAAAAACGTGCACAAAACAATTTAAAACTATACAGAATTGATTTGAACTGCTCGCGCGCGTGTGTGTGTGTGCGTGTGAATGTCCTTGTATTTGTGAACGTCTAAAGGAGAAAGAAATAATAAAATAAAGCGATGGTAAAAAGACAATAACGATATGAGGAACATATAGCAAATGGGAGTCAAACGGGAGTCAAACGCATGGTCAAATGACGCAGCGTGTGACGTCACAACATGTGACATACCCGGGGGTCATAGTGCACAGAACGTGATACGTCAATGAGTCATCGGAAGACGTAAATATCAATCGCAGATCTATAGAACATGTGTGCAAAGACGTGCATTTCATTTTTGTGTTTTTGTTTTTTTGTAAACGCATATTACGCAGTTTGCACAGATTGATTAGAGGGTGAAAACAACGCAACATGGGCATGTTGGAGGCTTGATCTGAACATGTTACATCTCTGGTTTTGTATGCAAAAAGAATGATTGAGCTAGCCATTTGGTTTCAGTTTCTATAGGCTTTTAAACAGACACGGGCTCCCGTCGGTCTTAAAGGGTTAAATACACAAATGACCTTAGTAAGGGATGCATATGGAGAACTCAGAGGTATCCAGGGTGGAATGTTTCAACCTCGAGATGGCAAGAGGTTCTTGCTGAGGAAAATACACATGCTTGGAGACTTACTGTGGAAATACACAGGGGTTGTATTTGTATTTTATATATGTGGGGGTTGCCCAACCGGGGAACCATGCACATGGAGGCACCTAACCGATCACGAGGGCTGACCAACCGGGCATGCTCTCTGGTGATGGCATCAACAGTGCAGGAGGAACTCAGGGTCTATGGAGAACTCATCTGAGTAAAACAGCACACATATCCAGTCCGTGGAGTGGAATGACACAGAGCAGGTCCTACTTACTGGCTACTACAGATGTCTGTTAGTGAGGCTAAATGCGTGAGCCCGCGGGACAGATTGGGAAGCTCTAGCCAGGCTCCCAAAAACTGAACCAGTGGGGTCATTGGAACTACAGGCGTACCCATGATGGGGCAGCAATGTGGAACGACTGGCCCAGACATGGAGGCGTAGCATCCCGGTGGAGTGGTCAAGTTCTGCGTCCTGACAGAGGAGGCCAAGGAAGGACGAGCGGCGATCTGCTCTGACAGGGGTGTGGCGACAGGAGGACGAGAGTGGCGAGGCATAGCGTCGCACACTGCCAACAAAGAAAAAGGTCTTTTAGTAGTGCTGAAGCGTCCAGGGGAGAAACTCGAGCCACTGCACCGACCAGCAGCAGGATCGTGAATCCGCTGAAACGCGCTGTCACACCAACACCGACTGAAGAGCGCTCGTTGCTTTGAAGAAGGTGAAGGAGAAGCACATACACACTTCAGCTCCAAAGCTAAAACATAATGCGAGATTGCACTCGCGGCTCCTTTTATACCCACACAGTGGGGTGGAGTTCGCTATGCAAATTCAGCAGACCCGTGGCATTTTCATACCATTGGCTCGTTTCTAAAACTCGAAGGTGATTGGGCTCTCTAGCAAAACCCCCATTTCGTCAGTCACTGACGTAACTCGTAGTGACTGACTGAAAGGGAACTAACTGAGACTTTTCAGATTTCATTGGTGATTTCAAATATGAAATTTAATCGTAAGCTTGGCGAACAGTTGTGGAGAATTTGATGTTTCTCCATTTAAAGAGATAGGAGCTGCGTTTGCATGACCGAGAGGCAAAAGATTCAAAGATGGCCGCCGAGTGAAATTACTTGTCTTAAAGGGACTTTGGTTAAGCGTACAAAAAAACCTTAATAAAGTTGGCTAAATAATTAAACCATTTAAAAAACGTGTCTCATCTTTACACAGCCTTCCCGACAATGTTTTAATGATTTAGCCCAATTTATTAAAGGCCTTTTACACTTAACCACACAAGTGCTTTGGAATATTTTGTTGTCTCATCAAATCATTTGTTCCAATGGTAATGATTTCTTTTTTCTTTTTTATTAATCCAAGAGAATAGTTTTTTTATAGAATATAAAATAGAATAGATTTTTCTGATGAACCTTTTTAATATTATTGTGTGGGATGCTTGGAAATTTGTTTAACTCTGTTTGTGTCAATGTGTAAGAATTCTTGTGGATGTATTTTCGAAATACATGGATAATACAAGCGCCAAATTTCCGTACTGTGACAAACAGAATGAACAATAAAGTTAAACTGGACTAAACTAAAGTGAGTTGCTTGGCTGCATTACCAAGAAAACTTTTTTTTTTTTTTTTTTTAAGCAACTTAATGTTTTGAACATTCAGAAATGTTTTAATGTGTTTGGAGTGCAGGTGGGGCTGGCTGAGTGTTCGTGGTCTGGAGCCCATCGTCTCTCTGCTGCTCTTCTCCACCGCTTTGGCTCTTCACTCCAGACAGATGGACCTCAAACTGCGGCTCGACTTCCTCTGGGCCACTCAGGTACGTGACAACATCAGACTGTGCTCGGATCAGCTGCTGATGCAGAACAAGAGACACTGCTGCCGACACACCATAACACCACACTGCCGACACATAATCTCACTGTCCATCAGTATTTTCACTTTCTTCATTTTCTCTGTATTGTTGCTGGGAAGTTTGAGCTGATGTCTGTCACAGATCAATATTTTTGAATGAATATTTTAACATTTTAATGTATTAATTTAGCAGAACAAGCAGCATTTTAACATAAAGTAGCCATAATAATAGCAGTGAAGGTATGTTAGTGTAGTGGCCCTAAAGGCCAATTTATACTTCTGCGTCGGGTGCGCGCAGTAGGTACAGCATAGCATATGCACAGACGCCGCACCCTTCGCCGTACCCTGACGCGCACCTCCTCAAAAATGTAACTACACGTTGCGACGACGCGGACCGCAAGATCTGTGATTGGTCGGCTTGGTAGCATCGCGTTTCCTCCAACGCATTTACGCCGTGTTCTTATGCACCGCCCGCCATTTTTAAATTCAGAAGTAACATGGAAATGGACCAAGTGACGGAGCGATTGGTTGAAGAGGTGCGGGAATACGGCCATCTGTATGCTCTCTTTCAGTCGCCACTGCTTGTAGTAGCCTAAACTCAAAACCGTCGCGAGGAATCTAAACACAGTGGAACATTAAAACCCTCCGCCGCCAACTAGCGTTTCGGTATAAATTGGCCTTAAGTTTACATTGTTGACATTTTTTCCCCAATGGGTTTTGTGTCAGTTTTTGTTTTTTTGGAAAACAAAAAGCAATAAAAGTCGCTCCGAGACTGTGAGATCTGTGGAAGACAGCAGGAAATGTGCAGAGCCCTGAAGAGACATGGTGATGGAACAATATGAGATGTGGGGGGGAATTCATATTTTTTTAAATTATAACTGGGTAACACCTTATTTCAATATTGCACTTTAGACATTCTACTAACTATAAGTAACTTTTCAACTACATGTCAACATATTCTACTAACCCAGACCCTAACCCAACAGTCTACTAATACTCTAATAAGAGTCAGTGAACATGTACATGAACCAGAGACCTCTTTCTCTGAGTTTTGACACTATTGCACCTGTATTGCATCAGGATAATTACTGATGACCTATTTAAGTGCTGAGCTCAGTGCAAAGTTTTCTCTTGCCTTGCAAACGTCTCTGGGGGTTTAGGATTATTTTTGGGACTGGAATTAAGCCTTTCCCCTTATTTGTTTTTTCGGCTGTTTGCCTGTATTCACATTTGCTCTGATGGATTCCCTTGGACTCAGCTAACCAGAGACTATTAACTACTATTATTCCTTTCAATTATACAAATACCTCATTAAAATGTCTACAAATGTATAAACCTCACCAGAGATCTGGAAATAGACACTTGAGTTGCATTTACACTGCATGGTTCAAGTTACCCAATTATGATTTTCCCCTCCCATATGGCAAAGATCGATAAGCATGATCAAAGTGCATGGATTCTGATATTCTCAGATCAGTTTCAGACCTCATTCACATGTGGAAATAAATCTGAAATGAATTGGATATGTGCATTTGTGCCTGCCGTGAAGTGGACAGATCGGATATTCCACCGTGCGAGTCGTACGTCATTGACTTTTTGAACATTGCGCGCTACATATATATCTATAAACAAAATAAACATCTCTAGTTGACTAACAGAGTATTACTTTTGTTCGTTTGTTTTAAATATCGTAAATAAACGCTGGGATTATCCCACTGAACGTGTGTGTGTTTGTGTGTGTGTGTGTGTGTGTGTGTGTCTCCTCAGGCCGAGGAGGAGAGAGACGGCATGGAGAAAGTCAAACTGGACAACAAGAGGATTCTCTTCAACCTGCTGCCCGCTCACGTGGCTCAACACTTCCTCCTGTCCAACCCCAGGAACATGGTGAGGCCTTCAACACAATCTCACGAGCACATCAATGTTAGAGGATCGCTGAGCTGATTGTCTGGTTCTCGTGTGGCAGGATCTTTACTACCAGTCCTATGCTCAGGTGGGAGTGCTGTTCGCCTCCATTCCCAACTTCAACGACTTCTACATCGAGCTGGATGGAAACAACATGGGCGTGGAGTGTCTGCGGCTGCTCAACGAGATCATCGCCGACTTCGACGAGGTGTTTTCCTACTCTTACAGGACATTCCTGTGGTCACGCTGGCACTCCTGATCTATCTAAATCCTGTTTCCCTTGTTTTGCAGCTCATGGATAAAGAGTGCTACAAGGACATCGAGAAGATCAAGACCATCGGCAGCACGTATATGGCCGCGGTGGGGCTGGTGCCCACCATTGGGACCAAGGTCACTAAACCAGCTACAGATTTAGAAATGCAGAAATATCTACAGAACATCTGTGAACATGATGTGTTTCTCCTTCACAGGCAAAGAAATCCACTGCTGCCCACTTGAGCACACTAGCAGACTATGCCATTGAAATGTTTGACGTTCTTGATGAAATCAACTATCAGTCATATAATGACTTTGTCTTGAGAGTGGGTAAGCTTTGATAAACCTACACTGCCGTGTTCACATCCAACAAATCTGCACTTTTCTACCATTTGTAAAGAGAAGCAAGAATTATATGTAAATATAATTGATATAATACATATTTATTCAGTTCATCATTTACTCTCCCTCATGTTGTGTATGTACAAACCAGCATTACTTTCTGCCAGTGAAACACAAGCGATATTTTGAAAAAGCTTTCAGTGTTTTATTTTCCGTTCAGTGAAAGTCACTGTGGTTTTGTGTTTTGCTGTTCTGGACACTGCTGACTTTCATTGTATGAGCAAAAACTGTTGAAACATTAAACCATACCTGTCAAGTATCCCGTTTTGGCCGGGAAAGTCCCGTATTTTACCCTTCTTTCCCGCCGTCCTCCCATATTAGTATTTTCCCGTAAATCTCCCATATTTTAACCTGCATTATTAAAAAATAATAATACCCTGGGGCCCGGGCGGAGTAAAAAACAAAAACATTCCCAATCTGAGCTCTGTCACGATAACAGACGTTATGTAGGTGGCAGTTGTCGTGAGATCAGATGAGTGACAATGCGGGGAAGAAAAGAAGAAGAAAAAACAGAGACGGATGATGGACGCTACGACAGAGATGGAAGGCACTCCTGCCAAAAAACAAAACCCTCATGTAAATACCGCGATCTTTGGGACAGCGAATTTACTTTTCTGAAGAAGAGCAGGGTGGGGGACAGTCACGCGTTTTGTACGTTTTGTAACTGCGACTTAAGCATCTCACACGGGGGATCTAAAAATGTAGGCTATGTCAGCACGAGAAAGGGTGTTTAGCATGGTACGAAAGATTGTTACCGAGAATAGGATGACGTTAGACAACATAACTGTTTGCGCTCTACTCTAATGTAAAATGAACCACCCCAGCCCACAAATACACTCCTTCCAAAACAGTCTTAAAGAATGCAAAGTCTGTAACAAATTTGTACAATAACTCACTAAAAGAGCAAAGAAAAGTTATTTGAAATGAAAAGAAAAACTGTAAAGCAATATGAAATGAAAAGAATGTGTGTGGAATGAAAAAACAAATGTAAATGTAAAGACACGCAATGTTAAATAAACAGAAAATATGCAAATAAGCCTTTAAATAAATGTGTTTTCATTGAGGCTATAACACCTGTCTTAAAATGTAAGGGATATTGGAGCTTGGTTGGGGTGGTGGGACTGCTCGCTGTGGGCACCGGAAAATTTCCCTTATTTTCAAATCCAAAACTTGACAGGTATGCATTAAACATTTAATAAAACGAGGTTTGGAATGACATTCCTATCTGGAACTGATGTACAGTACATGTAAAACATGTCTAATGTACAGTATAACATCAATGCAATATAAGTTGCTTGGCATAAAAGTATCTGGCGATTGCATAAATGAGAAAGTAACGACTTAACTCTTTAAATATTTAAATTATATGAAAATATTACAATTATTGGTTAGAGGTTACAATAAGGTTCATTAGTTTTAACTTTAACATTAGTTAATGTATTAACTAACATGAACTAACCATGAGCAATACATTTGTTACTGTATTTATTAATCTTTGTTAATATTAGTTAATAGAAATCCAGCTGTTCATTGTTTGTTCATGTTTGTTCACAGTGCATTAACTAATGTTAACAATATTTTAATAAAGTATTAGTATATGTTGAAATTAACATTAACAAAGATTAATAAATGAGTGGAGTTCATTATTAGTTCATGCTAACTAATATTGCTAACTAATGAACCTTATTGTAAAGTGTTACCCAATTGTTTTATACAAGTTTTACTATAATTCTACAATACTATTAACGACTGTTATGAATTGGAAGACTCAGTAGGATCCATTTGCAGCTTTTAATGAAGGAACGTCAAAACAGGCAAGGGTCAGGCAACAGCAAAACAGGGTGATCAGAGAACAAACACAGAGAGTAGTCAGGTCACAGGCAGAAGTTCAGGGCAGGCAGCAAGAGACAATAATCCAAGAGCAATCCAAGTCGAGACAGGCAGCAAACAGGCAGAAACGAGATAACACTCCGAGGTCAATAAACAGGTCAGTAGAATAGTGGAAAATGCATTGCCAATGCCCTGCTGATTACAGGCAATGGCAATGCAATACTTTGCAGTGGTCTTCTGTTTGAGTGTGGTTTATATGGAGTGTCTGAATGAGATGCAGGTGAGTGTGCAATCAGTCCCAGGTTTGAAGCATTATGGGAATTGTAGTGTTGTGAGGGATCAGTCTGGTGTGGAGTGCCCTCTGGTGACTCTCAGGGGCACTCCAGCTGGAGTGGAAAAGGACCTGCAGACTGCAGGCAGATGGATGGCCAGGGCGGAGCGGGCGACCCCTCAGGCGACCAGTGCGGAGCAGTCAGTCGGGCAGGCGACCAGTGCGGGGAAGGCTGTGGAGGCGACCAGAGCGGAGGAGGCTGTGCAGGCGACAACTGCGGAGATGACGTACATCGGGCGGCCAGTGTGGAGACGACCGTCCATCGGGCGGCCAGTGCGGAGATGACCGTCCATCGGGCAGCCAGTGTGGAGACGACCGTCCATCGGGCGGCCAGTGCGGAGATGACCGTCCATCGGGCAGCCAGTGTGGAGACGACCGTCCATCGGGCGGCCAGTGCGGAGATGGCCGTCCATCGGGCGGCCATGGCAGTGCAGGGAACTGTATCGGCGATGAGGACTCTGGACCAGATGGGACCAGCGGTGAAGAGGACCTTGAGCTGGGCAGGAACAGTGGTGAAGAGGGCTTTGAGCTGGGCAGGTGAAGAGGCTTTGAGCTGGGCGGGACCAGCGGCGAAGGACACTCTGGGCTGGGCCACCATGGCACATGACACCATGACACCGGCTCCGGCTCAGGAACAGCAGACACCTGCTCCGGCTCAGGAACAGCAGACACCAGCTCAGGAACAGCCGACACCGGCTCAGGAACAGCAGACACCGGCTCCGGCTCAGAAACAGCAGACACCGGCTCCGGCTCAGGAACAGCAGACACCGGCTCCGGCTCAGGAACAGCAGACACCGGCTCAGGAACAGCAGACACCGGCTCAGGAACAGCAGACACCGGCTCAGGAACAGCAGACACCGGCTCCGGCGCAGAAACAGCAGACACCGGCTCCGGCTCAGGAACAGCAGACACCGGCTCAGGAACAGCAGACACCGGCTCCGGCTCAGGAACAGCAGACACCGGCTCCGGCTCAGAAACAGCAGACATCGGCTCAGGAACAGCAGACACCGGCTCAGGAACAGCAGACACCGGCTCCGGCGCAGAAACAGCAGACACCGGCTCTGGCTCAGGAACAGCAGACACCGGCTCAGGAACAGCAGACACCGGCTCCGGCTCCGGCTCAGGAACAGCAGACACCGGCTCAGGAACAGCAGACACCGGCTCTGGCTCAGAAACAGCAGACACCGGCTCAGGAACAGCAGACACCGGCTCAGGAACAGCAGACACCGGCTCTGGCTCAGCAACAGCAGACACCGGCTCAGGAACAGCAGACACCGGCTCCGGCTCAGGAACAGCAGACACCGGCTCTGGCTCAGGAACAGCAGACACCGGCTCTGGCTCAGGAACAGCAGACACCGGCTCAGGAACAGCAGACACGCGCTCCGGCTCAGGAACAGCAGACACCGGCTCAGGAACAGCAGACACCGGCTCCGGCTCAGGAACAGCAGACACCGGCTCAGGAACAGCAGACACCGGCTCCGGCTCAGAAACAGCAGACACCGGCTCAGGAACAGACACTGGCTCAGGAACAGACACTGGCTCCGGCTCAGGGAAAGGAACAGACATCATGGCAGCGGCTATCTCTGCTGAGGGCTCAGGCGACGTGGCAGTGCCCATCTCTTCTGGAGACACTGGTTCGTTGGCGGCCATCTTGTCCAAAGACACTGGCTCGGCGGAGAACATCTTGTCCTGAGACACTGGCTCTTGCTCGAAGACTGGCTCTGGCTCTTGGTCGAAGACTGGCTCTGGCGGGCAGGCGACTGGCTCTGGCAGGCAGGTTACTTTATTCGGAACTGGACTCGGAACTGGACTCGGAACTGGTTCTGGCTCATCTGGGCCGACGACTGCCTCAGGCTCGGCGGAAATGACGCTCTCAGTCTCAGGCTCGGCGGGCATGACGCTCTCAGTCTCAGGCTCGGATGGACTGGTGTGAAGTGCAGGCTCGGTGGGACTGGCGTGAAGCGCAGGCTCTGGATCGGGAGACGTGACGTGATGCTCAGGCTCTGGATCGGGAGATGTGACGTGTAGCTCAGGCTCTAGATCGCCGGATGTGACAGGATTGGTCTCCGGAAACGCCCCCTCAGCAGTAGAGGGTTCGGGGAATTCTGCTAAGACATAACGAGAGTCCGGGGAATCAGTTGAGGTGTAGCAGAACTCTGGTTCAACGGGTGTTATAAGTTCATGGGTACCCTCATCCACAAGGCCCACAGAAAAGGATGAGCCGCTTATCCTCAGGGCGAATTCAATATATTGACATAAAGTACATTGAGGGGTGTTGTCAGGCATGAGATAATTTAACATGTCCTCAAGTCCATATCGGAAACCATCCTTTAAGACTGCATCGTCGTAAGTCTACCCCATGGCAGAGCTCACAAAACTCTTCAACATTTTCCTCTATAGATTGGTTCCGCCTTGGCTGAGGCGGAAGAGAATGATTAGTGGGTCCATGGTGGATCTCGGTTCTTTCTCGGCTGCTGGATCTGAAGCGGCGAAGTATTCTGTTATGAATTGGAAGACCATTTGCAGGTTTTAATGAAGGAACGTCAAAACAGGCAAGGGTCAGGCAACAGCAAAACAGGGTGATCAGAGAACACAAACAGAGAGTAGTCAGGTCACAGGCATGAAGCATTATGGGAATTGAAGTCTGGTGAGTGATCAGTCTGGTGTGGAGTGCCCTCTGGTGACTCTCAGGGGCACTCCAGCTGGTGATCGTTACGTATAATGTTGTAATGGTTGCTGTTTCCGTGTTCCTGGTCTGAGTTTCTTTTGTTTGTTTTATTAATAAATGTGCTTGCAATTGGATTCACTTCTCGCTTCATTCTTCCCGCAGCGTTACAACGACACGGCAATGACCAAATACAACAACCTCAAAATCAAAACTTAATTTCTGGAATCATATTTTGGGACATTATTTATCATTTATCAATGATTTGTTCAAGTGCTCTCCTGTCCTGATTGTCAGTTAAATGCAGACGCGGTTAAGGCTGTGTCCTGTATGTGTGTGTGTCTGAGGCTGTGTCCTGATATGTGTGTGTGTGTCTGAGGCTGTGTCCTGATGTGTGTGTGTCCTGATGTATGTGTGTCTGAGGCTGTGTCCTGATATGTGTGTGTGTGTGAGGCTGTGTCCTGATGTGTGTGTGTCTGAGGCTGTGTCCTGATGTGTGTGTGTCTGAGGCTGTGTCCTGATGTGTGTGTGTGTGTGAGGCTGTGTCCTGATGTGTGTGTGTCTGAGGCTGTGTCCTGATGTGTGTGTGTCTGAGGCTGTGTCCTGATGTGTGTGTGTGTGTGTGTCTGAGGCTGTGTCCTGATGTGTGTGTGTGTGTCTGAGGCTGTGTCCTGATGTGTGTGTGTGTCTGAGGCTGTGTCCTGATGTGTGTGTGTCTGAGGCTGTGTCCTGATGTGTGTGTGTCTGAGGCTGTGTCCTGATGTGTGTGTGTCTGAGGCTGTGTCCTGATATGTGTGTATGTGTCTGAGGCTGTGTCCTGATATGTGTGTCTGTGTCTGTGTCCTGATGTGTGTGTGTCTGAGGCTGTGTCCTGATGTGTGTGTGTGTGTCTGAGGCTGTGTCCTGATATGTGTGTCTGTGTCTGAGGCTGTGTCCTGATGTGTGTGTGTCTGAGGCTGTGTCCTGATGTGTGTGTGTGTGTGTGTGTCTGAGGCTGTGTCCTGATATGTGTGTCTGTGTCTGAGGCTGTGTCCTGATGTGTGTGTGTCTGAGGCTGTGTCCTGATGTGTGTGTGTGTCTGAGGCTGTGTCCTGATATGTGTGTGTGTGTGTGTGTGTGTGTGTGTGTGTGTGTGTGTGTGTGTGTGTGTGTGTGTGTGTGTGTGGTGTGTGTCTGAGGCTGTGTCCTAATGTGTGTGTGTCTGAGGCTGTGTCCTAATGTGTGTGTGTCTGAGGCTGTGTCCTGATGTATGTGTGTCTGAGGCTGTGTCCTGATGTGTGTGTGTGTGTGTGTCTGAGGCTGTGTCCTGATGTGTGTGTGTCTGAGGCTGTGTCCTGATATGTGTGTATGTGTCTGAGGCTGTGTCCTGATGTGTGTGTGTGTCTGAGGCTGTGTCCTGATGTGTGTGTGTCTGAGGCTGTGTCCTGATGTGTGTGTGTGTGTGTGTGTGTGTGTGTGTCTGAGGCTGTGTCCTGATGTGTGTGTGTCTGAGGCTGTGTCCTAATGTGTGTGTGTCTGAGGCTGTGTCCTGATATGTGTGTCTGTGTCTGAGGCTGTGTCCTGATGTGTGTGTCTCTGAATGCGCAGGCATTAACGTGGGTCCAGTGGTGGCAGGGGTGATCGGGGCTCGACGGCCTCAGTATGACATCTGGGGGAACACGGTGAACGTGGCCAGCCGAATGGACAGCACGGGGGTCCCGGGGAAGATCCAGGTACTCGTAGATCCAGACACGCAGTGCATGTGATGCATGTCTTTATGGAGGAATTTCACTAAAAAACATTATCAGATTGCACGCAATTAAAGGAAAAATACATTTTGCATAAAGAAAGTTAAGTCTACTTTTAGGATCATTAACATTTTATACAGAGAACAAAACTTTTTTTTTTATAATATAAATGTTTCAATTTATAATTTTTACTCATCCCCTTTCTTTTAAAAAAAAAACGTTTACTGGTTAAAATGGAAGGTTCATCATTTTAAACTTTTTTTTTTTTTTTATCAAAACCTGTACACTGCAAAAAATGCTTGAAATTATATCTTGTTTTCTAAAAAAAAAAAAAAAAAAAATTAATTTTAGCTTGCTTAAAAGCTAAATTATCTGCCAATGGGTAAGAAAAATAATCTTAATTGAAATGGAAAACAAGAAAAATTATATTAATTCAAATGGAAAACAAAGATTTTTTTTTCTGACGTGTGTCAGTATCGAGTTTTCTTTCGGGCTTAAACAAATCATTGCACGCACAAATTATGCCAAAATGTCCATTTTGTCGAGTGCCCTCTTAATAGCAGTCTTAAATGATTTAAATAAAGTCTTAAATAGAGATTTGTGAGAAAATGGGTGTGACCGGTATAATAATCTTCCTGGCTCCGGGTCTGAGTAAGTAATTTACTCTCTTACCTTTGTTCTTTGATTAACATTTATGACACTTTAAGACCAGCCGCTGCTGACAGAGACGCGATCGACATGCTTAGATGAAAGAGATTCATCTTAATAATTGTTCACCATTGTACATTCATTGGTAACAACACATGCACTATCTAATGCAACCCAGTACAAAATATATTTTTCTAACATTATGAAGTTCATACTTTTTAATGTTTACTGTCTGAAAATGCAGAGGTCAAATTCCAAGTATGGGTTACCATATTTGGCCATCACGTGTCACTTTCTTTCAAAAGTGTGAATTACAAAATAGTAACCATGGAGATTATGAAACATTTTGACATGTAATCCTTATTTGTGATTGTATATGGCATGTATGGTGAATGCTAGATATAAGCTAACTGCCTAATGAACGATGTAAACATCAAATGTTGCACTGTGATCCACGATGGACCACTACTGGCTCAGGGTCCATTTTAGAGATCTCCATCATCTTCAAGATCTGAAGTGGCAGTTGTCTTTGCTGGCAACACTCTCTCCCAAAATCTGAAAACAGACCAAAATTACAACTTTTAACAAATTTTGTCATTTCATGAAAATCCCCCATTCGTGTATTATTTAATCTTTTCAAAATCTTTTCAAAGTAGTCCCGAGCTGCATCCCCTCGCATGTGCCCTGTTGATACCAGCTTCGATTAGTCAAATTTCTGACCATTACCGCCCGCGCCCGCCGAATTTCTGACCATTACCACCGATCCCGCCCAGACCCGCCCGCACCCGGCGAATTTCTGACCATTACCGCCCGATCCCGCCCGCGCCCGGCGAATTTCTGACTATTACCACCCGTTCCCGCAACGAATGTGTTACACTCCCGCCCGCAAATTTATTCCCGCACAATAATAGAGATGCATTGATTTTGTGTCTTATTTCGTCCCGCAGGAAAAAACACGTATTTGTATTGCTATTATTAAAGAGATTAATGGGGTTAACGTAACAAGAGTAAGTTGATGGCGTGCCTTCGTGGTGCTAACTTCTCAAGTCAGAACAGTTACAGTCAGCAAAAGTCATGCCAAGACTAATTCATTATAATGTCAAGAAAAATATATTTGCAGAAATTACATGCAGAGCTACATTTCGATGCAACATATAAGGTAACATATATTCAACATATAAGACTTACTGTGCAAAGCTCCCTTTTTCGACGCGCAGATTCTCTGCTAGTGCTAACTTTAACCAGAGGTGAGAGTAAGTCACACATGTGCAAGTCACAAGCAAGTCTCAAGTCTTAACCTTCGAGTCTCAAGCAAGTCCAAGTCAATTTTTTATAAAAGCAAGCAAGTCAAGTCAAGTCACTGCCTTATGTCAAGCAAGTCAAGTCAAGTCGTAGCTTGGGTCACAAGTCACTGGCAAGTCATACAAACGTTTGATGATTTAATTGAATTTATATATTAAAATAAGTTAAAACTACAGAAGTTGTGGACTGTTTTTTTAAATATACATTTCCACATACAGCTGAGTCGTTAATAAAATAAAAATCAAAAACAAAAAACAAATACAATTTCAAACTATATAGCCTAAAATGTAAAAGTTACTGAAATTAGGCCAACATTAAAGCATGAAAAAATAAATATACCTCAAACATTGCAGAAGACCATTAAAAGGTATGACAATTCACAATTCAAGTATTATGGTTCCTATGCCACCAAATGGCATTCTTCAAACTGGCATCCCCTTTATATAAGTTATATATTTTTAATTATGAAGTTAAAACCGCCAATAGGTGGCGCCAAATCACCGTATTAATGTACGAGTCATAGAAGCATTCATTTAACTTGTGTTCAAAACGGCAGATTCGTTCTGGAACTAAGCAACTAGGTCACTGAATCACAAAAACGCATAACTCTTTCTGTGGCTTGTTTGGAACTATTGCCATTGGAGAAATAGAGCAAAAATAGAGAATATTTGGAATATTATCACAATATTCACTGTTTGTTTACTGAACTGTTTTATAAAATTATCACATTTGCAATCGCACCAATATTCTGGAAATAATTTTTTAATATCATATGTTATTATTATGAAAATAACTAGGGCAATTTTTCTACCATTTGAATTTTGGGTGCATATTAATTCTGCTGCCATTTTTTGCCATCAACCCCCTGATAACATCTAACCCTGCTTTAAGAGAAACATAAACGACAAAACTAACAGTTTTCTTTGTTGTTTTTCGTCAATGGAAAGAACGACATATTTGGCTTTAAAGCATGATTTAAAAAGAAATGTGGCAAATGTTATAGCTACAAAACATATGCCATCATTAATTATCATTTGAATATTGACAACATTAAGCTACATTTGAAAACGTGTATAAAGAGCCATGCTATTTTGAGCAATATTCTCTCTAGATTTTAAGATAGTCAAATTAACAAACAGGTTAGACAAGCCATAGCTTACTTTTAGACGTGGTGAATGAAGTTCGACTGTTCCGAGGTTGTGATGGTCGTCCGATATCTTGCCAGTTATTATGCGTACAGCAAATCTTCTTGTATGAATATGGTCAATTTCTAGTGTTTATATCCAAAAAGAAACGATGCTGGGAGATGTTTTTGTATTTAGCGCGCTCACCGCGATGTATGTTTTTTCTGGGCTTGTGCAGCGTCACGCAATCGTGCAGAATCTGATGACTGACGTCAATGGTTCCGTTGCTTTCATTTTGTTCATCAATTGATGTTGCGATGATTTATATAAAAATGTATATCGAGTCATTCTCGAGTCATACACTTCAAGTCAAGTCAAGTCTCAAGTCATTGGATCTCAAGTCAAAGTCAAGTCAAGTCATTTTCTTAATTTAGGGACTGTTCGTTATTTATTTAAGGGGCCACCGGAGGAGATTTGAGATCTGTAGTCAAAAAAGACTTGACCCTCCCTTCGCCAGCAATAATATTTTCTATGACCCTCCAAAATGATTGTGAAAAAAGGCATGACCCTCCCCGATAATTTATTGATTACTTCTGTACTGGGCCGGGTTTCCCGACAACGATGTATCTTAGCTCTTAAGAGCGCTCTTTACGTCCAAGGTTACGAACGCTCGCGGCAATTCCACGCGCGTTTCCCAAAAATGCACTTAACATGAACGCGCGAGAACGCGCTCTATACGTGCTACTTAAACAGGCTTTAAGCATCGCTGTCCATTCGCTAAGTGCTGAAATATAACCTTATATGGAATCGTATTCTGAACGTTTAACCTAAAAATCGTCATTTGTTGTGGATTAGAAATCAAGACAAGTCTAAAGCACCTATACAGGCGGAGGCACTGACAAAATGGCTGAAAAAAGGTAAAATGAATGTCCTTTTATAGAGGAGATAGAGCGAAACAAAGATTTTATTTTTAACAGATAATTATAATATTATCTGACTGATATTGTAGGCTACAGGACACCATACAAATAAGGAAAAACAAAACATCAGGGAGGACATTGCAAACTAACTGCAACCAGCGGTGTTCAAAGATCAGGGAAGGAGGTCCGCAAGAAATGCCATGGCTGGTTTTCGTGCACGTCAGCAAGTACTTGACAATTTTTTTTAATTCATCCCTATTTTGCACAGTTTTTAAAAAATAATTCCCACATTACTTGTTTTATGATTTTTTTTTCATTCATTTAATTTAGATGTGTATTTCTATTTTTTTTCTTCCCTTTTTAATTATTTCATTTATAAATTATTTTCAAAACACGAGTAGGCCTACAATATTAAAGTGTAGCCTACAATAAAGTACAATCAAAACCTTATATTAGGCTACTCACGTTGCACTGTAATCTGTTAAATCTGGTTTGCGCTTGGCAAAGATGTTCAGATAGCCATTGTTTTTTTACAACCATGACAAACGACTAAACTCCTGCTTTCTCGTCTTACTAGGGCTGTAACGATAGACCAAAATTCGGTTCATATCACGATTTTTGATTTTTAAAAAAATCACGTTTTCGGTGCCGATGCAGTGGTGACGATGTAACATGTAAGGGTAGCGATGCCAATAAAGCTACCACAAAGAACCGGCAAAAGTAATGATTATGAATATGTCATAGCAAGGAGACATTTTGATTGTTTATTAATAAACAAGTCTTTGTCAGTGTCGGCTGCAAATATAAAGGTGATGTTGACTCGCGATCTTCGCAGTAGTGAACGCGCCAGAGAGAAATGCACATTTCATACGGATTACATAAGCAGAGAGCAGTCTGTCTGTTTTCTTTCGTTTTGAATTGTTCTGTTAAAAAGTAGACATTTCAAGCTTTCTCACCATATATAGGCCAACGCTGAGTTTCGCCAGTAGCAGTTTTAACATTAAGTGACATGGGCATCTGACGCGCAGATGCCAATGGCACATGTCACTATGCGTATTGGCACATCCGGTGGCACATCCGGTCTCCATTGGCATGTGCCAGTTGATAGTGACATGTGTCACTGACATTATTGGCATGTGCCAGTGGATATTGATGTGTCACTGACATTATCGCGGCACTGACACTGTCGCGGAACAGGTTGCCGTCTTGTGCACGACACCAGTAGTGACTGACAGATGAGCTGAGCTGACGTTATTGTGAAACAAACGCCTATTTTAGTGATGTTTTTTAAATAAATGTCAATTAAACGTTTTAAAGTCAGTATTTTTTTTCCCTCAAACATGTCAGTTTGTGATAGATCGCGCGACAGTTGAGGAACATCTCCGGGTGATGTATTTGTCATTTGTTTGAGTAGCAAGTAGGCTTCAGTAAGACGGTATCAAAAATTAAATAAATAAAAAAACGAGTAATCAGAGTCTGATGTCGATATAAAAATTAGTGGATAATTTATATAATATTATAATAGCAATATTACTTAGCTATAATTTATAGGTTATAAGTAGCCTAAATTATTTACTAATTAATTTATAAAATATAAAAAAAGTATTTACTAATTTATAAAATATAAATAAATGATTTACTAATTATTTATATCAGACAGATAACTTTATTTTTGCTTATACTCATCTGGCTTTTATATTTTACAAATACATTTAAGGAATTATGTAATACGAAATAAACCAATTTTTAAAAATCTGAGCATGCCTCATGCCAAAGAACATTTTCTTCTGTTTAGAGTAGACTGACCGTTTGAACACCATTTAAATAGCGTTGCCTTGACAGAACTGTCTGTCGAGTTTCCTCCAACCATATTTGGAGACAAAAATCACCTTTTCACAATAAAACTTTCACAATAAAATAAGACTTGTGTCAGTGGATATACTGGCATGTGCCAATACAACTTGTGACATGTGTCAGTTGATAATTGGCATGTGCCAACACAACTTGTGACGTGTCAGTGGATATAGTGGCATGTGCCAATGACATTGTCGCGGTACATGTCGCTGTATGTTATGACACTCCAATTGCGCAGCCTGTCGGAGCTTTACATTATGACATCTACAGAAGAAATGCATGTTCAGATTTATTGTATTTGTAAAATATAAAAGCCAGATGATAAGCAAAAACATAAAGTAATCAGAGACTGTATGATATCGATATAAATAGTAAATTTATTTATATTTTATAAATTAGTAAATATATATATATATATATATATATATATATATATATATATATATATATATATAAATTAATTAGTAAATGATTAAATTAGTAAATACTTTTTTATATTTTATTAATTAATTAGTAAATAATTTACTTACATAAACTATAGCTCAGTAATATTGTTATTATTTTATATAAATAATATTATTTACTATTTGTACTATTATATAAATTATCCACTAATTTTTATATCGACATCAGACTCTGATTACTCGTTTTTTTATTTAATTTTTGCTACCGTCGTACTGAAGCCTACTTGCTACTCAAACATATGACAAATACACCACCCGGAGATATTCCTCAACTGTCGCGCGATCTATCACAAACTGACATGTTTGAGGAAAAAATACTGACTTTAAAACGTTTAATTGACATTGATTTAAAAAACATCACTAAAATAGGCGTTTGTTTCACAATAACGTCAGCTCAGCTCATCTGTCAGTCACTACTGGTGTCGTGCACAAGACGGCAACCTGTTCCGCGACAGTGTCAGTGCCGCGATAATGTCAGTGACACATCAATATCCACTGGCACATGCCAATAATGTCAGTGACACATGTCACTATCAACTGGCACATGCCAATGGAGACCGGATGTGCCACCGGATGTGCCAATACGCATAGTGACATGTGCCATTGGCATCTGCGCGTCAGATGCCCATGTCACTTAATGTTAATACCGCCTCTCGAGTTTCGGTTAATTTATTATTAGACGAGAGTCCAGTTCACACGCAGGCGCCTCCGTGTCATGATGATCTATTTTCTACTTAGGCCTACTTATTATTTAATAAATCCAGGCAATTGGTTGATTAAACATTGAGTAAAATTAAGATACAATTAATAAAAAACGAAATTCACTTTAAAGAAAGGCTTTGTGCATTCTGTTTGAGGTCTCTGAAAGTTTTAAAGTCACTTTCAGAGCGGTCATATCCGGACCGTAACGGAGAACTATAACGTCCGTAACATTTTTATCCCCCTCTAAATGCGAACACGAAAAATAAAATAAAAAGAATATTTTATGTTATGTGGAGGCCGACCCTTCTTCATCCGGTGGGTATAGCCTATTACTTTTGTTGGTAACACTTTATTTGAAGGGGTGTGCATAAGACTGACATGACACTGTCATAAACATGACATAACACCTGTCATAAACATGAAGGAGTCTTTATGACTGTTTATGACTGTTGTCATTAAGTGTCATTCGGTAAATTATGACACTTTCAGTGCAAAGTTGACATTGTTTAAAATGTCTTTGTTATGACAACTTGACATTAACAAAGACAGAAATGTCTCTGTTATGACAACTTGACATTAACCAAGAAATCATAACCTGTCAACCTGTCACAACTTTGGCCGTCATGACACCATTATAACTGTGTCATGAATATTTTACGTGTCCTCAAGTAAAGTGGAACACATTGTACTAGTTATAAAGATGTCATTAAGGGTTATTACACTGCAAAATGCTTGAAGTTTGATAATTAGACCTGTTATGACATATTTGTGACAGGTTGACAGGTTATGATTTCTTGGTTAATATCAAGTTGTCATAACAAAGACGTTTCTGTCTTTGTTAATGTCAAGTTGTCATAATCAAGACATTTTTGTCTTGGGTAATGTCAAGTTGTCATAACAAAGACATTTTAAACAATGTCAACTTTGCATTAAAAGTGTCATAATTTACCGAATGACACTTAATGACAACAGTCATAAACATTCATAAAGACTCCTTCATGTTCATGACAGGTGTTATGTCATGTTTATGGCAGTGTCAAGTCAGTCTTATGCACACCCCTTCAAATAAAGTGTTACCCTTTTGTTTTGCGCAGCGTAGTTCATAGAATAGCTACAAAAAATATTTTGCCACCTAAAAGTTAAATATTTTTTGTGACAAATGCATCGCATGTGTATTTCCCTCATATTAAATATAAAACGTGTATAAATGTGTAGACTGATATTTTTCTAATGTCTGGACTCCTTTATTAAGGGAGTAGGCTATATAAACAGACGTTTTTAAATGCATTTTCTGAGAATTTATATTTCAAGTTTTGACTGCAAATGTCACGTCCATAACGCTAGAATTGCCCAAGTTTAAAGAATTTATCCTCAACTAGTTTTTTTGGTGTAGGCCTATACGTAAATGTTAAGTTTCAAATGTAATTTGAAAATGTGGTAGCCCTACGTCACATCTCACACACTGTTATGGTGGCAATTTCAGTCGATTTACTCACTAACATTGTTGTGGAAACACAATAAGAATGGAAACTAAAATATGTTAGTATCGTGCAGCGCACATTATATCAGCTGCAGTTCTGGCGCCTCAGTCCCAATACTGTAAAACTCGACGTACATTCACATCACATGTTAATGCAGCGGTAGAGCTACACTCACAGGACACTGACCTTATTCGCAATCACAAAAGTTTATTATTTGCTCGTGCTTTAAAGCTTTGCCTGGCCTTCTTCTGTAATGCACTTTTTCTGAGCGCGTACTGAAGTGCGCGCGCTGTCAAACAGCGCCAAACTGGATTTTTGTTGGGTCAGACCATCTGATAGGGAAGGGGGGTCGAGAGCGAGAGAGCTACATGGAGCTACATGGAAAAAATATGCGCCAAACAAGCCACTTGAAATGTTGCGGTTTTCATGAATACAAAAGTTGGGTGACCCTCCCCCTAGACTAAAAAAAAGTTGGATGACCCTCCCCTCAACAAAGAAAAAAAAGACATGACCCTCCCCTATTTTCCTCCGGTGGCCCTTTCCATAAATACCGAACGGTCCCTTAGTCAAGCAAGTCTCAAGTCCTTAAATTTGCGACTCGAGTCTGACTCGAGTCAAGTCATGTGACTCGAGTCCCCCATCTCTGACTTTAACGTTAGACTCTTCACTCCCGCCAGATTTTCCTGGTGGACTTGCACCCACCGATGGCACAGCTCCATTTGCCAGCCTAACCCACTCTCTTCGTCGTAATCCCATGCGAAATTTCATAGGATCTTTTCTTTTTTCACATACCACCGTGTGTCTTGTCACCGAAGAGGCAGCGAAATTGCTTCTCTTTGCCTGGACGAAACATATCCAAGAACGTAAATCTTTGTGTTTCTTGTTTGGAAATTGGTGGACCCGATGACCAGACAAGTTGGAGTGGTTGCATCCAAAACAAACACTATTGACACTAAGAATTCACTATTGTGACAATTCAAACCAACTCAACTATAACGATAACTACAAGCTCTCTTTTCTGTTACCACCTCTCAGACTACGTAAACCCACACTGAGAACCAGGGCAGCAACGTCTATATTTGCCTGTCGTTACGTCATATGACACGTTCTCTGGAAAAGGGCGTTTTTTTTTAGCCTAGCTTAGAATAGGTACACTTTTTTCTTAATTTCTGCCTGTGGGTGTTGTAAAACATATGTATTCTTATGTATGTCTTTTTAAATTTACATTTTCATACAAGATTCTGTATAAATTAAGCTATAAAATTAAATTGAAAGATGGCCTTTAACTTCATTTTATACGTGCAATTCACGTAGCCTATAAGGACACTGACAACGTGCTGACAGACAGGACTGAGCAGTAATATTTAATATGAAACAAAGTCTCAACTTTCAAATTTGGTCAGTCATAGAAAATTAAAAAATAAATATGCCTACCGTTTTGTGGCTCTAATGTGTCGTGACAGATTGCCTCAGTTAAAGCCAAGATCAAAACCACTGACGTTAACTCTCCTGAGTGCTTTGTCGGACAAAAATGGTGGATTTTGATTGGTCAGATCGCATGTCAATCAAACTCCCTGCGAAGGATGAATTGACACTAATTTAAAAGTGAAAGTGAAGTGTAAAGCTTTTTATAAGCGATGTAAAAAAAATAGTTTCATTTTCAAATTAGCGCCAATTCAGTGTACAACAACAAGACAGCTGTTCCGCACGACCGCCATTATGCACGTGCAAACACGTGCATTTACATTTTCCTTTAAATTAGCGATTTAAAAGCCCCTGTCGGTGATACCGGTATTACCGGTGCTGTCACACGTCGATTAACCGGTGGGAAAATATCCTTACCGTCACATCCCTAGTTGAGAATAATAGGAATTAAAAACAAGCATAAGTCATATTAACACACATTACAGTAGTGAGAATTAAGATGTGTCCCATATGACGCACTATACAGCATGCACTTATGCACTCATCTGTGTAGTGTATGAATTATTTTTTCACTCAACATCGCAGTCTGATGCCTATATATTGGGCAGATATTTACACACGCACACAGAAATAAATATGCATGTAAGTATATTGATTTGAACATATGCTCCTCCAGGTGACGGATGACGTCTACCGCCAGCTTCAGACCGACTATGATCTGGTGTGTCGTGGCAATGTGAGCGTGAAGGGCAAAGGTCAGATGCTCACGTACTTCCTGGAGGGCAAAGCGCAGGACGCCGGCATCCGAGCGCCCCATCACACCGGCGGGCTGGAGCGCAGGGTCCACGCCATCGCCCGCACCAGCAGCGCGCAGACCAAGGCCGGCAGCAACTCGTCCGTGTCCTCGGGCTTCGCCGCCAGGCTGGGCATGAGCAGCACTGCAGGGACACACGCTCACAGCTCACACGTGCCTTCAGTCGGAGAAGAGGAGGAGACCAAAGAGGAGGAGGTGTAGGAGCATGTCTGCAGGTGGACAGAATCAACCGTGTCTTCCCTTTATACCCAATAATACAGCCGTACAACGGTTTGCTAACCTTCCCTTTAAGTTATTCCCCTTATGGTTCAAATGTCCATTTTTTAAAATGTTTTAAAAACATTTTTTTTCTTCTCTTGGTTATGCGAGTGTTAATGGGTCGTTCCATTTTATCATTTTGCAAACATTATGGGAACGTTACTTTTAAATGTTCTCTGAACGTTCTGAAAAAAGTAGTAACATTTAACGAACGTCCAACTAAACGTTTCAGGTAAAAACGTTCCATGAACGATGTATAAATAATTTTTAATGACGTTATTAAAACGTTAGCACAGATAACTTTGAAGGAATCGTTACTGAAGGAACGTTTGTTCGTAACTCTGAGAGAACCAGAACGTTCCCTGTTCGCCGAGTAACATTATGATTCTCATCTGACAAACTGATTTACCGCTTCATTACACATTCCTGCTCTTGCTGTGAATGATTTATCACTTCACGCTCTTTTAAAGACTTCTCACCATCACATCAGTTCCTCCTGGATAAATTCCTGCATTTCTTTCCCACTCAAGTCATTGAAGTAAACGGGCTGTGAATGTCCACATGTGAATGAAGGATTGTGTGGCGCTGTGGAAACGTTCAAAGCCACAAGTGATCTTTTGCAAGGCATCATTTTTTATGCATCCTAAGCCAACATCTTATATGAACTGTACATACTAGATGTTCTTACAGTTAGAGTTTGTGCATTATTTTGTATGAAAGTCTCCAGTGCATTTGAATGAATGTGATAGTGTGTGCATGAGACACATTTATAACGGATAGACGGCAGTAGAACAAGCACATGCTCTGCATCCACACACACAGTGCACTGGGTTTTTTACATTCATCTTCATCACAGTTTTCATCTTCATCACACGCGATGCGCGTTTCTAAAGGTTCATACTCCAATGTGAATAACACATTTATAGCTGCACTCTGATCAAATAATAATACAATAAAAATATATCTGATGCTTCCAAAGCCTTACATCAGGATACAGAGAGTTTATATGTAAAGTACGCATTGTGTTTATAGAACAAAAGAAATCAGGGAGTTTAATAGCAGTGTAAAGAAAGCTTCATCATCTTCATCGTCATCATCGGCTGCAGTCACACTGACAGACTGTTCCAACACTATAAACTACAATATGACATTTATATTCATACAGCTGGGTCCAAAACGTCTGATGCTATATTGCAAAGACTTAATTTTTCTAATTGAATTTATTACACATTCTTTTATCAGTGTAGAGATGAAGATGAATGTGTCTCTGGATCGACCCAAAGAGCATCTGACTGTATTCGTTACATAGAAAAAGAGCACAATCTCAAATACTTATTCATTTAATGAAAAAAGAATCTTAAAACTTTCCTTTTCTTTCCACGTCTGAAATTGTATTTTGAATGACAGAGCTTTGGACCCCACTGTATACAGTAGATAGTGATATAGTGTGATTAGCAGGGACAATGCTGAATATGTGCCAATTTTATAAAATCTTAATCTGAAGTGTAATGATTGGACACGATTCTGTCATCAGCATTCACTTTAATAACGTCATCAGCGGTGTTAAAAGACTGAAGCTATCAGATACCATGTGTTTTCTACAGTATGTGGTGTTTACCTGAGTGCGGCGAGGCTTTGATCGTAATGAGGTCAGAGAGAGAGAGAGAGGTCTATGGGGACACACGGTGCAGTGTACATCTGTTGACATGGAGGTCAACAACCTGTCCATGACGAGCACACACACACACGCACACACACACGCACACACATACACACACACACACTATAGATCCCTGTCGACTGGTGCGTGTTTACAAGCACAAAACCCATTCTCAGATTCTGTACGTTTATGAGACTGTTTGTGAGTCATTGAAGAAGGAGAAACAATGATTCTGTCAATATTTCTATGGCAAATGTCTATTTTCATGCTGATGTTTTTGAGTCATGACGCTTTTCTTCAGGGTATGAATCGCTCTTTCGAATGCATCTCTGTACTGTCGACACAGTATTCTTGCCTTATTTGATGCTTGCGGTGGTTGAAGTCATTTGCCTTTTAGCTCTGATATGCAGAAGTGTATTTTGTAAATACAGCGATGTGTGATATACTGTCCTTTGTACAGTGTAAACCTCAGCAATATAAGATTTTGTAATAAAGAGAGTATTGAAGTACAACGACTGTGTTTTCCTGTTTGATGGCCATGAGACGTGACATGTCATAGATCTGTATCTCCTGTTGTGTTCTTTGTGCTGTTGTGTTGTAGTCTTTTAGTTTGTAGTTTTGCTTTGTTTGCTGGTGTGTCTTGTCAGTCCTGTTACTTGTGGATAAGCCTTCGTGTTTCTCCTTCTGTGATGGTTTGTTTAGTTTTGTTTTCCATGTTTGATATCCTTTGGTCATTATTATAAAAATATATATCTGCATTTGTATCCTCTCTTCCTTGTCTGAGTTCACATAAGCATTACAAGCTCAAACCCCTTTACACACTCCAGCTGTCATATAAACTCATACTCGATGTCCCTTACATTTTCCTGGCCTTTATATGCATGATTTTTAATCAGATGCAGTGATTCATAATGGGCTCTTCTTCTGAGTCACTGTGACTCATCCGTCAACATTCACAATGAGAACATGATCACAGTAAATGGATTCACTGGGATGTTGCAGATATTTAATTAGATTCTTTATTATTATTAGATTTGCCACAAACCGTACAGTTTTCACTGTCTGCCTGAGTGGATTGTGTTTGTTGCTCCGAATAGCTTTTTTTTAAATATTGCTTAGTATAACTTAATCATCACAATATATCTGATATTGTCTGTCACATTAACCTGACATCGCTAGCTTTAATCTAAATCGTTATCGCTGGCACAACGTGCAAACATTTCGCTAGCCTGTTCACCTGGTATCAGTACTTGCCGTACTTTTTTCTCTTGCACACTCACGCCTTTTAGTCTGCCATACAACTGCGGTGAGTAGAATCGGTCAACAAACACGGTGAGTAATGTCTTTAAACCTAAACCTAACCCTAGTAGGATCAGTCACCGTGATTTTGCCAAGTAAGACATGTTCCTGGATCAACATTCCTGTCCCAAAATATAGTCCTTACCCAATCCCTACCCCTAAACCTAACCCTACTCATAACTTTTCCCTAAAATCAGAGGGTAATGATAGGTGAATAACACTGATGTTTTAGTACTTCACCCTGGTTCTAAGTCTAAACTTGACCTAAACTGTAAACTTGTCCCTCAAATCTGATTGGTTAATTGGAAAGTTGTTCCAGGATCAACAAAGGCTTGGCGAAATCACGTTCACCGAGTTGGATCAGTCAAGAAACACGGTGAGTAATGTCTTCTCCTGTTATTGTCACTTACACCGCCTGCCACATGTATAGTATAGCCTTCTCTGTCAGCGGTGAGGACTACACATGTGATAAATGCAGGGAGATAGTCAGGCTGACCAGACTGATCTCATGAAATGGCGTATGTATGACACGCCAATTCGTAATTCCATTTTTGGCGTGCTATCAACACGCATAATCGCTTTTCAGCGTGTTTATGAACGCCGTTGACTTAACGTTACATATAAATATATGACCTACCCCAACCCTGTCCCTAAACCTACCCGTCACTGGGTTTAATACCATTTATGAGTCTTCTTCCCCTACCATCTTAGGAAAAAAAATATCGCTCCCCAGATGTAGATCTACATTTTGCTTCCGTTTCGCTCGGACATTTAACGGCGTGTACATACACGCGGATAGCTCAAATAACGTATAGATAACACGCCACTTGACTTGAAAGTGGTGTGTACTGTATGTTTACGCAAAAGTCATGATGTCATGTTGGGCTGATGAAGAAGATTTCAGAACAAGAGACACGCATCCAAACTTTAATCGAGGATAGTAAGATTGCAAGGGCATTAGATATTAAATGCAACTAGCTTAGTGAACTCTGTACATTGTTCGGTTCCGGCTGTAGAGCTCGTGCAGCAGAGCAACTGGGTGACTGTGAGACGCTGTAGTCGCGGGAAAAAACGCCACTCTTCTGTTCCGATTACAACATTAAACAGATTCTCCCCACTCAGTGAAACACCCACTGAGAATCCTGCTGAATGTGCTCTAGTTATTGGTGATTCGATCACATGGAACGTGAAAATAGAGACACCAGCCACCATAGTCACATGTTTACCGGGAGCCAGAGCGCCTGACATCAGAGCAAATTTAAAAGTGCTGGCTAATGCTAATCGTATATTCTCTATTATTATTATTCACTAATGATATTTTACTTGAACTCCCACTGTCATTTGCTCTGGCCCTCTTCCTGTTCACCGGAGTGATGAGATACTCCGTAGACTGTCCTCACCCAATGGCTGGTTGTCTAAGTGGTGTCTGCAAAATAATATAGGGTTCATAGACAATTGGAAAAGATTTTGGGGCAGACCCGACCTGTTAAAAAGAGATGGGATTCATCCCTCCTGGGGTGGTGCTGCTCTTCACTGTAATATGGCACATAGTCTTAAGCTTTGATTATACTTTCGCCTGGCTCCGCAGCGCACGGACGAGGCATTTATACTGTTGTACTATTCTTTAAAATGACAGGGGGCGACTCGGGTCATTGTCCTCTAAACCATCAGGAATCAGCGGTGAGAAGAAGAAAGGTTTACACGTGACAATGTTTATTTTAGTACACCACCACCAATACAACACTACAAAAGAATTGTGTAAAATCCAGTAAACCCTGAGATTATTACTTGTGACATTAGAACAAAATATATGGATATGAGAACATGTATGCATGTATGCAACTAAATTAACGATCTCTTAAATATTTTCTAATTACACTAAATATTTCATTTCGTTTTGTGAACATTTGTATTAACCCTTTGGGGTCTAAGGTGTTTTCGGGCTCTTGTGATGTTTTGACATGCCCTGGCATTTGTGCTTTTTTCAGTTATTTATAAACATGTTAATGGCACAGGTGTAAATTCACTCTATATAGCACAAACTGGCCTACAATGATATGTGAGCAACATGTATGTACATGTTTGTATTTTTAAGAGAATAATGTTTATGCGTGATTATTGAAAAAAATAAAAATGAAAGTTGCTGTAATAAGGCCACAAAACACATATTGATTATTTCTTCACAAGACTTTTGAAAATTGTATCACATAGTCTAGAATATTTGCTCCAAAACTATGTGAGAATCATCCTGACTACTCATTCAGATAAGTCAATAAAGTCTTTTAAATTTTTAATGACGTGTTTTGTTTGAGAAAGCTTTATGCGAGGAGGCGTGATCTCTCATTAATATGTGTGGCATTTCACACATGAGAAAGACAAAGACACTCCCCATAATGGCCCTATTAGGTGCTATCAGGCCATACCATTAGGAGCCTTGCACAAAGAATGAGGAGATTTAAAAAAGAATGGCTTTTAGATTGTTTGGATTTATTTACAAACACACACACACACACACACACACACACACACACACACTGCTTAGAATAAGTGAACACACCCATGCTAAAGATGACTAAAAACAGGAATAAAAAATCTTAATGCCTTAATTAAAAAAATGAGGAAAACTCCAACTTTTAGGGACATGAATAATGTCCTTGAATTCCTTGTGAATGAATAATGTATCGCAAATAATAAAACGTTCTTCTTTAAAATACAGGGTGCAGACGTCTGGACACTTCTATCACACACCCTTCTTTTCAGTTCAAAGTTAGAGTTGGAAACATCTTGAAAAGAAAATTGTCTTTTTCCATAAATGTCTTAGTTAGATCATACATATTTCAAAGTTGAGGATTCATTATGTCCGCTGCTATCAGTCATGGATACAGTGTCCTCTTGTGGTGGCGCGCGCGCAGTCTTCACTCTTTTGTTGCGAACACTATTCATTCCGGTGAAATCACAAAATAAAATGCACACAAACGGGTGTCCTATATACGTGTGTGTTTGATATAGACTGTAACCACTGATGAACATATTCGGTTTTGATGAGAGAAAAAAAATATGCCGGAGGCGGATTCAAACCCGTAACCTCTGACACGCTTGGCAAACGATCTAAGCACTAGACCACAGAAGAACTCAAACAAAACTTGCAGATCAATATATTTCACTAAATCATTATAACCTAAGCAGTTATTTAAAAAGTTTACACGAGCGTATAGGCCTACACAAATGTTGTATTGAGGTAATATTTACTAGGCAAAATATAGTCTGAAAATGCATTTGAGCTCTATGATCAGAAAAGGAATTATAAAACACTAAACAACTTACTCCAAACTTGAATCCTCGGGGTCAATTCGTTCGTCAAAATGGAACCGCCCGTCGTCTGAGTTTCAAATTCCACTGAGAAAAAGGTGAATTATTCCCATTTGTCCATAATCCTCTGAAGGAGTAACGTTAGCGTGCTTCCATCCCTAAAACGCGATGAACTATCTGTGAATCTCTGATGAAGAATCTGTGTTTGGCATTGATCGGGGGGCGTGCCGCGTGTGCGATGCATAGATCGCCTATTTACCATGTGAAAATCTCTGGGGGTGTGGCGGGCTCAGCTCATTAAAAATAATGAAGGGAGAGCGAAAAAACTGTAACTCTTCTTGGTTTCAAACGGATTACATAAACTGTAAATATATATTTTTAAAATAAATTACTTCATTTAAAAGAAGAGAATTTCAGCTTCATAAAGAGACATATCTCGTATCTCTGTGACAAGTATTGAGAGAGTTACAGTTAATGTTTCGGACGCGTTTCAGAACGGACCTCACTGACAGAGACAAGGTAAAACGTGAATCATGTTTATTTTTCTTTATTTGACGAAAAGCACAACACTTTGTTTTTATTGTGAGTATCCACAAAAAATAAAATACACACTTAACAGGATCTAATGATGTACAACACTTATATTTAAGATCAAAATCAACAGAGTAATTTGATTCTCTTTTGCACTGATAAGGAAAAAATGCAGCAAAACGCGAGGACGCGTTTTCCGACCCCTAAGGGTTAAACTGTGTTTGTTTGTTTTTTCAAAATTAATAAGGAAGTTGTATCGAGGCACAACAGGGGCAGTGTGTTATATTTTATTAGTGTGCGATGGATAGAAAACGTGTAAATTTAATATCTTGGAATATAAATGGCTGTGTGGTTCACCTGTTAAAAGAAAAAAAATACTTGCATATCTTAAGATCAAAAAGGCTGATATTGCCTTTTTACAAGAAACGCATTTCGAAGATGAAAAGGAAGCCTCGAAACTTAGAGGTGGATGGGTAGGTCATGTTTTTCATAATTCTGTGTCAAGCAAGAGGAGTGGAGTAGCCATTCTAGTCAGGAAGAAAATACATTTTGTATTGATGAATCAACATAAGGACAAGGAAGGTTGTTTACTCTGCATAGAAGCAAAGCTCAACGATGGTAAAATAGTGCTGTGTAATGTATATGCACCAAATAAGGAGGAACCTGAATTCTTTCATGAGGTAAACAAAATATTGACCAACCTCGAAGGATATGTTATACTTGGAGGTGACTTTAATCAGACTATGGATGGCATCCTGGACAGAAGTCAAAACAACATCAGATCAATCCCTAGAGATAGGGCTGCTATTCACACTCTAAAAGATGACAATGGATAAACAGATATTTGGAGATTGGTTAATCCACGAGAAAGGGAATACACGTTCTTCTCAAACTGTCACAAGACCTTTTCAAGAATTGATTACTTTTTGATCTCCAACTCCTTAACTGACTGTGTTGCTGAATGTATAATTGGAGTAATAGGACTGTCAGATGCACATGTGGAGTTAAAATTAGAATTAAAGGTGGATTATAAGAAAAGGGGGAGATGGAGGCTTAATACATTTATGCTGGAAGATAAGGTCTTTATAGATTCACTGCAGGACAACATAAAGATGTTTTTTGAACTTAATATTGGGTCAACTCAGAGACTAGCAACAGTTTGGGATGCCTCTAAAGCATTTATCAGGGGGAAATGTATTGCTTATGCCAGTAGGAAAAAAAAGAAAGTGTTGAAAAAATGAAACTTTTAGAAAAACAAATCAGTGATTTAGAAAGAGAATTGTTTTTTTTGGAAGTTTTGGAAGAATTGGAAGTTTTTTCAGATTTGAAGTTTAAACAGCTTTGTCAATTAAAATTTGATCTTCACGAACTCTTTAATAAGAAAGCAGAATATGCAGTATTTAGATTGAAGACCAAGTATTATGAGAGTGGGGAAAAAGCTGGGGAACTCCTTGCTAGGCAGATTAAGCAACATGAGGCATCTCACATCATACCTGCATAAAGGAGGGAAATAAGGTGTTAACCTCTAACAAAGAAATTAATAGGGTTTTTAATCAGTTCTATTCAAAACTGTACACATCAGAATCCTATTACAGTCCGAAGGAGTTAAAAGACTTTTTAACCAATGTTACACTGCCCACTTTAACCCCTGAAGAACGAGACTCAATAGATGCACCTATAACACAAGAAGAGGTTAGAACTATTATAATGTCTTTGAAATCTGGAAAATCACCAGGCTCGGATGGATTTCCAGTAGAATATTATAAGAAGTTTGTCGATGAGTTGACCCCAGTATTAACTGGCGTATATTCAGAGGTACTTGTCAATGATATGTTACCTGACAGTTTTAATGAAGCTTTAATATCACTTATACCAAAATCTGGACGAGATACGATGGATCCTGCTAATTACCGCCCAATAAGTTTATTAAATGTAGATTGTAAAGTGTTAACAAAATTATTAGCCTCACGATTAGAAGGTATTCTACCTAAAATTATACACAGAGATCAGGTAGGTGTCACGTTTTGATGTGTTCTGTTATTGTTTTGAGATCTTGTTTTCCCCTGTCTTGTGATTTTGTTGTCCTGTTAGTTTCCGCTTTGTTTGTGTTCAGTTTTTTCACCTGTTTTCAGTTAATTATCTCGTTTGGTTCAGTTCATTTAAGCCCTGTGTTTTCCCTCAGTGTTTGTTGGTCGTCGTCCTCGTATGGTTGTGTATTCTGAAGTCCTGGAGTTTTGTTCTTTTGTTTCTGTTTGTTTTTGGAAGTTTAAGTTTGTAAAATAAATATCAACTATACTGATATTCCTGTGTCCTCGTCTTCGGCATCCTGCACCAACAACCCTGACAGTAGGCTTTATCAAAAATAGATCCTCATCTGACAATATGAGAAGACTATTACATCTCATGTGGATGAATCATTCTAATCTAGATCCCATTGCCGCAATATTTGCATATTCGCATTTGAAATGTCTAAGATCGCTAAACACTGGGGGGGAGATAATTTAGATTTAGATTGGGTATTAATAGAACGACAACTTACTTCCCCCCCCTTTCGGCCAATAGAGGCTTTTTCACAAAATCAAGAAGGGGACTTTCAGCATCATATGACCAACCCAATACTGCAATACTACTTCCCCACATGAGTCAATATCACTCCTCAATATGGAATAATCCTTATGTTAAGGTAGGGGAAAAGCCCTTGTTTTGGGGACAATGGTTTAGAAGTGGAATACGCACCTTAAAGGATTTATTTAGAAATGATACATTTTTATCTTACAATAATTTAAAATAAAATTTTAATCTAGAAGGCCGGGACCATTTCTTGAAATATTTGCAGATTAGAAATTGTTTGGTGGCAAAGGTTTCCATTGGACAGGACAAGAATGTTTTAGAAAAATTTTGTGAACTACCAAGACCCCTTCAAAAATCATCTAAATTTTATCATCTAAGTTTAAGGATTGGTGATAAGAACTGTGAAAACTTGAGATTGATTTGGCAAAGAGACATTAATAGTGACATAGATAAAGATACTTGGAACAGAGTTTTGTCCAATAGTGGAAGGTACATAAAGGAAGCAAGAGGTAAATTTATCCAGTATAAGGTGTTACATCGGTATTATTACACGCCAATGTGACTTTTTAGAATGGGCTGTCTAAATGATAATATATGCTAGAAATGTAAACAAGAAATTGCCACATATATGCATGTTCTTTGGCATTGTTCAAAGATTCAACCTTTTTGGAAAATTGTGCTGAAATATTTTGGAGAATGTTTGGGATTTGACCTTCCATTTTCATCAAGGATTTGCCTTTTAAGAGATAAATCTGAGATTCCCCAGATTAAATATAATGAGTTTTCCCTTGTTACTGTGGGTGTAATTACGGCAGTACAATTGATACTCCGATTTTGGAAAGATATTCAATGTCCTTCATTTAAAATGTGGATTGAGTTAATGGTGGAGAATGTATCATATGAAAGAATGTTAGTTAAGGTGAACGGAAAGCATGGAGAATTTTATTCAGTTGGTAACTTTGAAGGATGACTACACGCTTGAGTTGTAACTTGCCCACACTGTTGTGCATAAACTATAATTTCTTTAATTCAGATATTTTATTAATTCCATTTATTATTATTATCTTGATTGTTGAATTTTTTTTATTTTAGTTTTTTATTATTATTTTGGTATGTTTTGTCATGTATGAGAAAACCAATAAAAAAAACTTCATTTATAAAAAAAAAGAAATAAATAATGGACAAATGGGAGTCTGTAGACGCCTCAGATGTAAAGTTATTCGCTGTCAAAGTGACGCCAAAATGAATGGGAGTCAATGTAATGCTAACAGCAGGTGATAGTCTGCTACAATGGCGGCACCCGGAGAGGCTTCAGTTTCCGGCGGATGGATTACCCGCTTGCTTCACACTCGTGCGGACTCGGCGAGTATAAACCTAGCTTAGTTGAACATTAACAAACTGGGGCTCAGGTCAGAAAGCAACCGACCGTCTGCCAGCTGTCTCACGTCACTGAGGTCAGATAAATCCCATCACACAGAGACTCTTTCACCTAGATATCATCACATAGAGACTGTGTCTGTTCCCCGAATTAGGACATACAAAAAACTCCCAAACCCATTTAAGGGTAAAAATGCAATTCATGTTCAACAAATAAAAAAACATAATAGCCTACAGAGAAACTATTGATAAAGCTCGGGTTGCTGAATATATATATAATATATATACAATCCATTTCTTCAAAAGCACTTATTGTTAATGATATGATTACAGATATATCCTAGATGTGCTGTGTTTGACAAACCTGGCTAAAACCAGACGATTAAACATTACTTTAAATGAGTCCACCCCCAAAGCCCACCCCCCACAAGCCTCGCCTGAAAGGAAAGGGGGAGGTGTTGCTGTAATTTATAGTAATATCTTCAGTATTACTGAGAAGTCTAGTTTCAAAACATAATTCTTTTGAAGTGTTGGTGCTTTATGTAACACTATCTACTGTAAATGATAAATCACATTTGAGATTTGTGCTGGCTACTGTATACTAGCCACCAGGGCACCATAAATACTTTATCAAAGAATTTGCTGACTTTCTATCAGAGTTAGTATTGGCTGCAGATAAAGTCCTAATTGTTGGTGATTTTAATATACATGTAGATAATGAAAAAGATGCATTGGGATTGGCATTTATAGACATTCTGAACTCTATTGGAGTTAGACAACACGTGTCAGGACCAACTCATTGTCATAGGCCTCGTTTACACTGCATGTTTTGATGCCCAATTCTGATTTGTTGCCTATATCCGATTTTTTTGACCGTTCGTTTACACGTTCTTTAAATTGTGACCCATATCCGAGTCATGTGTTTACACTTGACATAGATCTGAAACATTGCGCATGTTTAAAGGGGTCTTCTTGCACAGATGAACGCGCAGCAAGATCTCAGGACTGGTGGGAACATAGCCTACAACACGATCTCATGAAAGTGAGTGTCTATAGCACGAATTGTATTTCTCGTGCCATTTATACGCCAAAAATTATTTTTGATTGCATATGATACGCTCTGTAAACGGGTGTATTAAACGTCATAAAGTGCGTATAATACACGCAAAAACTATTTTTGGCGTAAATGGCACGTGAAAACTAATTTGTGCAATAAACGCACTTTCATGAGATCGTGGCGGGCTTTAACGAGGAGCAGTGAGTCCGAAATTTTAGGATGAGCAAGCCAACCTTTGATATGTTGTGTCAACGTGTGTCCACATTCTTCTCCTATACAACGACACAATTTTTCGTCAGGCCATCCGTCCCTTTGCAAACGCACGTCGGGGTTTCTCTCGTCATTAAACCGCGGAGACGTATAGCCTAATGCCTCAGAAAATCCGATCTGCCTGTTTACATGGCAGTCGCATTGGCACATATTTGATTTATATCTGATTTATTTCCACACATGAACGAGGCCTGAAACCGATCTCGAAATATCTTTTTTTCTGTTTACACTGTCATAGAACACTTCCAATCTGTGTCGCATACGAGTAAAAAATCGGAATTGGGTCACATTTCACTGACAGTGTAAACGAGGCCATAATCATACTTTAGATCTAATATTGTCACATGGAATCAAAAAAAAAAATGGAGCATAAGGAAGAAAACAAAAATTAGACATTTTTTACATTTCATGGAAAAAGAGCACAAATTGCGTAAAGAAAGGCCTTAAAAACTATTGAAAAGTTCTCAGGCCATCAAAACACTGTTGTTGTGTAAATGAACGGCCAGTAAGTATTGAAAAGTTTTCTGTTTTCAGTTAAAAACAGCTAATTAATAGTAAATAATGAATGATTTTTACAATGGAAATGAATAAACAAAAAAAGCACTTAAACTGTAACTTAAAGCCAAACCAATCTCTGTTACATTAATTTCCTATTATCAATAGCCGCGTTTCCACGGCCGGGCCAGAGCTAACAGCGAGCCGAGCCGAGCCAGTGGCCTCGGGCCTCAAGCACCGGGCTCGCGTTTCCACTGCCGGGCCAGTAGCCCCGCAGCGCTGCCCTAAACCCCGCCCCTACACGCCTTTCTGGATCAAACGTCATACAATACAACCCAACCCATTTCAGCGGGTATTATGAATTTATTTATAATAGGAAGATAGCATGTATATTAACTCACCGGCAGTGGCTGCAATAGTGTCGCGATTGTCTCGCGAGTGGACGGTGACCCAGCACACCGTACATCAAGTCGAAGCATGGAAAGTCCCTTCTCTGAGCTTCGCTTTGTCCATTGTGTGTTTTAATCGCCTTGTACAATACTGCGCCCGCAACTTTTTTTTATTTTTTCCTGAACTTGAAGCATTGCTCGCTGAATGCTTAGCTTAGAAAGTTCAGCATCGATGCATTTTATAACGTCCTCGTTTCTTCACACGCCGTCATTCTTCTGCCCAAATGCTCAGAAGAGCTTGGTATCTTCGACAGACTATTATTCAGGCGATTATTTTTCGCGATATAAAACAGTGAAATGTGCATCTTGCTTCAGATCATAACGTTCCATAACACCGCTAAACTCTGCCTTTTACCTCGAGCACGCCTCTAGCCCGAGCTGGCCCGCTTTGGCCCAAGGTATTCGACGGGCCAGAAATCCTGGCCGTTGGCCCCGAGTAAGCCCCGCTCAAGCCCCGGAAGTGACAGTGGAAACGCGACTGGCCCTGGCACGCACCAGCACGGCTCGGCCCTGGCCCGATAGTGGAAACGCGGCTAATGTAAAGCTGCTTTGAAACAATCTGTAAAAAGCGCTTTATAAATGATAGTGACTTGACTTGACTAAAATAAACAGAGGAAAAGGCTGTTTGTGAATCTATCATTTATCATTAATCAAAAACATTTCTAAAGAAGTGTTCACACCAAGGACGATAACTATAACGATAAAGATACTGTATAGTTCTAAAAATCGTTCATCGCTCATACATTTTATCAATGAGTGAAAATTGGTTATTTTCGCATTTTCCCAAGCAATTTCGTTGTTCCGGGTTGAAAAGTAAAGTCGAGTCAACATAGGGAATGTGATGTAGAGCCTCTTCGGAGTGTGTAGCCATGTTTCCATCCACTTGTCAATGGAATTATCTGAAGTTCGGTTAAAAACCTCATGTGAATAAAGCTGGTGAAAGTGTGTTTCCATCCAACGGCTTTAAAGCGAATAAAAACCTGTGCGTAATGACGTCACATGCTGTTTTGCGATCAAATTGGTATATCGAATTGATTTGAGAAATTTTAAGGCGTTTCCATTCATTTTTGCACAACATTCAAGCAAACATTTGCGAACAAAGTTTTACTAGGCAAAATGGATCGCGCCATAATAACGCTTCCATCAGCTTTTATCGCATAAGCCGTATATCCATCAAGATAAAATCCGATGAGACCAATCGTATTTCAATTGAGTCGATATTCATGAAATTCAATCGAATTTTACAGTTTCCATAAGGCCTTTTTCATTCGATATCACTTAATGCAGATAAAAATGTGTGGATGGAAACATAGCGAGTGACTGCTGCAGGCGCGATTCTACATCAGCTGCCCCGAGTACTCTCTGCATTTATTCATGAGAAAGAGCTCATTTAACCCCATCACTGCGCTGTATTACGCAAGATCATCGCATCACAGCGGAGAATTCACACAACATGCGCACATGAGAGTGGTTTCTGCGCGGAGGCCGTAAAGAGTTTAACGACGCTTACCACGTGTATCATACAGATCAGATACAGACCAGAGTGAGCGTGTTTTAAGTGTTTATGGACATATTTCATAGCTCTACTCAAGTGCTGTAAACATGAACCAGCACCACGTATGCGCACGTCTTCAAATGAAATAAGGACAGCTATATTTCCATCCACACGTTTTTATCCGAATTAAGTGATACCGAATGAAAAATGACTTATGAAACAGTAAAATTCGATTGAATTTCATGAATATCGACTCAAATGAATTGTGTTCGGTCTCATCGGATTTTATCTTGATCGATGGCTTATGCGATAAACGCTGATGGAAATGTTAAATAACGTTAATATTATGGCGCAATCCATTTTGCCTAGCAAAACTTTGTTCGCAAATGTTGTGCAATTCGGTGAGAAAATGAATGGAAACACCTTAAAATCTCTCAAATCAATTCGATATACCAATTTGATCACAAAACAGCATGTGACGTCATTACGCACAGGTTTTTATTCGCTTTAAGCAAAAGTGTGTTTGGATGGAAACACACTTTCACCAGCTTTATTCACATGAGTTTTTTTTTTTACCAAACTTCAGATAATTCGATTGACAAGTGGATGGAAACATGGCTACTGACACAGCCGTACCCGTATGTCTGATCATGATCGCGATGACAGAGGAATTATTCTGATACACAAAACACAATGATGTAGACCAACAATTCAAAGGACAATGGACAAAAAATGAACTAGGCTATGCCTTTATCATCATTTGTTCAGTGACTGTACTAGTGCTCGTAAATGTATGAATATATTATTATTAGACCTAATAGGCTAATGTTCTTCCACGTTTCTCCCTCGTTCTTGTGTGTCATTTAGAATTAGCTATAGCCTATCTGTAAAATGCATCAAGGTGCCCTCAGATCTGTTATTTGTGTGTGTGTGTGTGTGTGTGTGTGTGTGTGTGTGTGTGTGTGTGTGTGTGTGTGTGTGTGTGTGCCCCCTCCCCCTTTGACAACCAATCAGAATCCATTCTTCTTTATAGTATTAGACTGTCTGCTTAAAGAGCGTGAGCATTTAAAGTGATAAACAAACATGCGCTTAAAATAAACTGAACGATGGCCGTTGGTATGGGCGCCAATATTGTTTTCGATAAAATTATCTTTATTATTGTTGGTGTGAACAGGCGTTAATACTGTGCAGTTTCTTTCTCTGTCATTGGAGAGTGGCTTGTTAACCTGCACAGGTGAGCTCAATCATCAGCTGACCTCAGTGTATTTAGCAGATGAGACAGGTAACTGACGGACACTGAGGGTCTGTGCGGATCACACTGAGTTACAGTAAGAATAATTGCCTGTGTTCTTCTGAGAAACTTATGTCAGGGTTAATCGTTTTCACAAACATCACAATACAAGCTTATGCTGTTTTACCATAACTGAGGTTAGGCTAAGCACTGTTACTATGTGAAAGAAAAGTTTTGGTATATTATCTATTATGTCAACTGTTTCTCCTAGACAGAACTAAGATTAAAAGAAGAGCAAATGGGTCAGTGACGGGATTTTTTTTATTATTTTTTACTGTGCCAAGTTCTTAAATTGCATTGTTGATAGTTTTGTGTGTTTTAAAATATTCTATTTTCAGGAGAAGTTTTGATTTTATTATCATTAGTGACTTTTTGAAGAGTAGCACCAAGAAATTTTACAATATGAAGAGAACTAACATTGCCCAGACATGAAGGTCAAATGATCTGATATTGTAAGTCTAACACAATTCTCTCTATGATCGCAGTTCATGTGTAATTCTCTGTGTTTCTGCAGTTGCAGCACATGACTTTATTCTGCAGACATGTTTTTCAAATGTAAGATTGTCTTCCCAGCTAACAAAAAGATGTTCTAAGAGGTTGTTCTAAAAGTTGCCATTAAGTTATGAAAAAATATTTCTGAATGTTCAAAACATAATTTTTTTTATTGAGTGTTAAGGGAACATTCCATCATCATGCAGAGATTATGGGAACGTTACTTTTGAATGTTCCTTGAATGTTCTGAAACAAGTAGCAACGTTTACATTTTTTTACACGTTTCAGAAGAAGAAAAAAAAACATTCCATGAACCATGTATAATAATGTTTTTGTGCTAGCGTTTTGAGAACATTACTAAAAACGATAATCAATTTTATGGGAAGAATATTTGTTCATAACATTGAGAGAACCTTGCCACAACGTTAGACATGAGAACTGCTGAGAACATTCCCTGTTAGCTGGGAAACATTCTTTTCAGGAAATTAATTTTTAATTCTTTCTTTTTTCTTCATTATGATCGAAGGACAGTCACTTCCCACTGAAGTTCATGAGTTCCCTGCACACCATCTCCGAGCATGTGGAGCCGGACGAGTCTCTGGAGCTCGACTCAGGAGTTCAGCTCAAACATCAGACCAGTAAAGACCAGACGCAGAGAAGACCGACGACTGGACCACCTGCTCAAAACCCAACGAGCATTTCCCCGTCTGACCCCGCACATCATCCAGTGCACATGTATAAGGTGACTTTCCAACTAGTGTTCATAATAGCAACACAGTTTCAACACACTGAGGTTTCTAGGTTAAAGCGGTCATGGTAAATCAAAATGTCCTTGATAATTACACCTATTCAAAAAACATACCTTAAAGGAGCTGTATGTAAGAAATGTATTTCAATTAATCATAAAATGGCCCTGATATGTCACTAGACATTAAGAAATCATGTTAATTTCAAATACTTATTGACAACAGTAGTCTGGCCAGGATATTGTCATTTAAAAAATGAAGTTGCAGCCCTCAACTGATGTTGATGTTGTCATGTTGTGTTTTGGTCTGATGCTCCACCCTTTACCTATTTACCAATCATGGAGTCAGTAGTGTTGCGGCATCCGGGTTGCCAGCTCTGCTCTAGTTACCACAGCTGCAGATTCACACGTTCCTGCTGGATCCTGCAACCTATCTGGCAACCTCGAGTCAGTAAGGAGGGGGAGGGGATACACTGCTCTACAGTAATTTGAAAGTGATTGCAGTACCAGTTTTGGCCACAATCTTACACACAGCTCCTTTAAAGCTAGCTCCCTAGTTTAAAATATGAGATTTTGTTTTCCACCTTTGTCAAACGGCAGGATTAAAATTGCCATAGTTAGTCATTTAGTAATTTTGCACTACATTATCCTAGCCTGGGTTTCCCCATGCTGCCTTGCTGCAGCGCGATTTTATTCACACTGCTAAGCAGTCTGGATTCCATGATCCAGATTTTCGCCTCATCTAGGGAACCAATCACAGAACGGGGAGGGAGCAGCAAGACGATGACGACGTCTATGCGACACACTGAAGCAGTTTGTTTATACCTATGGATCCAACATAGCAGCAGACACTGGCTCGGAGGCGGCCATCTTGTCCGTAGACACTGGCTCGGAGGCGGCCATCTTGTTCGTAGACACTGGCTCGGAGGCGGCCATCTTGTCCGTAGACACTGGCTGTGCAGAAATGATGTGACGTGTACAGTCTCTGGCTGTGCAGAAATGATGTGACGTGAAGCGTCTCTGGCTGTGCAGAAATGATGTGACGTGAAGTGTCTCTGGCTGTGCAGAAATGATGTGACGTGAAGCGTCTCTGGCTGTGCAGAAATGACGTGACGTGAAGCGTCTCTGGCTATGCAGAAATGACGTGACGTGAAGCGTCTCTGGCTGTGCAGAAATGACGTCAAGCATCTCTGGCTCGGCGGACGTGACGTGGACGGTCTCTGGCTGTGCAGAAATGACGTGACGTGAAGCGTCTCTGGCTGTGCAGAAATGACGTGACGTGAAGCGTCTCTGGCTGTGCAGAAATGACGTGAAGCATCTCTGGCTTGGCGGACGTTACGTGGACGGTCTCTGGCTCGGCCATCTTGTCCGTAGACACTGGCTGTGCAGAAATGACGTGACGTGAAGCGTCTCTGGCTCGGCGGACGTGACGTGGGCGGTCTCTGGCTCGGCGGACGTGACGTGGGCGGTCTCTGGCTCGGCGGACGTGACGTGGGCGGTCTCTGGCTCGGCGGACGTGACGTGGGCGGTCTCTGGCTCGGCGGACGTGACGTGGACGGTCTCTGGCTCGGCGGACGTGACGTGGACGGTCTCTGGCTCGGCGGACGTGACGTGGACGGTCTCTGGCTCGGCGGACGTGACGTGGACGGTCTCTGGCTCGGCGGACGTGACGTGGACGGTCTCTGGCTCTGCGGACGTGACGTGGACGGTCTCTGGCTCGGCGGACGTGACGTGGACGGTCTCTGGCTCGGCGGACGTGACGTGGACGGTCTCAGGTTCGGCGGCCCTGACGTGAAGCGCAGGCTCGGCTGGACTGACGTGGAGCTCAGGCTCGGCTGGACGTGGCTGACGTGGAGCTCTGGCTGGACGTGGCTGACGTGAAGCTCTGGCATGTCGTGGTGTGAGGCCGCTCAGGTGATGACCAGACATCTGGAGACCAGACCGGACAGATCGGGTAGCTCCCTCGGGTCGACCTCCTTAGCCCCCAGCCGGTAACACATCTTAATCGCCTCATCACCCAGAGAGCAGGAGGCAGCAAGAGGAACAAACCCCCAGGTGTACTGGAACAGATCGAAGCTATACATGGCCAAGATGGCCATCTGTCCAGCGAACTCCCGGCTCATGCTGTGAGGATCAGGCGAGATCCGTGCTGCTGGATTCATGATTTGGTGAGTTCTGTTACGTGCTGGCAGGAATGAAGCAGAGAGAGAATCCAAATGCAGCTAATTTAGTAAAATAACCAACGCATTCTCATCCTAGTGCGTCATATAGGTGACGCCATATGACATTTCGTCGAAATCCTATGCACATGGCACCCTTTAGCGTCAATATAACACGCACTGTTATGGGTAGGTTTAGGTCTGCGGTAGGGTTAGGGCAACGGATTTAGACAAAATCCCACAAGCGTCAACTGTATGACGCCTTGGGATTACAACCGCTGCGTCTCATATTGACGCTAAAGGGTGCCATGTGACATTTTGTGGAAATCCTACGCACAAGCGTCAACTGTATGACGCCTTGGGATGAAATAACAGGTGAAACAAAGGAACACGGCACTCAGGACAGGAACACTGAAGCAACAACATAACAACATCAAGAACTGACAAAGACTGGACTGAAACACAGGGCTTAAATACAAGGGCAAACGAGCTGAACAGGATGACAAGGGGGTGTGTGGTCAATGAGAAACACCTGGGAAGACTAATCAACAAGACAAGGAACACCTGTGGACAATAAGCAAACAAATAACAAAATGACAAGACACATGGCAGGATCACATGACAAACAGGGAAACAGACAAGACCCACACCGGGACAATACTAGTGCTCGTAAATGTATGAATATATTATTAGACCTAATAATGTTCTTCCACGTTTCTCCCTCGTTCTTTTAAGTGTGTCATTTAGAATAATCTATAGCCTATCTGTAAAATGCATCAAGATGACCTCAAATCTGTTATTTTTGTGTGTGTGTGTGTGTGCCCCCTCCCCCTTTGACAACCAATCAGAATCCATCCATCCTATTGCCATTGTCAATGCTGTATTGGAATTAAATGTCATTATCATCACTACTGCAATAATTCCCCCCTTATCTCTTCATGGGTTTTTAATGCACCACAACATAGAATGAAAAAAAAAGAAGAAAAAAAAAAGGAATATGTATATATGGAAAACCTCACAAACACCAGGGCAGGCAAGACAGGCGAGAAGTGGTTTCAACGGGACAGCATCTCTGTCCCAATTTGAGACACTCTCGCACTGTACTCCCTCTTTTAATGCACCTTAGACATTGCACATAACACACACACACAAAAAAAAAACAAAAAAAAACAAAAAACACATTAGGAAAAGATAGGGACTGATGAGATATGGGGGAAGGTTATCTTATACTATCTTATTATATCATATTTTGTTTTATACAGGATTGACAATGGCAATTGTTACATAGGAGGAAGGATGGAAATAAAAATCGACCAACACAATATTGGCAATATGGTGGTAGTGGGGAATGGGGTGGTGATGGTAGTGACAATGGTAATAAATAATAAATGGTTACTTTGTTTACACATACTGTAACGCAAAGTTGTGATGTTGCCCAGAGAGACAAAAACAGGTGTCGGAGGAAAATGAGCACGAGAGACGAGAGATGTCGTATTTTCCCCGCGTTTAATAAAATAACTTTACGTCGCACACTCGTCCGCATACATGAGGAACGAGTGAGGAAAAAGTATACAAAGAAACATCCAACTCTGGTCACAATATAAAACGAAATAAAAGAAAGAATACAAAGAGAGTCGGCAGAGCGGTTATCTTCTCTCCTCACTTGTCAAAAACTAACTGACACGCACATGCGCAGTTCTCATTTTAACTGAGATTGCAATAAAACACAATGTGACCGTTACAGAGTCCCCCCTGGAAAAATATTGGCTGCCCTCAGCCAACAGCACTGTGAAAATACAGGAAATAAACAACTTCATACATGAATAGTGAATAATCCCACCTCACAGAAATGCAAGGAAAATTGTGAGAAATACCGACATACATGACAGTTATTAACTCATTAACCCCTTTTATCCAAGGTTACAAAAAGAAAATGTCACAAGTAAACAGAAAAAACATTTTTCATAAACCCGCCTGGGAATATACATTTAACAGGAAAAGTTCCCATTTTATAAGAACAAAACACAACAATAATAGTCAACCAAGAAACAGTCAACACAAACCAATAAGAATACTGTATGGTGTCATATCAATTTAGTGTCTCAGAAAACAAAATACACACACCCCATTAACCTGTTCACTTTAAGTCCAACAGGACAGCATGAAATAGATCGGACCATCCACCGGTCGCCCAACCCGAGGCGACCCTGGGGGCGAGTCTAGTTCGTAATTTTCTGCCATCTTCTTGTTCCCTTTTCGCGCTTGTCAGGCCACGTGACGCGAAATGAACGAAAAATAGTGACCAACCGTCCGTCACTTCAAAAATATCCAATACAGCAAAAATGCAAAATAAATGTTCGTTGTTGTTCTTTTCAACAAAAAAAAATTAAGGCAAATCTTCCAAGTGTCCTTTTTCTTCTTATTTCTCTTTTGTCAATGTTTCGTAGGCAACGTTAATAAAACAATACACTGTCCATCCAGTCGGGGAAAAAAATCTATCCAAACTAAACGAAACAAACATCAAATGTCACCTGCACTCCTTGTACTTGCAAATCCGATCGAGCTCGAACAAATCTTCTTCTTCTTTTTTTTTTTTTTTAAACAGCAGGAAATCCACGAAACACAATCACAGATCCATCCAACGGACGTTGCACGGCCAACACGGTTACGATGCCAGATGACTTGCCTGGATACACCACTGTAACACGAACATTTCAGACGATAACCCGTCGGGAGAGAAGAGAAAATTAGATAACCTTGGTAGATCAAGTCCCTGTTCGGGCACCACTTTGTAACGCAAAAACAGGTGTCGGAGGAAAATTAGCACGAGAGACGAGAGATGTCGTATTTTCCCCGCGTTTAATAAAATAACTTTACGTCGCACACTCGTCCGCATACATGAGGAACGAGTGAGGAAAAAGTATACAAAGAAACATCCAACTCTGGTCACAATATAAAACGAAATAAAAGAAAGAATACAAAGAGAGTCGGCAGAGCGGTTATCTTCTCTCCTCACTTGTCAAAAACTAACTGACACGCACATGCGCAGATCTCATTTTAACTGAGATTGCAATAAAACACAATGTGACCGTTACAATACACACACATACACATACCCACACTCACACCCGCTCACATACACACTTAGATCAAACAATTAAATCACTTTTATTTCACTTCTGGAATTATGGATTTACAAGATTGCTCACTACTGTACTATGTTGGTTTGTATGTATGTCTGACTGTTAAATAAAAAAAATAAAATAAAAAAAGAATCCATCCTTCTTTAAAGAGCGCGAGCATTTAAAGTGATAAATAAACATGCGCTTAAAATAAACAGAACGATGTCCGCTGGTATGGGCGCCAATATAGGGTTCGACACAATTATCTTTATATTTATCATTGTTGGTGAACAGGCGTTAATACTGTGCAGTTTCTTCTGTCATTTGAGAATGGCTTGTTAACCTGCACAGGTGAGCTCAATCATCAGCTGACCTCAGTCTGTTTAGCAGATGAGACAGGTAACTGACGGACACTGAGGATCTGTGCGGATTTACAGTAAGAATAATTGCCTGAAACTTGTGTCAGGGTTAATCGTTTTCACAAACATCACAATAAAAGCTTATGCCGCTTCACCATAACTGAGGTTAGGCTAAAGCGCTGTTGCTATGTGAAAGAAAAGTTTCTGTATTATCTATTATTTAAACTGTTTCTCCTAGACAGAACTGAGATTAAAAGAAGAGCAAACGGGTGAGATATAAGACTTGTAAGATGACTATATATATATATATATATATATATATATATATATATATATATATATATATATATATATATATATATATATAATATAATATAATATAATTTTTTTTTTACTGTGAGTTCTTAAATTGCATTGTTGATAGTTGTAGATGTGTGTACAAACTGACTGACACCTCGTGTAGAACTCAGGTCTGCTCTTTATTATTACAATGCACTTCTGACTTGTTTCCGCTTTACTAGACCTCCTATGTCATCCTAAACGTCATCAACATAATCTACATCCCCCTTCTTAATGATGGGTATATATATATATATATATATATATATATATATATATATATATATATATATATATATATATATATATATATATATATATATATATATATATAACAGTTAGCCCTTAGCTTTATCTGCTATATAAGTGCAGTAAAACTGGAAAACAGTGTACAACCTAACATGTGTACCAAAATATGATACAACACTGCACAACAGAATACAACGTTTAACATTGCAAAACATGTTTTTTTTAATTTTTTTTTTATTTTTATTTTTAATAGGGCTGCTGCAATAAGGGTAGAGGGAACTCTCTAAGCTTATGTCGTGTAGTCTTTGTATCGGGTGTTGGGCTTTGATATTCTTCCTGAACGCGTGACAACTACGGGTGGTTCCTGCACCTGTTCCGTCTGCGGCTGTTCGACATTAGGCTGGGGTTTTGGCAGAGGTTCACTACCGGGGTTGAGTGGGGCCTCTGTTGTTGTGGGCAGGTTGTATTGTTCAGGTGTGTGTAGGAGGTGGCGCCTGTTTCTCACATATGTCGCATCTCCGGACTGGACCTGGTAGCTGTTTGGCTGCGGTGCTCTTCCTATTACCGTCGCCAATCTGTCATATCCCCTACTCGTCTGTATTCTTACTGTCTGCCCTGCTTGCAATGAAACCAGAGGTCTGGCTGATCTGTCATAATGTGTCTTTCCTCTCTGTCTTGTCCGTGTCAGAGCTGCCCAGACCTGTGTTTCTACCTTTGGCACATACATAACCTTGGTCATGGGAATGAGTCTTAGTGCGCCGAGAAAGCAGCCGCTGGGCTGGTGAGGGCAGCCCATCTCTTGGTATGTTGCGCAAATTGAGCAGTGCCGCATATACATCTGTACCATCACGTGTGCATTTTTTCAGCAGGTGTTTAGCTGAGCATACAGCCCTCTTAGCTAGCCCATTTGATTGAGGGTAGTGGGGGCTAGTAGGGTTGCAGTGAGTGGGGAATGATGAAACGCTGACCACGGAGCAATAGGCCATTATCAACCGTGAGTTCGTCTCTTATGGCATAGAACTGCCTGAGGTCATGTGGCAGCTTCTTTGATGAGTCAGGCCAGCCCTCTGCAACGACCTCAGATAAGCGCCTGCACAGATGGTCTGCCTGTGTTTCCTGCCTCAGTTCCACAATTCTTCTTGAGGAAAGAGCTTCCACTGTCATCACATCGTAGTCCTCACTAGTTTCAGCCCAGTCAGTGGAGGGCAGGTGTGCACGCGACAGCGCGTCTGCTAGGTATAGCTCTTTGCCTCTCTTGTAAATGACATTGAGGTGGTAGCGCTGCAGCTTAAGCATCATCCTCTGAAGGCGTGCAGAAGCTGAGTGTAGTGTTTTTTTTAGAATAGTGATGAGAGGCTGATGATCAGTTTCGACAGTCACCGGACGGCCATATATGTAGTCGTGGAATTTCTGACAGGCATAGACAAGGGCCAACAGCTCCTTCTCTATCTGAGTGTAGCGTGACTCAGTCTCTGTAAGTGCTCTTGAGGCAAACGCCACCGGTTTGTTGTTCTGGAGGCAGACAGCACCCAAGCCATGCTGCGAGGCATCTGCAGATAACACCACCGGCTGATGCACGTCAAAGTACTGAAGTACAGGAGGACTTGTGAGTAGTTCTTTGAGTCTGGTGAATGCTGCCATGTGGTGTTCCTGCCAACACCACTCTACATTCTGAAGCAGAAGTTTGCGGAGGGGTGCTGTGGTTTCGCTATAGCCCGGGATGAATTTTGACAAATAGTTTGTCATACCTAAGAACCTTTGGACTCCATGCATGTCTGCTGGGGTTGGCATTGAACGGACAGCATCTGTCTTTGTAGGGTCAGTTAGAAGGTGACCCACATACGACACCTCAGACACCCGAAAACGGCACTTGTCAGGGTTCAGCTTAAGGTTTACGGCACGTATTCTGTCCATGACCTGGCAGAGGCGCAGATCATGCTCTTCTCTTGTGCTGCCCCAAACGAGGATGTCGTCAACCACGATTGCACATGGTTGTCCTTCAAAGAGCTGCTCCATACACCTTTGGAAAACTTCACTACCCGTGGATATCCCATAAGGCATTCGGAGGAAGGCATATCGGCCCACTGGGGTCATGAAGGTTGTCAGCTTTGATGACTTCTCACTGAGTGGTACCTGCCAGAACCCACACTTAGCATCAAGGATGCTGAACACCTTGGCTCCTGGCATGTCGGCGATCACCTGTTCCACTGTTTTCACTGGATGATGTGGCCTGAGGAGGGCTTTGTTGAGGTGGACAGGGTCAATACACAGTCTTACGGCACCATCTTTTTTACGTGCAGCCACCATAGACGAGACCCACTCAGTGGGCTCCTGGACTGACTTAATGACTCCCAGTTCAGTCATTCTGTTGAGTTCATTGATTATTTTGTCTTTCATTGCCAATGGCACTCGTCTGGGAGCACATATTGTAGGGTGCACAGAGGGGTCCAAACGCATGTGATACACTACAGGCAGTTTGCCTATGCTGCTGCAGTCAAAGAGGTCTTTATAATCTGTGAGCTCGTTTGGAGAGCCTTGTTGCAGATTGTGCACATTCGGGCCAAGATGCACAAAGCCTAATTTGACGCTGTCTCTGAGGCCCAATAGAGGTTTTACATTGTCAACAACATGGAACTGTAGTGTCCCACACAGTTTACATTAGTGACACCTAAAGTCCTTATAATCGGACCACCATAGGCCACAAGGTTGACTACATGGCTGTGGTCCACTTGAGCGCCTGGGTCGATGTGCTGGAGAACGCCTCTAGACAGTACATTGCACCGGGCTCCAGTGTCAATCTTCACCTCAAGTTGCTTCCCTGTGTTGGAAGTGGACAGGATGGTAAATATCTCTCCCTTATCAGCTGGCACCTCTACACTTTCACAGTAAAACAGATCTGCTGGTTCATATGCAATTTGTGCATCAAGTTCACTAATTCTATGTGTCTGTCCTCCTCTGCGTATGGTGTGGGGTGCTCTGTTTGACTGAGATGGACCTTGCTCTGATCTGTTGTAAATGCGTGTTTTGCTTGATTTAGAGAAGTGATTCCACTTCCCACACGCATTGCAGCGCTTGTTGAAGGCTGGACAGCTGCTGCGGTCAGATGAATGCTGGCCACCACAGTTCGAACACATAAAATATTGCACTGCACAAACTTCACTTTCCTTCTTTAGTTCTTTGGTACCTGCTTCTTTTTTTATTTCTTTGTTTCCTTTTTCAGACTGCTCATGTAACATGCATATTTCGATAGCTGAGTTTAAAGATTTTTTTCTTTCAGCAGCTGTGTGCGGATGTTGTCATTGTGAATGCCACATGTCAAGTCAAGTCACCTTTATTTATATAGCGCTTTTTACAATACAAATTGTTTCAAAGCAGCTTAACAGAGATAACAGGAAAACAATGTTGTAATAGTATTGTTCAATTGAAAATTAAATGTCCCCAACTAAGCAAGCCAAAAGGCAAAGGCAACAGTGGCAAGGAACCAAAACTCCATCAGGTGACAGAATGGAGAAAAAAACCTTGGGAGAACCCAGGCTCAGTCGGGGGGCCAGTCCTCCTTTGGCCAACGAATGAACAGTGTATGATTATGAGTTAGGCAGCATAATGTCAGGAGTCAGATGGGATCAGAACTTTCACGATATTATCCAGTTCATCTGGTTGGGTAGGGTCATCCGGCCGGTGAGGAGATGAGTGGTGAGGTGTCCATGGGCCTTCACAGCCCTGATAATGCGTGTCGTCGTGTCCATGTGATGGTCCTTCATCAGATCTGGATATGCCCTGGATCCGGCGGTCTGCGGTAAACCTCGGGATAAACAGAGAGACTAATATTAGCGTAGACGCCATCCTTCTTATGATGTACAAAGTACATCAGGAATTATGGGAAGTGTTCCCGGTTCCGGCTGATCTAATCTATGCAGCCTAACATTGAATTATAGAAATCTATAATGTATTATGTGTATGCTAAGCCAAAGAGATGTGTTTTTAGTCTAGTTTTAAACTGACAGACTGTGTCTGCTTCCCCGACAATGGTAGGAAGATTGTTCCAAAGTTTTGGTGCTAAATAGGAAAAGGATCTACCGCCAGCAGTCGATTTAGATATTCTAGGTATTATCAACTGGCCAGAATTTTGAGATCGCAATAGACGTGAAGGACTATAATGCGTTAAGAGCTCGCTCAAGTACTGGGGAGCTAAACCATTTAGTGCTTTGTAAGTAATCAGCAATATTTTAAAATTTATACGATGTTTAATAGGCAGCCAATGCAGTGTTGACAGAACTGGGCTAATATGGTCATACTTCCTGGTTCTGGTAAGAACTCTAGCGGCTGCGTTTTGAACTAGCTGTAGTTTGTTTATTAAGCGTGCAGGGCAACCACCCAGTAGAGCATTACAATAATCTAGCCTTGAGGTCATGAACGCATGAACTAATTGTTCCGCATTTGTCAGTGAGAGCATATGACGTAATTTAGATATATTTTTAAGATGGAAAAATGCGGTTTTACAGATACTAGACACGTGACTTTCAAATGAAAGATTGGTATCAAAGAGCACACCCAGGTTCCTAACTGACGTCGAAGACTTAACAGAGCAGCCATCAAGTGTTAGACAGTATTCTAGGTTATTAGGTGAGGATGTTTTTTGTCCAATGATTAGAATCTCTGTTTTTTCAGAATTTAGTAATAGGAAATTACTGGTCATCCAATTTTTTATATCAGCTATGCATTCCGTTAATTTTGTGAATTGGTAAGTTTCGTTAGGTTTTGAAGAAATATACAGCTGAGTATCATCAGCATAACAGTGAAAGCTAATTCCATATTTCCTAATTATATCTCCTAATGGTAGCATGTACAGAGTGAACAGCAGCGGTCCTAGTACTGAGCCTTGTGGTACGCCATACTGAACTTGTGATCGATAAGACATCTCTTCACTTACTGCTACAAACTGAAAACGGTCAGATAAGTATGATTTAAACCATGCTAGTGCAATTCCGCTAATGCCAACATAGTTTTCTAGTCTATTTAAAAGAATGGTGTGGTCGATAGTATCAAATGCAGCACTAAGATCAAGTAACACTAATAGAGAGATACAACCACGATCGGATGATAGGAGCAAATCATTTGTGACTTTAATGAGAGCAGTCTCAGTACTATGGTACGGTCTAAATCCGGACTGAAAATCCTCGCAGATATTATTTCTTTCTAAAAAGGAACACAGTTGTGAGGATACTGCTTTTTCTAGTATCTTTGACAGAAAAGGCAGATTCGAGATTGGCCTGTAATTGACTAATTCTGTAGGATCAAGTTGCGTTTTTTTAACAAGCGGTTAAATCATAGCCAACTTAAAGGTTTTTGGTACGTATCCTAATGACAAAGATGAATTAATGATATCTAGAAGAGGATCTATGACCTCTGGAAGCATCTCTTTCAGTAGCTTAGTCGGTATAGGGTCTAGCATACAAGTTGTCGATTTAGATGAATTAAGAATTTTGCAAAATTCTTCCTCTCCTATAGCAACAAATGAATCAAAATGTTCCTCACGGAGACTACAATATACTCCCTGATGCGATACTGTAGTAGACGGTTGCATAGTTATAATTTTGTCCCTGATATTATCAATCTTATAAGTGAAGAAATTCATAAAGTCATTACTGCTGTGTTTCTTGGAAACATCTGAGCTTGAAGCTTTCTTTTTCGTTAGTTTAGTCACTTGTTCAAATAAATACCTAGGATTATGTTTATTTTCTTCTAATAGGTTTCTTCTAACATACCAATTGATCTCTTAACAGTTCGTCGTGCAACGTCCCAAATTCGCATTTTCTGGCTAGTGTCTTTAACGTGGCAACGTAGGACTGGATTGTTTGATGTGGCTTCTGGTTCGTTGTATTAAATGCATGTCTGTCCATAATTACATTCTTTACAGGCAGGCAGATTTCTTCAAATTTCTTTACCAGTACCTCTGAATCCTCCGGATCTTCCTCCTCCTCGAAAGTGAACGTGTCATATTTATCTTGGGCATCGGGACCAGCGAGGTTGAGAAACGTGTATGCTCGTACTTTTTCGGTTGCTGCTGAGAGACCGGCGTTGCTGTATATGCGCCATTCGCGCTTAAACTTAGTCCAAATGTTCTCGTCAAAGATGAGGGGGTCGATCTTACGAAGTCCGTGTGCCATTGTCACTTTAGGCTAACTTCTGACACCATGTAGATGTGTGTACAAACTTACTGACACCTCATGTAGAACTCAGGTCTGCTCTTTATTATTACAATACACTTCTGACTTGTTTCCGCTTTACTAGACCTCCTACGTCATCCTAAACGTCATCAACATAATCTACAATAGTTTCTTGTGTTTTTAAAGTATTCTATTTTCAGGAGAAGTTTTGATTTTATCATCATTAGTGACTTTTTGAAGAGTTGCACCAAGAAATTTTGCAATATGAAGAGAACTAACATTGCCCAGACATGAAGGTCAAATGATCTGATATTGTAAGTCTAACACAATTCTCTCTATGATCGCAGTTCATGTTTAATTCTCTGTGTTTCAAATGTAAGATTGTCTTCCCAGCTAACAAAAATATCTTTTAAGAGCTTTTTGCTAAAGTTATCATTAAGTTATGAAAAAAATATTTCTGAATGTTCAAAACATCAATTTAATATTTTTATTTTTTTTATTATTGGTTATCTGAGTGTTAAGGGAACATTCCATCATTTTGCAGACATTATGGGAACGTTACTTTTGAATGTTCCCTGAATGTTCTGAAACAAGTAGTAACATTTAAAAAAATGTTACACAACCTAAAATGTTTCAGAAGAAAAAAACATTCCATGAACCATGTATAATAATGTAATATTGTGCTAATGTTTTGAGAACATTACTAAAAATGACTCTATCAAATTTATGGGAAGAATATTTGTTCATAACATTGAGAGAACCTTGCCACAACGTTAGACATGAGAACTGCTGAGAACATTCCCTGTTAGCTGGGAAACATTCTTTTCAGGAAATTAATTTTTAATTCTTTCTTTTTTCTTCATTATGATCGAAGGACAGTCACTTCCCACTGAAGTTCATGAGTTCCCTGCACACCATCTCCGAGCATGTGGAGCCGGACGAGTCTCTGGAGCTCGACTCAGGAGTTCAGCTCAAACATCAGACCAGTAAAGACCAGACGCAGAGAAGACCGACGACTGGACCACCTGCTCAAAACCCAACGAGCATTTCCCCGTCTGACCCCGCACATCATCCAGTGCACATGTATAAGGTGACTTTCCAACTAGTGTTCATAATAGCAACACAGTTTCAACACACTGAGGTTTCTAGGTTAAAGCGGTCATGGTAAATCAAAATGTCCTTGATAATTACACCTATACAAAAAACATACCTTAAAGCTAGCTTCCTAGTTTAAAATATGAGATTTTGTTTTCCACCCTTGTGAAACGGCAGGATTAAAATTGCCATAGTTAGTCATTTAGTAATTTTGCACTACATTATCCTAGTCTGGGTTTCCCCATGCTGCCTTGCTGCAGCACGATTTTATTCACTCTGCTAGGCAGTCTTGATTCCATGATCCAGATTTTCACCTAATCTAGGGAACCAATCACAGAACGGGCAGGGAGCAGCAAGACGATGACGACGTCTATGCGACACACTGAAGCAGTTTGTTTATACCTATGGATCCAACATGGCAGCAGACACGAAGTTAGATACAGCCGCAAGCGTGAGCGGCACTTGAGCAGCGCGTCAGCGTAACTACATCGTCACTACAGCTGCAGACGCACGCGTAAGCGGCACTTCATGTTCAATGTCGAGAGTATTCACACTGGAAGCGTTTGTACAGTGTCACAGCAGCGGATCCAAAGCTACAATATATATATAAGCGAGCAATTCTTTACAAAGACAACTATACATTTGTTTTTAGAAGTTGGTAATTTATAACATTGATAGTCTTGAAAGTTTGTTAGGGGGAGGTGTACAACATTCACATATAAATGTTAAACAACAAAACAACCCAGAAAACAGCTCCAATCTATTAGTTTCAGTCATACTTTCGATATGTTTACAAGACCGCAAACTCCACGGATAAAAAACAAAACACACAAGAAAAAACCACACACTCGGGTTTGATTTGGCTTAGCTGTCTGTGTGTTACATAAACTAAAAGAACATTTATATATAATATTTTCTGGCTAGTTTAATTTAGTTTTTTTTTTAATATAATACAACTTTCACCCAAACTGAATAATTAAAAACAAGTTTTTACCGGGTAGCCTAAATCTTATATAAGTATTTGAGTCTTCATTTTCTTTTATTTGCCTACTCAAGTTCCTGTTAAAACTCACTAAACATGCTTATTCTGTGCATTTTGGGCACGTTTTGTGTGAAATCATATTTATTTTTGACCATCAAAAGTCTGCTTTCACTTTAATTGAGCGTGAGCAGTGCAGCAAAAACACACGCCGCTCCCACTCCCGGGTAATAATGCACTCATTGATTAACATGCACGCCGAAACAAATATGCGCCGTGTGAAACGGCACAATTTCGTTTCACGAAATTGAAATTCACAATTTCTTCTTCCTTGTCTAATTTCCGTCGCTCTACATACGTCATCTGGTATAATTGAAGCGATTGGCTATGAGCTATGTACATGTGCATTTGATAGACATTCTTAGCACCCAATAAACGGCTCTGGGCATTCGTTAACCACGCCTCAAATACGAGAAAATGAACATGTGGCTCCCAGACCCACGTCTGACGTTAGCCAGGCTAACATTCTCCTTGAAGTTGTCATGACACTGAAGTTGTGCTGGACATGCTCCCCTACACATCAGCCCTAATATAGACACAACATAATAGTGATCGCACAATCTCATGGCAGTTTGCTAATATTTTAAGTATTTCAGAGAGATGTAATCTAAGATTTCTGAATTCAGCCAATTAATAAGTGAAAGCATAAATTCTATTGAGGGAATGTTGCAGATTCTGTTGATCATGAAGAAACGAGTACATAGTCTCCAGATGTGTTTAAACTGATGTGTTTCTGCAGGGGAAGCTGCCGCAGTGGCTGGTGAATCTGATGCGTGACATCGAGGAGGCCACGACACATGAGCTCACCGTCGAGTAAAGAGACCCGTGCTTTACCATGGAGGAATCCAGGTCATCATCTGTATTTGTCATTCTTTGGGTATTTTTCTTGCTAGTTAGCAAAGATGGTCCACTGTTTTCGTTCTTCTTGCACAATCTATGGGTGAAATGTGTGTGTGGGTGGGATGTAAATGATTTGCTCATGGTGTGTGTGTGCGTATAGGAGCCTACATCAACCTGACAAACAACACTTGAACTCATGTGCTCGTCATTTAAGGCTTACTGGAATATACTGGAATAAACTACAATGTTCAAGCCATTTTTTAAACCTGTAGTGCCTGTTGTGTTCAAACTAGTCTGACCTATTGGTTGACCTCCTGCGAGAGATCTTGTGATGTGTCCTAGTTGACTAATACTACACTAGGATCTGTTAATTACTGTGTGGCACCTCATGATAAACATGTTATGATTGCTGAAGACCTCACAGTAACCCGTCCTGTTATGCAACGGCCTCATGACCTTGTTTTTGTGACCTAACTCAAAGTGTGGTGGTCAAAAACACATCTCCATGCTCACGTAAGTGTTATTGTGTGATGGGCACAGTATATAAAAATCTGTTATATAAATAATGTATGCTAAACGGCAGCATAATGAGCCTGTAATTGGTGGAGTGGGGCACAAATTGTGTCAATCCATATTGCGGAGGAATCGGTTTAGCACACTTAGTTCTAGAGTAAATATTGAGATCTACACAACCGGAGTAAACCTATGTGCTGAAAAAAAACACAGCAGCATTAATACAGATGACGAGTGTGTCAATGATTAACCCCTCTGAGGTCATGTCACAGTATAAAACACAGTGCACATACACAGAGAACCAGATCTAACACACACAGCAGCAGATATCAGTTTCGATGCGACACACAGCTTGTTCTGCTATGAGAGGTCCGTGTGTGTTTGTAATGTTGGTGAGCGTCCTCGTCCATCCGGCGACTCTTTCCCCCGTGGTCGGGCCTGAACCTATCCGCTGCGCTCCATGCTCCCCGGAGCAGCTCGCCGCCTGTCCCGCCGTGTCCTCGGACTGTCCCGAGGTCCTGCGAGAGCCGGGCTGTGGATGCTGCCAGTCCTGTGCGCTGAAGAACGGAGACTCCTGTGGCGTCTACACGGCTCACTGCGGCACCGGCTTGCGCTGCGTCCCGAGGCCCGGCGACCCGCGGCCGCTCCACGCTTTGACCCGCGGTCAGGCCGTCTGCACCGAGTACCACCAGACGGAAGGTACGTTTCAGTACGGTTGATCAGTGTTTTCAAGAGGCCAGGTCATGTTTCACTGGAGAGAAACGCCTCATGTTTGTGTCTACATTGATTTTCTAGAGGACACGGACATCACTGACCAGGGCTCGCTGCATTACCTGCTGGGACTCAACCGGCCACTCGACCCGCAGGACGCGGCCGAGGCACACGAGAGCATCAAGGCCAAAGTCAATGCCATACAAAAGAAACTCATCCAACAGGTACTCAGCCTTACATTTACAAAACATTTTACTGGCTGAAGCAGTTTGCTCTGTATTTGAGAGAACATTTCAACCAAAAAATTCTTCATCACTCTAAGTGGTGTGTCTAAATGACAACTCTAAATTGTATATAAAATCAATTTTCATTACACCATTTTAACATAAACCAACTAATAAAATGTGATACATACTTGTCGGTCATACAAAAATAATTTAAGATGCAAATTCTTACCCATTTCATTTAAGTAATCATATTTTCAAAATGCATTTATTCAAATGGCGTATAATCAGATCATTCTCTTAATTGACTAAACAAATGTATTCAGTTAAAAGGTATGGAACATGGTTTAAATATGCTGTGAACTGAGCCATATTTAGTCATTTAAACTGTCTGAGATTGAAAAAATTTGATTTATTAATATAAGCCTGGTTACTAGAAATCTTACCCGTTTCAATTTTGACTGACAAATATTTGTTAAAGCTTTGTAATTCAAATGAGTGGAAATTTCACATGTATTTTAAATACTCAAATGTTAGATTTAGGCCTGATTTGGTTTGTCGTTTCCAAGCTTGTATTTTTGGATGAAGCATCCCGTTTACTCTTGAATGTTTCTGTGGCTGGTGTAGGGTCCGTGTCACACTGAGCTTCACGCCGCGCTGGACGTCATCGCACAGTCACAGCAGACGTTAGGCGAGAAGTTCACAAGCTTTTACCTCCCCAACTGCGATCAGCACGGATTCTACAAGGCCAAACAGGTGTCTATTCCTCTCTATTTTAATGAAAGCTGACCCTATAGATGCACACTAGCCCTAAATGCTCTTCCTCCCTCTCTCTCTATCAGTGCGAGACCTCTCTCGTTGGCCAGCCTCCACGCTGTTGGTGTGCGTCGTCCTGGAGTGGAAAGAGAATCCCAAACACTGATGATTTATCGGCTGATTCCCAGTGTCATCAGGAGCTCATGCACTGAAGGCTTCGCTCGAGACACACACACACACATACACACACACACACACGCTGCTAGAGGACCATACCCTTAACTTATATTTCCTTCCATACCATATCAACACCTATTTATTCTTATGTATATGGCTCTTACATGGTTTTAATATTTATTAACTAGTTTTATATTAACTAGTATTATAAGTTGGTCATATGACAAGTCTGTAATTCTGCCTCAGTCTTTATTCACTGTGGTTTAATTCATTATAACCATGTTTGCACAGCATGCATCCAGGATTATCTTGTTTGGACACTGTAAACAGTTTTAGCCTGTAACACGGTTTATATTATGTAAGCTATATTTTAATTGTTTTATTTCATTTCACTGTGTATTTAAAACAGATGTCTACCTCACATTAGACACAACGTCTTTATGGACTCCCTGAATATTTAATGTGCTGCTGTATTTATTCTGAAACTATTGTTTTATTGTATATACATGTAATATAATGTATATTTCCTCAAAAGTTTCGTTTAATAAAATGTTAGAGATTGTACACCTTGCACAGGACTGTTCTGTAAAAATACTTTTGGCGTATAAATATGTTGCCAGTTATCATCGTTTTCTGATAGCAGAGACAATAACTCCGAGTAATTCAGGGACTCATTCCCCTCATCATGTCCCCTGAAAGACAGTTCCACAACCAATGAGGCGCTTCAGTATGTCCTGGTTTTTCTTCACTCTCTCATTGTGCAGGCTTGTTTCTTGAAAATGTACCACCGCTGTGAGGTGACGCTCGGATGCCTGGTGTTTGAAAGATGCCTTGGTGAAGCTATTAATGCTGTTAAAACCCGTGCTGTTCCATGTTCCCTCACTGGTATTAAAAAGCAAACACGGCCAGCAAAATAGCTTGTAATTATCTCTTTCTTCTCTCCAAACGAACGCCTTGAAAAAGGCACACGAAGGAGATCGTAAACAGGATCGGTAGGAGGTGTGAAGGCAGCGGCCATAGCTCAGTTCACTGACATCGCTCACAACCCACCAACATTTCAAGCGGTTGATGATGTCAGCGGGGGCTAGCGCCGACACATCGCTGGCTCCTGGTTCTGTTAGCCTGAATACGTCAGACTTCGTACTTCCGCTCAATTTCAGTTCGCTTCTGTACACAGTCTGAGATAGTGGCCTATCTATCCGTTTTCCTCCGGCCTGAAAACAGCCGGCCAATCAGCGAACAGAGGGCGGGCTGAGAGCCGTGACGTAGTCGCTAAGCGGCGAGTTTAAGATTAGGTCAGAGAAATCGAAAACGAGCGCGGATATGGAGACGCGGACGCAATTCGCTCTGTTGTGGAGAATATTCCGGGCATTAGCAAACTGAAGCCCAAACAAGAAGAGTGTGTATTAAACATTTTGAATGGAGGTGATGTTGTGGCCCTACTCCCTTTGGAAAAAGCTTAAAGGATTAGTTCATTTTTAAAAAAAAACTTTTGCTGATAATTTACTCACCCCCATGTCATCCAAGATGTCCATGTCTTTCTTTCTTCAGTGGAAAAGAAATGAAGGTTTTTGATGAAAACATTCCAGGATTTTCTCCATATAATGGACTTCAATGGGACCCAAACGGTTCAAGGTCCAAATGACAGTTTCAGTGCAGCTTCAAAGGGCTTTAAACAACACCAGACGATGAATAAGGGTCTTATCTAGGACCCTTCGAGTCATGACTCGAAAAAAGATTTGTTAATTTTGATGAACGAGTTTGAACAGGAGAATCACAAACGCTCATCACAGAACACAGCAAGGCGAGCATTTGTGCTTATAAAACTTAAACTGTTTTATTTATTTTTGAAATGAGCGATGGTTTGGCTAGATAAGACCCTTATTCATCGTCTGGTGTCGTTTAAAGCCCTTTGAAGCTGCACTGAAACTGTCATTTGGACTTTGAACCGTTTGGTTCCCAATGAAGTCCATTATATGGAGAAAAATCCTGGAATGTTTCATCAAAAACCTTCGTTTCTTTTCGAAGAAAGAAAGACATGGACATCTTGGAGGACAAGGGGGTAAATAAATTATCAGCAAAAGTTTTTTTAAAAGTGATCTACTCCTTTAATTTATCAACTATTACCGATCGTCAGCGAGAAACTGGGCAGCCTTTTGACAGGTCAGTGTCTCCTTTCTTTTCCAGCTCTTAAATATTGCCATGTCATGCTGTAATCTTGCAATTAAGTTGCAGCATTTCCGACAGACTCGAGATGAACAAAGAGCTGTGTTTAACAGAACTAATCCTAACTTTTACAGTTGGCTGCAAATATTTTTTTGTTTTTCTCCACTGTCAAATATCAGTTTAAAGGCCCTGATTGTACCGTGGATGCGTAGATTAACTTCACATAATCTGCAAAAGTCGTTCACAACCATGTTCACTCCGGTATTTCTCTCGATGGTTTAGTTTTCACATCATACATTTGTTTACAGTGAAAGTTCGATGCGGCTGAGCTGGCGCATAACACACGTCATAACCAAACATCATGTGATTGGCTTACCAATGATTTTATACTTCAGACAAGTCACCCCCCCCCCCCCCCCCCCCATGACATTCCAGACTCTGTCTACGAAGCAAAGCGAAGTAGCAGAGTTTGGTATTACCAGGCTAGCGTTCTGTCACTACTGGCTATTAATACATGTCATTCAAAGTTATGATCAAATGGAAAATGTCAGCTTCAGCGGAAGGCTAGCTAGCTATTACTCCTGGTCCACGGAGCTGTGATGCATTTAGATGACATTTGGAAAATCCAGCTCGGCCTCACAAAAATGAACCATATTTTTTTTGGAAATATAATCATAAAAATGAAAAAATATATTTTAGATTTTGACAGGGCCAGTAGAGAAGGCCCTGATGACCCTGACAGCCCACCTCTGGTTTAATGATTCATGAACATTGAGTTAAGATGAAATATACCAACACTTTAACTTCAACAAACTGTCACGAAAAAGTAGTGAAAATTGTGGGAAATTGTGGGAAATAAAAAAACAATTTCCACCTGACTTTTATTGTGTCCTCTTGCTCTGTGCAGGAGTTCAAACAAAAACTAATACAACTATTTTTTACTGCTCATATTTTCATAGTATCAGTTTTATCTTTTGTTCTCTTTTCTTCATCAAGTTTTTCTCCATTCAGGTCTGTAACACTGAAAGAATAAACAGGAAATAAACATTACAAAAGTGTAATGTCTGATGTGTCTTTACACAATAAAATAAAATGTTGCCCAGTATCTCAGTAAGATTGCACAGTATTCTCTATATCAATACTTTTACACAATAAACTACAGATGTTCTTAATTTATGTAGTTAACAAGTTAATTGAAGTTCGGGAGCAGGACCACGCCTCAACTAATCAGCTCTCTCCCCGTCTGTATATATACATGGAACCCACCTTCACCATACCGTTCGTCTCAGTTGTTTCGACATGGATTCCGAGCTGCAGATCAACCCCTCTGACTCCGAAGACGATCTATTCAGAAACTCTCCTCCGTCACAGAGCGTCAGGTCTTCACAACAATCCATAGGCATCCAAAATCCACACCGGCTGCGTTCCGTCGTAGAAATCCCTCAGTCCCGCGGGCATTCACGTCACAGTTCATCATCGAAGATTTCTCCAACCCCGACTCGTCAGGATCGCTCTTCTCTGCAAACGAGAACTGCCATCAATGATCGACACAGGCACGCAAGCCGGAGCGATCGCTCTCCTCGTCAACCGCGTCATCATTCAACAAACCGTAGCAATTCTCAGCGCACTCACGCCACGTCTCCCAGAACAGAGAATACCATCAAGAATTGGACAGTGGCTCGCCTGCAGCGCGCTCTTAAGGACAAAGGTATCCAATTCAGCCGATCGGACAATAAAGCAAGACTATTTCAGCTTTACACAGCATCTACACACACTTCAGATTTAAATTCCGAGCCTCCAACGCTTCCGGCATTGACACGCAATCCTCTCATCATCACTCATGACGTCACCACACTGCCTCCACAACGGCCTCAGCCAGCAGTATCCGCGCCACCTAGTGGAGACCAAGTAATACTACCTTCAACATCTGCACCTTCGACCTCCGACTTATCCCAATTCATGACATCTTTCTTTGCTTACTTAAGCTCACAAACAGCTACAAATCCTCACGGACATTCATCCCTTCATCCCAGCATCCATTCTTCTACCCTTCCTTCTGGCATTAACAGCCACATGGCCCCTGTTATTTCTGATTCTTCCCTACAAATTAACCCAAATCAAGTCCCTCATACAGCAAACCCAGGACTTTTACCTCTCAGTGGACCTTTTCAACCCCCTCCTATTTCTTCCTTTTATGCAACTAATCTACCCCTTTTCCCCTCCCACCCCTACCCCTCCCTTTCCCAACACCCTCACATCCTGCCTATAAATACTAGCCCATATACCCTGGCCACAGCTGCAGCGCCTCCTCGTTCAGCTTCATCAATCCATCGACCCTCCCCAGCCTCTTCAGCCTCACGTCTTCAGATCTTATCAGGTAACTACACAGATCTAGCCCAGCTCCTCCATCCATCCCTCATAAATATCAGCCAGCCCAGAGAGCTGCAAACCAGTCAAGGCCTAATGCAGTTCAGCCATCCTTTAAACTCTCGTTCAAAGGATCTCACTCCCACAGAATTTGCTTTAGCTTTCTCGATCTACAGAGACATATTGTGCTCCGTTTATCCCGATCGAAGAGCCGAGCTAGACGATTACCTATCAATCGTTTTAGACATGGCTGTGCGTTTTGGAGGAACAGGCTTCTACATTTACCACGTTCTTTTCGCCACACAAGCAGCAGGTCGGTTACAGCAGTTCAATCAGGGGACATATTGGGGCACTCTTGATGCAGAACTCTTCAATGTCAATGCACTTCAATGTCCTGCGAACTATGCGGAGCACCATCACATCCAGCCTCCGCATGCACCATCACACCCTCTCAATCTCAACCCTCCTCACGCAAAACATCCGTATTCAATAGATTATCCACAGCAGCCCCACCTCCTCCTCTAATTCCGAAACCTCTACAGCCCACAGCCAATGTTCCACTTCCCAAAAGCATTGACAAAAGAGGACGACCGATCCTCTACCAAGGAGGCAGAATGGTATGCAACAACTTCAACCATCTTGGCTGCTCTCTTTCCAACTGCAGATTCCTACACACCTGCTCCTTCTGCGGAGGCGCCCACTCAAGAGCCCACTCTTGCCCCCACAACCCAACTGCTCTACCCGACTGACTATTACAGTATCTTGGCACACCAGTCAAGGTAGAAGCATTAGCCACTGCCTTAATAGACCACCCCGACAGAGAGTTCGTAGATTTCCTTATCAATGGATTTAAAAACGGCTTTCTTCCAGGCATAGAAATAATCCCAGACACTTCTCATCTCTCCCATAACCTCCAGTCTGCCCTCTCCCGAACCAGATACCGTTGACACCTTAATAGCTAAAGAAGTCCAAGAGGGATTTATGATAGGCCCGTTTAAAGAACCTCATTTCACTCTTTTTCGCATCAGCCCCATTGGAATCGCCACCAGGAAATACTCCGGGAAAAAGAGATTAATCATCGACCTGTCCTCCCCACACGGCACACACATTCCCAGCATCAATAGCATCATTCCAGCCCCAGACTTCTCCATGAAATATGCTTCCATCGACCAAGCCATCACTCTCATCTGCAAGGCAGGCCACGGAGCATGGCTATCAAAAGCAGACATCACCAGTGCTTTCAAAGTCTTGCCCATCCACCCAGAGTTCTGGCATTTCTTCGGAATATTCTGGAAAGGAGCTTATTATTTTTCAGTGCGCCTTACTTTCGGCTGCAGAAGCAGCCCCAAGATATTCGACTCCCTCTCGGAGGCTTTATGTTGGATTCTCATCAACAACCACAGGCTCCCCTACGTCCTGCACCTCCTCGACGACTTCCTCATCATCACACCTACATCCGCACCTCCACACTCAGGACTTTCCACCCTCGTTAAAGTGTTTTCCGAACTAGGCGTACCCCTTTCAAAAGATAAGACCCTAGGGCCCTGTACCTCCATCGAGTTTCTAGGCATCACCCTAGACTCCATCTCCTTCCAAGCATCTCTACATCCTGAGAAAACACAACGCAATTCATTGCTCCTATCAAACTATCTTCTAGCAGACAGGTGCACAAAGCAACAGCTGCTAGCCCTCCTCGGCCACCTTAATTACGCGATCCGAATAATTCCCCAGGGGAAATCTTTCCTTTCCAACCTACTATCAAAAGCAGCAACAATACCCTCTCTACACGACAAAGTCACCTTGGATGAAGCTTGCAAAATGGAAATGCGGCTCTGGCAGAAATTCCTGTCTTCATGGAACGGCATATGCTTCTTTTATAATGACTACGTCACACAGCCAGAAGACATCCAGCTGTACACAGACGCAGCACCTTCCATAGGATTTGGCGGCTACTACAGCGGCTGCTGGTTTGCTTCCGAGTGGCCAGCAGAGTTCAGCCATCTAACTCAGCAGCCAGACTTTCCCTCATCAGCACTCCACGAGATGTATCCCGTCATTATAGCAGCCCTCCTTTGGGGGCATGAATGGTCCCGACACTCCATACTCATCCATTCAGACAACTCAGCGGTAGTTGAAATCATAAATAAAGGCAGATCCAGTTCCCTGGCGATCATGCAATTAGTCCGCAGACTGACACTTATATCAGCGCAACGTCAGTTCATCATCCGAACAGCGCACGTTCCAGGATATCACAATAGCATAGCCGACTCTTTGTCTCGTTTCTCTTTTCAGAAGTTCAGGATCTTAGCTCCAGAGTCAGACATCCATCCCACGCCAGTTCCACCGTTTTCAGCCACCATCTTCAACTAAATCCACAGCTGGAAGAACTTTCACATGCTTCACGGGAAGCTATTCTCAACGGCCTTGCCCAGAGTACCCTCTCTGCTTACCTGACCGGTTGGAACTGTTTTAAGGCTTACCACTCCTTTCACCAACTCCCATTTCCTCTAATGAATGTTTGGTCCATCTGCAACTTCATTACTCATGCCCATTCCTACCAAAATATCAGGGCATCCTCCATTCAGACATACCTATCCGGAATTAATTTTATCTATAAACTCACCACCGGCGACCAATGCCCAAACATTTCTCACTCCCACGTATCTATGCTTATCAGAGGTCTTCGAAAACAAGAACCAGTCCTCAACATCAAACGCTTACCCTTAACTTCTGACCTCCTGAGCCAATGCATCCACACCTTACGTTCCGGCTACTTGAGCCCATCGATCGACCAAACATTAGAATCCATGTTCTTTCTCGCATTCTTCGGCTTCCTGCGATGCTCTGAATTCACCCCGTCTGCTTCAGCCTTCAATCCAGCCATTCATCGCAGCCTCTCAGACATCACCGCTCATACGCCTGACTCTCTGATATATAACCTAAAGAGAAGTAAAACCGACCAATTCGGAGAGTCGTCTCCAATATACATTTTTCGCCTCCACTCCTTCCTGTCCTTATGAGCCACTTTCGGAATACGTTTCTTCCAGATACGCCAACCATTCATCTCCTCAAGAACCACTCTTTCTCACGGAAAACAGGAAAATGGCCACGAGATTCTGGTTTACCAAACACTTCCAAAGTGTTCTCAGGACCTCCGGCATATCTCCCGAACATTACTCTACACATTCATTCCGGATCGGAGCAGCCTCCTCGGCTGCCAGCACGGGCATCTCGGACGAGACAATCAGAGTCCTAGGTCGATGGTCTTCCGAAGCGTACCGCTTGTACATCCGTAATAATCTTAACGATCTCCATCAAGCTCAAGCCCGCATCGTCTCATCCAAACCTTTTGGGGGTCTTCAAGTAACACAGCTTACTGCCTACCGAGACGAAGCCCCCACTCTGAGTCTCCCGGGTCAGACTCCCTGAGCAGCCAGACGGAGAACCGTAGTTTACTTTCCCCCCATCTCCCTTCGACCCTTCTTTCATCCATAAAGCTAATAGCTAATTCCGTGCAGTTGTGGCGTGGTCCTTGCTAGTGAAATGTAGTTAACAAGTTAATTGAAGTTCGGGAGCAGGACCACGCCTCAACTAATCAGCTCTCTCCCCGTCTGTATATGTACATGGAACCCACCTTCACCATACCGTTCGTCTCAGTTGTTTCGAACCCCACCCACCCTTCCCCTTCCAACTCATCCCTCCATCCCTCTTTCCCCCGACCCCAGCCGCCCCCCCACACCTCTAACTCGACCCCACCCCTTCCCTTCCAACTCAATCCATCCATCCATCCATCCATCCATCCATCCATCCATCCCTCTTTCCCCCGACCCCCCCCACCTCTAACTCGACCCCACCCACCCCTTCCAACTCATCCATACATCCATCCATCCCACTTCCCCCGACCCCAATCCTCTCCATCAATCTCTAACATCTCAATTTTACTTCCACAGACTGCACCCAGGGGGTCTTCAAGTAACACAGCTTACTGCCTACCGAGAAGAAGCCCCCACTCTGAGTCTCCCGGGTCAGACTCCCTGAGCAGCCAGACGGAGAACCGTAGTTTACTTTCCCCCCATCTCCCTTCGACCCTTCTTTCATCCATAAAGCTAATAGCTAATTCCGTGCAGTTGTGGCGTGGTCCTTGCTAGTGAAATAGAGATTAAACAAACATCCGCAGTATCACCAAACTCACTGTTACACGCATTATCCATATGAATTAACAGATGTAACAAACCCACTAATTAACCTGAGGCGAAGCCCCGAGGCTTCAAAAAGAAACAAAAGGCTTTAACCGAGAGCGAATCGACTTTCTCCTGCCGCAGTCTGCTGTACTTTCTGCATGTCTTGATTGACAGATGTCTCGTCCAATCAGAGGTCAGTATTCCATTTGCCACATATACCTACCTTTTCCATTTTGTCTGACTTCTTGTTGTGTTTTCTGACTTGCTATTTTGTTTTCGGAATTGTTGTTGTGTTTTTAACTTGTTTGTTTGTTTTTAGTCTTTCCATTGCGTTTATAAATTTGTTGTTTTGTTTTCTGAATTGTTTGTTTTGCACTTCTCGGCCATTGTAAGAAATCCCCTAATGACAAAACAACCCTGTGTTACAAGAACAGTTCCAGAAAAGTGTTTAACTCTCCCTGTCCAGTCCGTTATATTACTTGATTTCCTGGTAACACTTTATTTAGATGGTCCCTTTTGAACATTCTGTTGACCTGTCTGCTTAATATCTGCTAACTCTTTATTGTGATGCTCCTCAACAGATTCCTGACTATTAGTAACTTTGCAATTTATGTCAACTTATTCTGACCCCATGTGCACAAATTTCGGCTTGAGATTGCAGGATTTGAGCATATTTCTTTTTATAATTTCCGCAGGTCTCATAATATGGGAAATTTAACATTTATTCACTTTAGCATGCAGCTTGTATAAGTAAATGAATCCAAACAGGATTACAAAATCAAACCAATAATTTTAAAACTTTCTGCGAGACGTAATTTCTCAATCAGTGTGAGTGATTCAGCGCTGCGTTTTCTCGCATAATCGGTCCAGTGTTGCATCGTCACTAGAGTGTATCATTTGCTTGTCTTTTTAAGTCTTACCAATTTAAACCATTCAAGCGATTTTAAAATATTCAGTAGCCTACTCGCGCGCTCTCTGAGAGAAAGTTTTCTCTGCGTACTTACATACAGCAACACAAACAGCTCGCGAGTAACAAAACAGAGTTATTTTTAGCGGATTATAGTGCAAAATTATTTAATTTTCTACTCAAGTTTGTTAAAATGGGGAGGTGTACAACATTCACATTTAAATAGTAAACAACCAAGCAAACCGCTCCGATCTTGTCATTTCAGTCGATATGTTTCGACATCAACATCTTTACAAGGCAGCAGACGCCGCGGATTAAAAAAAAAGGTTTGATTTGGGTAGTGCTAGCCTATGTACATGTCTGTGTATTATATAAACTAAAAGAAAGTTTATATATCATATTTTCTGGCTAGCTACTTTTTATTTTTTTATAATACACCATACCCAAACTGAATAATTCAAAACCAGTTTAAATGGGTAAATCTTCTATATTTTTGAGTCTTATTTTCTTTTCTGACACACCAGTTCTTGTTAAAACGCACTATGTTTATTCTGTGCATTTTGGGCACTTTTTGTGTGAAATCATATTTATTTTGTCCATCAAAAGTGTGCTTTCACTTTAATTGAGCAAATGCGAATTTTCCCTGACATTTTCAATATAGGGACCATGGACACCATTCGTGACATTGTGACCAAAGACATCGTTTATTAAACTTGTCTCGTTTATAAATTACATTATGTACTCCCACAAAATGTTCATCAAAGGCCTTTTTTACCTCGTCAAAGTCATTTTCTTTCCCCTCTGTCAACTGCAGTGAGCTCAGAATATCGTCAGCCTTATCACCCATTGTATAGATGAGAGAATTTTTCTTTTAATTCAGACACAATTCTGAAGCGTTCAAACCTTTTAAGCCATGTGGGCCACGAGCTTGGCTTGAAGTCGGATGGTTCCGGTGGTGTGAGAGCAGAGGCGTATGTTTGATTTTGAAATTGGTGGGGACGGCAGTGGCGTAGCCCTCCCTCTAGGGGGGTTCTGGGGCATGCTCCCCCGTAAGAAAATTTTGTACATTTTAAGGTTAAATGCATCAATCTGGTGCACAAAATTAAGAGCTTCAACCAGCTTCGACCCATGAACTGTGCACATTGAACAAAGAAAAAGCATTGACTTGTAGCCTACCTAAAGAGGGCTCAAACATCTTTTTAGTTATGATATAGAGTCTCTGTCTACATTAGGCTACATTATATTTTGTATTACGCTATAGAATAGGAAAATTGAAATAACTTTTGTCCCAATTTCTTCACTTGTAAGAAATAAACCCTTGAGCTTTTATTTAGGAGAAAACACCAGATCACCATGCTGATCGTGTCAAGTCAAGTCAAGTCAAGTCAAAATTTATTTATAAAGCACATTTAAAAACAACTTCCGCTGACCAAAGTGCTGTACATATGGATCAGTTGGTCAGAGTACAATCACAAAATAACAAAATACAATAGAACATTACGTACAAATAAAGTATAAAACATACAGTAGTGGAACCGCCAATGTAACCTGCCTATTCAATGTTAAAAGCTATGTAGAAAAGGTGTGTTTTTAGCCTGCTTTTAAATTGATCTACGGATTCTGCAGATCTAACAGAAAGTGGTAGGCTATTCCAGAGCCGTGGTCCTACGACTGAAAAGGCTCTGTCCCCTCGGGTGATGAGCCTAGTTTTAGGGACGGTCAAAAGGAGCTGGTCTGCTGACCTTAATGCTCTGGCAGGGGCATAAGGGTACAGCATATCCGAAAGATAAAATGGCGCAGTATTAGTTAAACATCTAAAAACTATTAGTAAAATTTTAAACTGCACTCTAAAAGATACAGGGAGCCAGTGTAGTGAGGCCAGCACAGGGGTAATTTGGTCCCTTTTTCTTTTCCCTGTCAGAAACCGAGCAGCCGCATTCTGTACCCCTTGGAGGCGGCGGAGAGAGCGCTGTTCGAGTCCGCAGTACAGCGAATTACAGTAGTCCAGCCGCGATGTCACAAAAGCATGGACTGCTCTCTCTAGGTCTTTCTTGGGGAGATAGGGCTTGATTTTACTGAGTAATCTTAAATGATAAAAGCTGCTTTTTACCACTGCACTGACCTGTTTATCGAATTTAAAACCACAGTCAAGGATCACTCCTAAATTTTTTGTGCTTGGGCGAGAAAATGAAACTAATGGGCCGATGGCACTGTCCCAGCCCTGCAGACAGTCTGTTTTCCCAAAGACTACAATTTCAGTTTTGTTTTTGTTAATACCTAAAAAATTTGAGTCCAACCATGATACCACCTCCTTAAGACAGTCTTGTAAAGTTTTAATTGCAGTAAAGTCATTAATGCTCAGTGGGAGGTAGGCTTGAATATCATCTGCAAAGCAGTGAAAACTCACATTGTGTTTCTTAAAAATAGCCCCAAGCGGAAGCATATACAGTGAAAATAAAACAGGGCTTAAAATTGCTCCCTGAGGCAGGCCGAAATCTAGTGGCATTGGTGAAGAAGAGTGGTCACCTAACTGAACTGAGAAACTTCTGTTAGATAAGAACGATTTAAACCACTGAAGGGCAGTACCCTTAATGCCCACGTAATGCTCTAGGCGAGATAAGAGTGTGGCATGGTCTACAGTGTCGAATGCGGCTGTTAAATCTAAAAGCACCAGAACAGTAGATTTGCCTAGATCAGCGGCTAAAAACAAATCATTTAAAACTTTTAAGAGGGCTGTTTCTGTGCTATGCCGGGGTTTAAAGCCAGATTGGAATAATTCAGTGATTCCATTTTCATCAAGGTGGGACTGTAGTTGGTCGTATACAACTTTCTCCACTATCTTAGACAGAAATGGGAGTTTAGAAATAGGTCTAAAATTTGATAACACTGTGGAATCAAGGTTTGGTTTTTTCAACAGGGGCTGGACCACAGCATGTTTGAAAGCAGCCGGGAAACAGCCGGACAGCAGTGAAGAATTAATAAAGTCCAAAATAAAAGGACCAAGTGTCAGAAATACTTCTTTAAAAAGGCGAGACGGGATAGTGTCAAGTGGACAGTTTGAAGGCCTCATCTGCTGAACAACTTTAGTTAAAAAAGACAGAGACACCGTCTCAAAGTGATCGAACACAGCCGCAGTTGTAAAGAGTATCTGAGGCTCAGACACAAAGGGAGTGAGAGAGGACCTAACCGCACACACCTTTTCATGGAAAAACAACAGAAATTTGTCACATAATTCAGTTGAAGATTCAACGTCAGCACAATCACAAGGGTTTAAAAGAGAGTTTAACATTTTAAAAAGAAGCTGTGGCTTATGGCTATTACTGGAAACAAGATTGGATAAAAACTGAGTTTTTGCAGCTTTAACAGCTTTCTGGTATTCCGCCAGACTGTTTCTTAATATTTCATAGGAAACTTGCAAACGGTCCTTTTTCCATTTCCTCTCTGCGCGTCTACATGCACGTCTATGTGCGCGCGTGACTTCATTCAACCATGGCTCCGATGCTGGTTTAGACTTTTTACTTCCCAGTGGAGCTATTTCATCCAGCAAGTCCGAGCACATCGAGTTAAAAACACAGAGCCATTGATCAACATTTACATAATCTATGTTACTCATGTGAGACAATGAACCATCAAAAGCACATAAAAAGCGCGAGGCAGTCTGGCTGTTTATCGTGCGCACCTGGCGTGCTGGGGCACACGGTTTGTCCAAGGATCCAGGCAATGTGACAGAAAACAGTACTGCGAAGTGATCCGAGATCCCAGAATTGCAGACTTCCTGTATATTTACACTTAATCCAAAGGACAAAACAATATCCAATGTATGTCCCTTCTCGTGAGAGGCCCCAGCCACCCATTGAGTAAGATTAAAAGAGTCAGCCACATCTAGAAAATCCTTAGCCAGAGCAAGTGTGAGCAAGAGCGCACTTTTCTTTAAATCAGGCAGCACAAACAGAATGCCTAACGTTACTTAATTAAAGTCTTGTGCTGTTTTGCCAAAAAAAACCCGAAATATAATACCCAAAACACTCGACATGTCAACAAAACATAAACATAACATCTTCCCTAACACATATCAAGCCTATTTAAAAACCTCGTTCAAAGCATAAACACTCATTCAAAGTACCTGGAAAAGGGAGATGTAAATAACTATATAACCATAAGTCCCCGCTTCCTCAGAGCTAGCTGACCGATAAATCTAACACATCAAGAGAGGCGGGACTTAAGGCATAACAGCCAATCATCAGCCGCTCACACTCAAAGCCTGGCTGAGTTCAGCGCCGACAAAACGTTGCAGAACGTTTTTTAAACAGAAACGGTGACGCGTTGAACGCACTTTTGTGATGACGCAAGAGTTCCAACTACGGCAGCTGAGAAGGCTTTTTGTGTTCTTTGTGAAGAATTTTCGGAGCATGATGAAGTCAGTATAAATATGTGTTTAAAATATGCCGATGTTACAGTTACTGCACTTGCCGCCCAGAACACAAGAGAACATCCCAATCGAGTGAAGGGATTTGTGGAAACTGAAATGGAAGCACATCTTACCTAATAAAGACTAAAACACATCTATTTAGCCTCACATACTGACTTTATTTGTTGTTCATACTGTTTTATTAATAACCTGTATTTTCTTTCTCATTTTTAGGAAAAGCACTTTACATGCATTGTTTATTTTTATACAAAATGTCATACACTTGCAATGAAGCTAAAAATATAAACAACTACATCATTATGTTGATATCCTATATTTTTACAATAAAACTTACGACAAACTGTCTTCTAATATCCTCAGTTGTTGTGTATCGAACACATTTGTAAATTACTTCCTTTGTGAGAGTTCACTTTAATACCGCATGCTTTATTTACATGTTGCTGCTGATTGGACTGCAGTTCTGACACGCCCACCAAACAAGAGAAAACGCATCTCAAACCCCGTTGCACACTAGGGCTGCAACTAACGACTATTTTAATAGTCGACTAGTCACCGACTATTGAAACGATTAGTCGACTAATCGGATAATTATTAAATTTTTCTAAAATTTAGCATGAGATTGCTTTAATTCTGTGGAAAATGATAGTAAACACAAGAAAGAAGGGGTTACTTCAATGAAAAAAGCATATTTTATATATTTTTTTTTTTACCGAAAATACACTTATAAAATGTACAATGTACATCCAAAACAAAACGTATTGGCTTCCATGTTATTTAAATCTTACCGAGGCGAGTCAAACTCCGTTTCATTCAGCTGTCCGACGTGCTTTCTCTTTAAATGTTCGTGCACCACCGAGGTGCTGCCGTGATACGCAAGGACTACTTTGCTATATACTTTGATAAATGATATATCGTGCAGCCCTACATGCAGGTAATCTTTTTATTCGCCGTATCCAGGCTAAAATGCTCCCAAACTTTAGATGTTTTGGTACGCGCAGCTGCTGCGTTGGACGCCGCCATTTCTGTATGTTATCGCTCAGCAGAGAAGCTCATTCGCATGTGCGACTCTAGGAAGAGAGATGCCTCGGTCGGAAAAAAACTGTCTGGCGACAACTTCGACAATGAAATTCATTGTCGACTATTTCTATTATCGATTTTTGTCGACAACGTCGACGAATCGTTGCAGCCCTATTGCACACCGGTGCAAGCTGTTTCCAGGAAACATGACGTTCAACCCGGAAACCGTAGCAAAACGTTGCGCACCGTTGTGATCTTGAACATGCCCCCGGTGTCATGTTTGAGAGGAGGCAGCCGCAGCGAGCGCACACACAGAGCGCCAGAGAAACGGAGGAGCGACTGTAGTAGCGCGTTTGTGCAAAACTGCGGGAAAACTGCAGAAAAAGTGCAGGTGTTGAACCCTCTCACCGGGGTGCGACGCCCCTGGGGGACGGGGACATCAATATATAAATATATTTTAAGTTTTGATCGAAATTATTGCTAGGGATATTTCAGTGTCACTGGATATTGGTAGGGACACGTCCCTAGCGTCCCTACTAAATTCTACGCCCCTGTGTGATAGTAAATATGTGGTCCATGCGGTGTGCTTTTAGCTTGCTGCTAGCTCTCACCGACTCGCTCTTCTCTTGCTCCACAGGTCCCCCCGTTCTCACTCTCCACACCATTAAAACTGCTCCGACTTCTTCTGTGCCACTAGACTCTGGGTAACACTTTATTTTAAGGTGCTATTAATAAGCAGTAATTAACAGTTAATAAGACACTAAGACCTTATAAGATGCATATAAGATGCATATAAGCATTAACTACTTCATATAACTTCTGAGGACGCTTTGTTTCACTTTTCCCGCTCTACTCAATCATGCCGCCGACGAGCCTCATGACAGTTACAGCCAGGGTGAGTGTAGACTCCATCCCCTGGGGTCCAGCTGGGTCATGACCACTCCGGGGCCGCTCAGTTGCCTCTCCGGGTTCGTCTTGTGCTTTAATTAACCCTTATATGAAGTAGTTAATACTTATATGCATCTTATATGCATCGTATAAGGTCTTATAAGTGTCTTATTAACTGTTAATTACTGCTTATTAATAGCACCTTAAAATAAAGTGTTACCAGACTCTGTCTATCGTGGGTTATCCGCAGTGTTGGGAACGTTACTTTAAAAAAGTAATTAGTTATAGTTACTCACTACTTGTTCCAAAAAGTAACTGAGTTAATAACTGAATTACTCTATAATAAAAGTAACTCGTTACCAGGGAAAGTAACTATTTGCGTTACTGTTAAAAAAAAGTTGCTATATGTCAAAGAATTTAGATTTTTTAGCAGTTTTCACAAGTCAGTTGAAATGAGTAGAACAGACTGGTGTTTGTACATAACTTTCTATATTTATTGCACATCGACAGACAGCAAGAGGTTTATCCTGCACTAAATGACTTGAAAAGTCTTTACTCGAGTCAGTAAAATGATCCGAACTTTCCACTTCTACTTGACTGAGAACTTTAGCCTTAATAAGAATCAATGTATAATTAATACTGTACGGTCTATGTAGCATTTTATTTTTATATTTGTTCATTTAATTTCTTTCTTGAATGCAGCTGAAAAAAATCAATCACTGTTTATTTCCTTTGTGTGTGTATATATATATATATATATATATATATATATATATATATATATATATATATATATATATATATATATATATATATATATATATATATATATTGTGTATATGTAATGTGTATCTTTGTCATTTTCTCTGTTAATAAGAAAAATAAGAACTGTTATGTTGTAGGTGAGCCAATAGATGGCGCCAGTGAGCCATCATAAGATGGGCTACACAACCAGAGTCAGTGTACAAAAAGAGATGCATGAAGATAGCAATGAAAAGCGAGCTGAATAAAAGTTAGTGTTTGACACATTGTTATGTATAAAGCGTTGTTACTTTAAGACATAAGTAATGGGTGGAGTCATGTGATGATGACGAAGTGAATGCGGCAGATACAAGTGAATGTGAGCATTAAAGAGATGCAAGTTCTTTCGTTCCTGAATTTATGTTTCTGACTCTTCATTAGTGTCCTCTGTCTTTATAAAAAAGGGAAAGACACGACAAAGTGGCGACGAGGATGTTTGAAGGAACCTCTGCGTGTTTGAATTGCCGAATACAAGTGTAGTGAAGTGCAGAAAACAGCTGAACGAGACGCGAGCTCGGTGCCTGTGAATTGAAACAAAGAAGTGATGGCTGGCGTCATAGGAAATATCGGACAATTCGACGAAAATGTTGAACAATGGAGCTCATACACGGAGCGATTTGAATATTTTCTGCAGGCTAACGCCATTGAGGGTGAGAAGATTGTGCCTACGTTCCTCAGTGTGATGGGTGTGTTGTAGAAATTTTAATAGTCATTTATTCCTAATCTATTCAATGTGTAAAAGTATATGTGTGTACGTGCTTGTGCGTGACGTTTCAGGAATATATGGGACAGGACATCTCGACCTTAGGAATGGTCAGATTTGGCTGGTTTATTCCAGTACCAGTTTGTGTTAAGTAGAAACTGAACAGAAGTGGGGGCCTTATCTGGGTGGAAAAGTACAGCGGGTGAGAAGGAACCTTGAAAAGAGTATAAAAGCTGTCTCATGTCTTCCTGGTGCGCGCCACTCACTTCACAGAATGTAACAGCTGTGATGGCGACTGGGCCTTCTTGCAAGAATAAATATTTCTCTTTTTATTAATTTGACTCTGAGTGTCTCTTACGCAGTGATGGTGTTTAACAGAAGTTTTTGCCACAACATTTGGTGTCAGAGTGGGATTCCTTGGCAGTGCCTCCTGGACCTGAGAGCGGACGGTGTTTGGCCACCTGGACTGAGCAGTTCCAGCTCTACCTCGTAAGTTTCAGAGAGAGGGGCCGACCGCTATCAGGGCCGGGAGAAGCTCCACTGGAATCAGATGAAAACGAACCCGTGGCAACTCAAGACATCTCTGGTAAGAGACGGCTAAAATATTTTTCTTATGGCTAAAATATTTTTCAAAGTGAAACTGAACCATACTGGCTGAGGGCTGTTTCTGTGGTACGTAATCTGAGATTAATTGAGATCTATATATAGATCAAGAAATTTCAAACAGATACGAGGGAAAATAATCTGAGATTAATTGAGGTCTGTGACAGATCAAGAAATTTCAAGCAGATAAATAATCTGGGATTAATTGAGAACTGTGACAGATCAAGAAATTTCAAACAGATACGAGGGAAAATAATCTGAGATTAATTGAGGTCTGTGACAGATCAAGAAATTTCAAGCAGATAAATAATCTGGGATTAATTGAGAACTGTGACAGATCAAGAGATTTCAAACAGATAGGCAACCTGAAAATGAGTTGTTCCACCACGGAGCAATTTGTTTTTAAGTGCTGAGGCTAATTAGGGGGAACCAGAACAATCGTAACAGATTTTTTGGTAAACCATAGTTAGGAGGGCACTAATAGTGCAACCCGACCGATTTGGGTTAAAAGAAAAGAATCGGGTTTGTTGGGGACGCCTAACAGACTAAAGAAAACGCGCGTTGAAGAGAAATCCACAGAGAACAGAGAAGCAGCAGTATGGGGATGTCTCAAAAGCAAGCTTGCGAAATTTGGTACACCGGTTTTCTGTCAAATGAGATAAAATTAAGGGCAGAAATGTATGATATTGAGCGCCACAAGATTAAAGGTGGTGCGGGGAACAGTTGAACAGGGCAGTGAGAAATAAAAGTGTCTGCGTTCAACATGTGTGTAAAAATGTGAACAGATAAGGAAATGTTGGCTTGAAGATAAAATGTCGAACTGCCAGGAGAAATAATGTTTTTACTTCTTCATCCAGTAAATGGATGCATGACATTAGATGTCTATAGAACTTAAAGTTATACGATAAGGATTGAAGTAGCAAGCAGCAATAAGGCTGTCTGTGTGAAATAGAGTGATAGAGTGATAGAAAAAGAGAAAACTGTAAGTGTAGACTTGGTGGAAAAGGGAAAAAACAAGAAGGTTGGTGTGTGAGATATGTTTGTGTGGGGATTGTGCAAACAATCATGTTCTGGTTAGATAATGAAGGAACTGGCATGTTTGAGAAAAGAGAGGAGAGGATACAGAATGAAAATGGCATGTAGGGGAAGATTGAGATGAAATATAGTAGAAAACTATATGTGATGAAAATAAAATGTCAGACAGAATTTATGGAAGTCAAATTAACTGTTTAATTGGTATGAAAATACAGTTTTAGAATAAAATAAGGCATTGTATGATTGACAGGAATTAACATGACATGAAAAATGTTTTAAGCAGTATGGGGAACAATTCTATATTTTTAATGGTAAAATAATGATTGAAATTAGGTTTCCAAAGGTTTCCAAAGATTCTAGAAATCAATAATGTATAATGTCGGATATTTTGTTGATATTAAGTCATTGAAGCGAAAGATATTGAAAACAAATTAGAGTATAATGAGCATTTCCATACAGCTTATGAAAACTAATGTTGTGCCAGTAATAATGATGAAGATTATGATTTGACTATTGTTGTATCTGCCACTGTTGGACTGTAAAGGACACAGAGAACTGTTTATCAGTGGCTCTGTTTGCATTCCTCAATGGAACACACTGCTTAAAGGGTGTGCAGTAAGTTAGAGCAGATGGAGAGTGTTTAAATTGTGGTCAGCAGGACCATTTAACATGTAACTGTAAATGCTCACTGAGAAGGGGTTTGAAAATGTGATAGTGACACATTTCTGGTAATAATGTGGGTTTGAAAGTAGATCAGTGTTTAAGTGACGATATTAACATTTTGTCTGAGAAAGAATAAGAGAAAAAAAAAAAACAAGGTCAAAAGATTGAAGTCTTAAAGTGAATCCTTTGAAAATATCTATAATAGTAATTATTATAAGTGAATTGATGAATACAGTTTGATGTAAAATTAATGACTCCAACAAATGGGAGTTGCAGAAAGGTAACTAAAAGGATGATTGTGTTTTAATGCAACATTTTGAAAAAGGATTCAGAGAGACAAATCTCACGGATGATTTTTAATAACTGTGAAAGATGCAGAGTTGCCTTGTCAAATTTAGTGTGAATCCTGATTGGAGATTGATAAACTCCTAGAAAAACTTTGAAGACAGATATTAAACTACACTGTAAAAAATATTTTAGCAATTTAGTTATTTCAACTTATTTTTTTGTGTAGAGATAACTAGATTGTCCAGACAACAAGAAATTTTAAGTTTTTCTTGTCCTCAACTTATCGAAATAAGTTAGTTAAACTAAAAAAAAACCCATGCAAAAAGATAACTCAAAATAATGAGTTAAGTTTTTTACAGTGTATGGTTATTGAGAACTAGAATCATTATTTAAGATCAAATAAGCAGAAGCAGCTTGTTACTGAATTAACAGTTGATAAATGTAAAATGTGTAGAAAGGCATCTGATCAAAAAAAACAGCTTGAAAACTGTTGACCATGAAAGAACTAGAAGCTGATGTTTTGCTTTCAAAAGATAAGTTTGTTATTGGCTGTAATGAAACAGGTTGCTTATCTGAATCTGATGTCTGCTGTGGCTGTAAACGGCCAGTACGACAGACACTCAATCTGAGTGGAAATTTGTAATGTCTAAATAAAGACAACTATAAAATTATGTTTATTTGGAAACAAATGTCATTTCTGTCAAAGATGCCTTAAGCTGGGATAGTTAAAAGATTATAGATAAAAGTTTGATGATTAGAAGTTTATGAGAGAACAGTTTACCTGTCCTGAATGTCTCAGAGTCTCTCTCAGTCACTTTCAGCTAACAGGCTGTTATCTGAGTCTGTGTCATAAGTAATAATAAGCTATTTATAGTGTTTCAGTTGAAAAATCAGACACAGAGATGTAAAAGAAATCATTGCCATGAAGAGGGCAATTTGTATTTGTGAATGTTTTAAAAGTAAAACTGAACGACTTTAAAGAAGTCTTTAAAATAATAATGCAGACCTTAAATGATAGAAATAACATTTTTGATTATTTTATTTTAGGACCAGTAACTTCTTTGTCTTATCTTAAGTCTCCACCATTGAAACAGGCCCGATGGCTACGGCTAAAGATGTACAGTAACAGTACACTGGATGTATGGTTGTGAACTAAATTCACTGAGGATAATCTAAGTAGCTAGGTTGATGATTTTAAGATGGTTAATGGATTTAAGTGATTAAATACTGCTGTTATTAACCTGTCTCCCTGTGAACACTATTAGGCAATCAGAATGGCTCTGGTGACTCTTGAACGTGCCTTTCCTAAGCTCCAGAAAGCAGCTGAGTTCTGTTAAAGCAAACTGATTGTGTGATGGGAAAGAGCGGTACCAGTGTGTACGTGGCTACTCAATGACAGGATGATCTTCCTGGCCAGGGGACAGCCTAACGCAGGGGGTCACGGACATTGGGCACCTCAGGACGGGGGTGTGGTACATGCAAGAAAGGTAGTGAGAGTTGAGCGCTGACTACTGGAGGCCACTGGGGTCAGCAGAGCATTGAGAGGTGAGATGCGCTGTGACGAGTTGCGGCAGTCTGACCCAGAGAATGTGAGTTCCTCTATACCACTTGCCAGAAGAAACCGCATAATCGTACGCTTGTTTTTCATTGTGACAAGTGTCTGCAATTAAGCCAGGGGGACAACACCCTGAAGAGAAAATTATAGATAAAGAGCTATGGGGGAGCTTTCAAGAGCTACCTGAAACATGAGGGGATTGCCATTATTTGTTGAGACAGGAACAAAACTTTTTATGTATTGGCTGCCTCATGGGCAAGAATAAGAAAATTCATAGAAGTGTTGATTTTGAACTAATGTGTTTATAACATAGTTTTAACTCCTGAAGGTCGTTTGACATGGTGGAGGGCTAAAGATGAAGACAGCTTTTGATTTAAGAAAAGTCTGGATAACAAAATTTAATGGTAAAAGGTTAGTGATGAATCTAATATTACATTCTGTCTAAAATATACTCATAGAAGGCGTTGAAAATATTATTTGTTTAAAGTGAGAGAGACTTCTCGAGTGGAGGAAGGGATGGTAAACTGTGTCTGTCTTTCTGTTGTCGGCCTGCTAGAGCAAGCTGAAGCAAAATAATGATAAGGAAAATTAAACAAAGCAACCCAGCTGACTTGTCTAAAAGTCTAATGAAAAATGAACAGAAATGCTTTGGAACTGGTTAAGAGACCATGTAAAATTAGGTAAAAGCAAATTAGGTACAGAAAATGTGAAGTTTAAAATCTTACTTAAAATTTAAATCTTTTTAGCAATAATATAAAGAAAGGCGAACATGGAGAATGAGTAGTTAACATATGTGTGTCTAGTATGAGTGTGTGTGATGGTGACAGCACTTTAGGTCTTGTATGTATTAGTTGAGGGTACTAATATTCCGCCTGAATAGTGAGTATATTGTTTCATCATTACAGATGGGTTGAGGCAAATGACAAATTTTAAAGAAGGCGATAATTGTGAGTGGATCAGATGAAAGATGATACAGAACATAGGACGAGCTTTAAGTTGATTGGTCATCAAGCTCTGTCTGGTATTAATTACTTTTTGTTGATTTGAATTACGTTCTGGATCAGTTTAAGTATTTGTGTAAATTGGAATTGTGGAGTTGTAGATCACCATCTGGCATGGGCTGAGATAAATGAAAATGTTATAGATTTGATGGCAACAACAAAGTGACACATTGGCTGAGTCAATATCAAATATGAAGAGAGCCCCTAAAAATGTATGATTATTGTGGGCAGAAGGATGAGAATGTTATTTGACTGACATTGACCAAGTCTGTACACCACGACCTGACTTGATAGAAACAATTGATGACTTTGAAAATGTTTTTAGATGACTGATTTAAGAGACCAAACAACAGGCCCGAAAAGCAGGATACACTGTGAGGCTCAGGGCCTTTGCCCTTCAAATACTTCGTTGAGCAGATGATAATGTGGCTTTAAGTGAAGAATGTAATATTTTTGTTTCAGAGACAGCAAAAGATGTCTGGAGGAAATTTGTCTGAAGGACAACTTTTGGGTTAGTGTTGATGCAAACTTTATCAAAACACTATGTTAAATGTTATGTTAAATTGATGCTCGAGTTGTGTCGTGCATCAAGAGGGAGATGGTATAACAATTGCCAAATATGGTTTACTAAGGGACAATATATGTGGGGAGGACACTGGGTCTAATTGGGTAAAAGGCCGTCCCAAACAAAATTTGCTTTCTGTAAATGTATTTGCAGGACTGTTTCAACAGGAAACGCCGGGGCAGATGTGGCAGCGAAGGTCACGGCAGAACAGTAGACAAAAGAAACTACGTGTAGTTTTACTATCTGAAAATAACCTCGACATTTTGTTTTCTTTACAGAGAATGGAGCAGAGCATAACTTAAAATTTTCCTTTCACAGAATGTCAGGATTGGATTGCAGCTAACAGAATGATTCTGTTCCAAAATGTATTAATATTGTGTTGTTGACATGAGTAAAGTGGGTTGAATGTTAATGTAATAGTTGAATGAGTTTCAGGTTGTTGGAGTGGCCAGATGCTGAGAATAAATTTGGAACTAATAATGTATATAATCAGTAAACAAATGGTGAAAATTCCACAGGTCACACCAGAAGGACGACCAGCAGCACTAACAAAACACTTAAGATCTCCATTCACAGGTGACAGAGGCTATGGTCCACTCCACAAACAAGGTTGCAAGGATGGAGATTGCAACACCACCGTCCAAACATCTCACCTTAAACAACGCCAACGAGATTTGATTGGTCACTGATTAATTAGAAAGTATTTTAGGAAAATTAATGGATTGTTTGATTACTCTTTGGGGTTTTGGGGGTAGGATTGTCAATATTGTGTGTTTCCAGCTCAGTTAAATTGGTAAAATGACCAAATATCCAAATGATGATGACAATGACAAGAAATGTGATGATGATGATTCTAGTAGTGGAAGCTACAGTGACATGTGTTAGACATTTGGTGTTTGTTTTTCTTTTCTTTTTCTTCTTCCTATGAATGTTTTTGTTATGAACAGATGGTTAAAAGCTGTGCTTATCCGCTATGTGATAAGGTACAAGGAGAGGGTTTTGAAATGAAGGGTTTTATTATAATTTTCTTATACTTTATATTTTGATGTAACCACTGTGGATTGATGATTTGTTGTTTTTCTAACTAGTCTGTACACTATTTCTTATTTAACTAAGGTGACTGAGGGTCAAGCTATGCTTGGGGTACAACAACAGTGATTGTTTATCTAGCCCGGCTTTAGTTGAATTCTTTATCTGCTTGCTAATACTTAAGGGACTATCCTTACAAAAACAGCCTAAGCTTTTTCTTTTCAAAATGTTATTTTCACAAATGTTTAAGAAGAGTGATCAGTTATGCGAAAACTAGAGATGAAGAGTAGTGATGATATGACTTAAAATTTGTCTTTTTGTTTATTATTGTGATTATGGGTAATCTGAATGATAAAAAGTGTGGAATTGTTGTAGAAATTTTAATAGTCATTTATTCCTAATCTATTCAATGTGTAAAAGTATATGTGTGTACGTGCTTGTGCGTGACGTTTCAGGAATATATGGGACAGGACATCTCGACCTTAGGAATGGTCAGATTTGGCTGGTTTATTCCAGTACCAGTTTGTGTTAAGTAGAAACTGAACAGAAGTGGGGGCCTTATCTGGGTGGAAAAGTACAGCGGGTGAGAAGGAACCTTGAAAAGAGTATAAAAGCTGTCTCATGTCTTCCTGGTGCGCGCCACTCACTTCACAGAATGTAACGGCTGTGATGGCGACTGGGCCTTCTTGCAAGAATAAATATTTCTCTTTTTATTAATTTGACTCTGAGTGTCTCTTACGCAGTGATGGTGTTTAACAGAAGTTTTTGCCACAACAGGTGCAAAGACTTTCACTTTGCTACGCAGTCTCGTACAGCCTAGTAAACCAGGTGAGAAAACTTATGCTGAGATTGTGGCAGTGTTGAGCGCACATTTTTCACCTAAACCGCTGGTGATAGCGGAACGATTTCGGTTTCACAAGAGAAATCAGGAAGAGGGAGAAACTGTTACTATTTTTGTGGCTGCACTGAAGAAACTTTCAGAACACTGTGAATTCGGCGATGTTTTGAATGATACCATCAGGGATAGGCTCGTTTGTGGATTAAGAAGCGAAGCCATTCAAAAAAGGCTGTTAAGTGAAAGTAATCTCACATTGCAAAAAGCCACTGAAATAAGTGTAGGCATGGAACTCGCTGCTAAAGAAGCACAGCATTTCAGTAGCTCAGATAAAGTCCATAAATTGTCTGCTGACATGAGCACATTCCAGAATTCCCCTGGCAAAGCGCCTACAAATGCAACATGTTTTAGATGTGGCAAAGTCGGACATCTTGCATCTGAGTGTTGGAGTAAAGAGTTGGTGTGTCGTAGTTGTGGAAAAAAAGGCCACATAGAACGTGCTTGCAGAGGAAAACAAAAGGTTGCAAAACAAAAATTCAACAAAACACCTGGCACATCAAAGAACAAGAGGAATGTGTATACAATGCAGTCAAATTGCAAGTACACAGATGACACTGATTCCTCCGCAGAGGAAGTTCCTTTGAATATTCTAGCTATGGAAGGAGACTCCAAAGGCTATTTGGTGACACCTGTCATTGAGGGAGAGCCGGTGTGTATGGAGATAGACACTGGCGCTGCTGTTTCTATCGTGTCAGATGCTGTGTACCACAAAACCCTAAAACATGTCTACTTAAACCCATCCAAGATAGTGTTGAAAACATATACGGGGGAGCCTGTGACTATTAGAGGGGTAATGGATGTGGAAGTGGAATTAAATGGTCAATCAGCAACGCTGCCACTGTATGTGGTAAAAGGGAACTACCCAGCTTTACTTGGTCGAGAATGGCTGGAAACGATTAAACTGGACTGGCCGACGGTGCGGATGGTGTCAAAGGGAAACACGGAGCTCAGGGATGTTCTAGAAAAACATACTGATATTTTCAAGGATGAACTGGGCACGATGAAAGACATTACAGCCAGGCTCGACATTAAGCCTGATAGTAAGGCCAAGTGTTGCAAAGCCCGTTCTGTGCCATATGCTATCAGATCAAAAGTTGAGACCGCTCTGGAAGATTTGGTAACCAGTGGAGTCATCATACCAGTGAGTAACAGTGAGTGGGCTACGCCTATTGTACCCGTACTTAAAAAGGATGGTTCCATTCGAATTTGTGGTGATTTTAAAGTCACAGTAAACCCTATACTGTCTCCTGACCATTATCCACTTCCCCTCATTGATGATCTGTTTGCTGGCTTGGCAGGGGGGAAGCGGTTCAGCAAACTTGATTTAAGTCAAGCCTACCTACAAATGAAAGTCGATGAGAATTCTAAGGAGTTACTGACAATTGTCACACACAAGGGGCTTTTCAGATACCAGCGTCTTCCCTTTGGTATCACATCGGCCCCTCCTGTACATTTTAAGGTTAAATGCATCAATCTGGTGCACAAAATTAAGAGCTTCAACCAGCTTCGACCCATGAACTATGATCGGCCCCTTCGCTTTTCCAGAGGGCCATGGACCAGGTGTTAAGTGGCCTGTCGGGGGTGCAGTGCTACTTAGATGACATCTTGGTAACAGGAAAAACCGAAGCAGAGCATCTGAGTAATCTGGATGGTACACTCCAGCGCCTAAAGGAATATGGTTTAAGAGTGAGAAAAGACAAATGTGAGTTTTTCAAACAGTCAGTTGAATATCTTGGTCATGTGATCGATGCTGATGGACTGCACAAGGCACCTTCAAAAGTAAGAGCCATACTAGAGGCTCCAGCACCGCAGAATACCAGCCAGCTCCGCTCGTTCATTGGTCTTCTGAACTACTATGGACGATTCATCAGTGGATTAGCCACACTGTTGAAACCACTACACCAACTTCTGTGTAGTAACCAGTCATGGGAATGGACACAGCAATGTGAGACCACTTTTCAAGAAGCTAAGAAAGCTATGGTGAAGTCCGGTGTGCTAACCCATTTTAACCCAAAGCTCCCCCTGCAGTTAGCCTGTGATGCATCACCTTATGGGGTGGGAGCTGTGATTTCCCACATCATGCCTTCAGGAGAAGAAAGGCCAATAGCATTTGCCTCACGCACGCTGAACAAAGCAGAGAGCAAGTATGCGCAAATTGAGCGAGAAGCTTTGGGAATAATTTTTGGTGTTCGAAAATTTCACCAGTATCTGTATGGCAGGCAGTTTATACTGCTAAATGATCACCGACCTTTAACCACCATTCTTGGGCCACACACAGGTATTCCCTCGCTGGCAGCAAGCCGAATGCAGAGATGGGCTCTGCTGTTATCAGCACACACATATGAAATAAGATATAGGAAGGCAGAGCAACACGGAAACGCAGATGGTTTATCAAGACTACCATTACCCGTGACATGTCCCGAGAGCAAGCAGAAAGATATTTTCTACTTTGAGCAAGTCACAATGGCTCCGGTGACCTCCACACAGGTGAGAAGATCCACAAGAAATGATCCAATTCTGTCTGCAGTCATGGAGATGGTAAAAGATGGACACATGCCTAAGGACACCACCAACTTGAAGCCATACCTGTCTAGAAAGAATGAACTGTCATTTCAGTCAGGATGTCTTCTCTGGGGACAAAGAGTCATCATTCCCCCATCGTTGAGAAAACCAGTCCTCAAGCAGCTCCATGTAGGCCATTGTGGTATTGTGCGAATGAAGGAAATAGCTCGGAGTTATTTTTGGTGGCCAGGTCTGGAGATGGACATTGAAGGAAAAGCAAAGTCATGTCCGTCCTGCCAGCAAGTGAGAAATGAACCTCAATTGGCCCCATTACACCCGTGGGACTGGCCAGAAATCCCTTGGCAGCGTGTACATGTGGATTTTGCTGGTCCAGTCGAAGGAAAGATGTTGTTAATAACGGTGGACGCCCACAGCAAGTGGCCTGAAGTTGTTGTTATGCAATCTACGACTGCAGAGAAAACAATAGTGAAACTGGGAGAAATGTTTGGCCGCTTTGGCTACCCTGAACAGCTCGTCAGTGACAATGGGCCACAGTTTACATCACAAGAATTTGCTGTGTTTCTACAACGATGTGGAGTACAACACATTAAATCAGCTCCGTACCACCCAGCCACGAATGGTCTCGCAGAGAGAATGGTTCAAACCATCAAACATGCCTTAAAGACATCACAAGGACAAGGGAGCCTTCAGCAGCGCCTGAATGATTTCCTTTTGTCATACCGAAACACCAGCCATGGGACAACAAAGGTTTCTCCAGCTTCTCTGATGTTGAAACGTCCACTGCGCTCTGGTTTTGACTTACTCAGACCTTCTACTGTCAAAGAGGTGGTAACTCATCAGCAACAGAAGCAAGTTCACAGGAGAGACATGAAGGCTAAAAGCAGACTGTTCCATCCTGGACAAAATGTTCTGGCACGCAACTATACTTCAGGACCAAAGTGGGTACCAGCGACAGTGATAGCTCAAACCGGCCCAGTGTCATACACTGTACTAACATCTGACAAGCTTACCTGGAAAAGACACTTGGATCAGCTGTTGCTGGGATCTTCTACTGAGGTGGAGTCTGTTGTTGTCACACCTACTGTTTGTTCAGACTATCCAATGGTTCCAGAAGTGACTGTGGACACCCCACTTACACCAGAAAAAGGACCTGAGACTGAAAACTTTCCGCAGATGCAAAGCTTGGAAAAACAACTAGACTCAGGATGCAACATATCTGTTTCAGAGCCCATGTCAAACGCAGAACGCCGTTATTCCACTAGGGAAAGACGCCCACCTAAAAGACTTGATTTATAGTGAAACAGAAAAAGAAAAATGAGTAACTTTGAAATCTCATAGTTTAAGTTCTTTATTTAAGTTCAGTAATTGACTGAAGATGTCCTTGTGTTGACATTTGTTCCTGAAAAAAAAAAAAAAAAAAAAAAAGAGGACATTCTGTTTTGGGGGGAAGGAGTATTATGTATAAAGCGTTGTTACTTTAAGACATAAGTAATGGGTGGAGTCATGTGATGATGACGAAGTGAATGCGGCAGATACAAGTGAATGTGAGCATTAAAGAGATGCAAGTTCTTTCGTTCCTGAATTTATGTTTCTGACTCTTCATTAGTGTCCTCTGTCTTTATAAAAAAGGGAAAGACACGACACACATCACAAGTCTCGTTTCGTGCTGAACATGAAACATGGTGTCTGAACCAATTAAGACCACTCAAGCCGACCAAGCAAGTAAATAGTAATTATACTGAAGGACAACGTATTTGTCAAGTAACTTTAAAGGATTAGTTCACTTTTTAAAAAAACTTTTGCTGATAATTTACTCACCCCCATGTCATCCAAGATGTTCGTGTCTTTCTTTCTTCAGTCGAAAAGAAATTAATGATTTTGATGAAAACATTCCAGGATTTTTCTCCATATAATGGACTTTACTGGTCTAAAGTATGTCTAACATACTGGTCTTAAAGGGTTAGTTCACCCAAAAATGAAAATTCTATCATAGTTTACTTACCCTCAAGTTGTTCCAAACCTCTATGTGTTTATTTGTTCTGCTGAACACAAAGGAAGATATTTGGAAGAAAACAGATCTCATTCCCCATTGACTACCATAGTAGGAAAAAATACATACTATGGTAGTCAATGGGGAATGAAATCTGTTTTCTTCCAAATATCTTCCTTTGTGTTCAGCAGAACAAATAAACACATAGAGGTTTGGAACAACTTGAGGGTAAGTAAACTATGATATAATTTTCATTTTTGGGTGAACTAACCCTTTAAGTATGTCTATGGTGAGCAGATCGTGCACTTCCGGTACCCCTTTTCCACCAACAAGAACCGGGTGCTGGTTCAGAGCCAGAGCCAGAGCTGGTTCGGAGTTGGTTCGACTGACAAGCTTACTAAGAACCGGTTTGCCTTTCCACCGGCTTGAGAGCCACAACAGAGCCAGATCTTACGTCACTGCATACGTCTCATGTTGCCCAGCAACGCTAGTGCGGTAGCGCCAAACACAAACACACCAGGCTTGTTCGAGATGCATCGGCTTCTCGCAGATCGATCGCCGTATGACATCAAAGCACTGCGAAAGCGATCCAAAAGCACAAGGAGTCGTATGATCTCCAAACACTCCCGCAGCTCCGATCGGTCCGCGCCGCTCCGATGCATCTCGAACAAGCAATCAACAATAACGGACGTTGCGGTACTATGGACGCTCATGGGTTTGCAAAAATACATAGGAATCCAACGCGTTTGTGCAGCTCGCCGTAACTTACATAGACGGATATAATAATCAAGCTGCTATTAGCTCGACTAGCTGCTATTTAAAAATGGCGGTCACAAGTTTCTTGTTGGTCACGGTAACCCCGCCCCCAGCCCCTGACGCAATCGGTTCTTACTTGGCTCCGTTCTAGACCAGCAATGATTTGGTGCTACTTAAGAACCACTTTTCCTGGTTCGGAGCTGGTGCTTTGCGTGTGGAAAAACAAAGAACCGAATTGAAACTAGGCTCTGGCTCCGAACCAGCACCAGCTCTGCCTTGGTGGAAAAGGGGTACGGGTGTCACGCGCCAGCGGAGCAACGGCCATTGATGAATGAGCTCAGACTGCAGATATTATTATAGACTGGGAGAGGAAAGCGGGAGTAACGGTAACTATAGACCCTTTGCAACCACGTGACCACGACCACGTGACGACGCCATGCTGGACGGCAACATCACTGGATGCACAGGCTCACATTAGTAGACGAGCGGGAAATTTGATTAGTTTTTTAAACAGTTTAATATATATAAGATACCACTAAACTGCATGGCTTCTTCTATTGAAAAAGTTGTCGTGCCGTTATCGGTCGAGGTAGGGCATCTGCTAGGTCCTCACAAAGAGCGGTATTTGGAGAAGTTAGAGATAGCAGGTTTGGATACCGATCCATACCTTCTTCCTCCCTCAGTTTTTACGGAGCTCAATAAATCGCCGGATCTGCCCGACTTCGGCCCACACGATTTGTACCACTATGTGGTAAACGGGGTATCGCCATACACAGGAGCTGATCTCAAAGCTTTTAAAAGTCTGGATGCTTACCAGTTCTTTGTACGTTAGCTGGCTGGGTAACGGGTACGCGATGCTACGCTAACGGCGGAGGGAGCTACCTCATAATGGCAAAGGTAAGACATCATCAATCTATGGTTTATTTTGTATTAACATCTATTTTTTACTTAAGTAAAGATTTATATCACACGTAGCCTATGATTTTAGAGGACATTGTCGGCCGTGGCTTTTTAATGGATGCCTGGACCGTAGACTGTAAAAATGCCTGGACGCATCCCTGCTCTGGGAAGTGCAGTCATTAATTATCGATCACACGTTAATCCATGCAGCAAACCACGGAGTATCTGTGGTCAGTAATAACCACATATAACTGTAACATCTAGCCATCTTTGTTATTATATTCACTGTAGCCTATGTTAAATATGACATTTGACAAATAAATATGACAAAAAAATTTGACCTGGTAAACACAGCATTGTGATTAAGATGTATTCACAAGGTGCATTTATGCAGCAGTAACTTAACTGCAGCAGTAAACAATAACATTTATGTAAAAATAATGTATTTATGACACTTTTTGGTGATCAGTAGCCACATATAATTGTAGCATCTAGCCATCTTTATCTGTGATTATATTCACTGTAGCCTATGTTAAAATTTGACCTGTTAAAGACAGCATTGTGATTAAGATGTATTCACAAGGTGCATTTATGGTGTCACTGCAGAAGTAAATAATATCACAATAACATTCATGTAAGAATAATGTATTTATGCCACTTTCTGTAATTGTAGGTGCATCATAGCCAGTCACTGTCTGAAACCCAACTACAACCATGGGTATCTTTGAAGAAGGATGGGACAGTCTTGTGTGGCCACTGTACCTGTAAAGCGGGCCTGGGAGAGGTGTGCTCCCCACGTAACAGCTTTGCTGTACGCAATAGACTCTGCTGTCAAACATCTGGGAGACAAAAGCTGCACTGATGGGCCCAGACAGTGGGGACTTCCTCCTTTGAAAGCAGGCAAGGCTTTGTACGAAGAGGGATCGGGAATTGATTTCTCAAATCCTGCCAAAAAGCGTTGTGGTGTAAACAACCAAAGCCATTCAGGTTGTCCATCTGAGAAAAAAGTGGGTGTGTCTGCAGCAGCTATAGAACAATTCTACAAGGCTCTGGATAATGCAACGCCAAACCCTTCTGAGAAGAGTGGTATACTACGCATATTGCCGCACTACTGTAAACAGTTTCAACCAAAGGTGGTTTCTCTGGGTCTACCACATCCCCTGACAGAGTTATACAGTGCTCAGAACCGGAAGCTGTCTGCCTCGGACCTTGAGAAAAAATGTGATGCAGTATTCAATGATATGGAAGTCACACCAGAGCAGGTATAATCATCCCTCTTAATCTCATATGACTAAAATGTGCTTGAATGTGTCATGTCATTAATTTCATCTTCTATAATTTACAATGTTGTAGGCAGTAAAAGTTGAGGAAGAGACACGACAACAGGGAAAGTCAAGGCTATGGTTTGACATGAGGGCTGGTAGGGTGACGGCATCTAGGTTCAAGTCAGCTGCAAGGACAGACCCTTCAAATCCTTCCAAATCCCTAATTAGGCAGATCTGTTACCCTGACCTATGCAGATTTTCAACAGTTGCAACCAGGCATGTGTGACATAATGACACAAACATATAGTTTCTGTTTTTAATAGTGTAAGTGAGTAAAGAAATTAGATGTGCTTTGAACTTATGTTTCAACTATGGAAATGTATGCAATACATGTTGTGTTCTAATGTAGAGGGCCCATGCTTTCTTAAAAAAAAAACATCAAATAAACAAACAAGACAAAGAAATGCGTTTATCATTTGAAAATTTATTACAGTCAGTATTACAAATTATCAACATTAAATTACAAACATGCATCCCTTAATCTCTTTGAGTGCCCTTATCTATTTTTAATCCCAGGTGTATGGTGAAGGTCCTTTTCCTATTTATTCCTAATGTTCCTTTTAAATGGCTCCTGTTTAGGGATGCACGATGATATCGGCACAACATCGGTATCGGTCGATAAAAGCTTAAAATTATCATCATCGGCAGATATTAATATTTCTATACTATGCGCATGTGAAGACAGTGAACGTAGCATTAGCACCAGCAATTTAAACTTCCAACATGTCAGCTGTGTGGAGGAAAAGACTCGCGTCAGTATCGAGTTCTCTTTCGGGCTTGAACAAAACATAACACATACAAATTATGGCAAAATGTCAGTTTTGTCGAGTGTCCTCATAAGAGCAGTCTTAAATGATTTAAATAAAGTCTTAAATTAACGTAGTGAGTGAAGTGCACACTGCCGCAACAGCTTTATATAAGCGATGTAAAAAAAAAAAAATTGTTTCGTTTTCAAATTAGCGCCAATTCAAGGCACAATAACAAAACAGTGCTGCTCCGCACAACCACCATTATGCATGCCCATGCAAACACGCGCATTTTACGTTTGCCTTTAAATTAGTGGAATATAGCTTCACCGTCACATCCCTACTCCTAAGGACTGAAGTTTGAAGTCTGAACTTAAAAATAAAATGTGGCACAGGCATATCATTTATTCTCCTCATTTATTCTAAGTGAAATAATGTATCTATTTTTCAGGGGTGACTGTCTGTCTACATTTGTAAAATTATATTTTTATGGTAGAATCAAATGTTGTTTGTCTTTTGTATTGCCTTATCTACAACACATGAGTGTAATAAGATAAAGACAGTACAGGAGAGAGACTTTGATTTCTCTTCAGTAAAATCAAAAAGCCAAAATGAGTTTGAAAATATCGGCATATCAAATATTGGCCAAAATCCAATATTGTGCATCCCTATTCCTGTTATATTTAATTTACATATTTTTAAACGACTCTGTGATAGAATATGATACAAGAGAATATTATGTGCTATTAAAATTAGGCCAATTTTGGGTACTGACATCTATAGTACTTATGGTTCTTAGGAAATGAAGAGAACAAATCCAATGAAAAGAGCACTCAAAGAGTTACGATGACTTAATAACATTATTTTTCTAATTTACAGATGGGGATGTGAACATGAACAAAAAGCCAGAGAGACGTATGAGGCGTACGCTGCACAACATCATCAGGACCTAAGTGTTCGTGATGCTGGTCTCCACATTGATACCTCCCGTCCCTACCTTGGAGCTTCTCCAGATGCCTTGCTGTCCTGCTCCTGCTGTGGCGATGGTATTTTGGAAATCAAGTGCCCACACTGTGCCAAAGACATCGGAGTCCTCAGTGCCACTGAAAAGAAACATTTCTGCATTGAGAACACAGATGGTACACATGCACTTAACAGAGATCATCAATACTACTACCAGGTGCAAGCCCAGTTGTTTGTGACGAAGCGGAAGTTTTGTGACTTCATGGTGTGGTCTACATCCAATTTTTTCATACAGAGAATTTTGCCTGATGCTGACTTTTTTTACAGAAGCAGTGCAGAATGTCGAGTCCTTCTATAGGTCAGCGATTTTATCTGAGTTATTGGCCAAGACATATACATGCCCAGATAGACTGCTGTCAGACAAAACACAGTCCACAGACTCACAAGAATTGTAGTAGTAGTAGAGTGTTGTTCAAAACATGAAGTGAACTACTAGAATTGTTGGCTCTTTGTAATTATAAAGTGTGGTGTAGACCTACTCTATTTGTAAAGTTTTTCGAAATAACTATTTTTATGATTTGATACTATTAATAAAATTGAACTGAATTATTTAGTAAGATTTGCCAGTGTGTAATTCTACATACATTTAATATCCGTTTATAAGGGACAACAGCACGGTCAAAAGATTGAGGGCTGGTTTATTTTAAAAAAACATCTTTCAACATGTTTATAAAATCCAACCTAAATAATGTACTCTCATATACAACTTATTTTATCAATCAATCAATCAAATTTTATTTGTAGAGCGCCTTACAACAACCAAAAGGTGCACAAGGTGCTTTCCAGTAAAAACATCAATAAACAACAATATATAAAAAACATAAGTGCACATAAAATAGCAGTTGAAACGGGACAGAGGCTACGTGTTAAAAGCTTGTCTGAATAGATGTGTTTTCAACTGCGATTTATAATGTTTGTCCTGGATGTTTCAATTAAATATAAAGTGTGAATGTGTTGGGTAACTGACCCATGACAATTTTAAGAGGTTTATAAAACAGTCGAGTGACAGCTTAATTTTGGTGAAACCGTGTGATGTAGACACAATACTGACTAAATAGGAGACCTTGACAAATGCTCTACTTTTTCTTCTACGTGGCCTATATGTCACCAGGACCCACTGAACACAACATCTTACATTACACAGCCACTAGCCTGATAAATAACTTCAATAAAAGTATATAATAAATAGTATATAATAGATAGCCTTGTCTTAAAAGAGCTCTCATCCACAAATATGGGTTCTATGCAACTTATAACTTATAAAAATCAGTTGAAATGGGGTTATCTATTCAGCATTTGAACCGTTTTTATCCAGCTGCCAGCTAACGTTACCAGCTGTCAAGTGTAGTGTTAAATAGCCTCACGTCACATGCACAATGTTTACGTTGCCTCTAACGTAAGTTTATGAGCATCAGAGAGAAGCATAGAGACATTTAAAGTGTAAATTGCAGGTTAACCACCACAAACGATTAATGTGTACATTAAAGTGCACAATATGGATATAGTTAAAAATTTCTGTCTTAAAATGCGTTAAAATAGCATTTATTGGGGTTTCTTCAAAGGTAGCGTTTTTTTAACCGTAACTGGGTGATGATGTCATAACAGGGAGCTGCGGGCAGTAATGCACTCACTCTGTGTGTGCTGTTTGAGGGAGAATAAAACGATTTGCGGGACTCCCGCAAACTAGAAATATCTGAATAAAACGTAAAAACTAATACATTTTTATTCATCTGTTGCAGAAAATCAATAAGAACATCTAAAACAAAATAAGAAACGGTTAACAGGCAGAGTTTCTATTTCTAACATGTCAGCAGCGAGGAGCGATGTAGCCAATCACAGACATATGTGTTGATTTCTTGAACGCAATAATGGCCAATCAGAAGCATTTACGATAGATTCCCCTCACCGCTCAAAACAGACTTTTTGTTCAGTGCTGAATTCTGTATGCTGGCAAATCCTCTAATTATAACAAACATAGTGTAACGTTATATATTATGAAAGCTTCATTGATAATAACAGAGATGTGCGAGATCTCTGTGAACTGATGTCAGCTTTAGGAATTATTATGGGATCGCACTTTGCGCGCAGTCATGCCAAACCATGCACGCAGTAGCCCGCTTGCTTTTATGTTATAACAGTGGTTTGTGTGTTAATGCAACACACAATTGATCAGGAGCATGTATGCTGATGTGTATGGTGGGCTAACACGTAGGCTAACTTGAAAGTATTTGGAGGTACAGAAAAAAAGTATTTTTGCGGGCGGGAGCGGGACAAAACATGAATGTTGCGGTCGGGAGAAAGTAATATAAGAAAGTAGTTGAGAACATCAGTTATAACGACACACGTATTCAAAAATAGCCGGGTTTAAACCGGGCTTGGGCTAATAATTACAGTTTATGTGTCGGGCCGGACTCGGACACAGCGGACTCGGGTAACGTTAGGGTCTTGCTTGATGTTTTGGGCCGATCTAAGCTCTACCTCGGGTAAGTTATGCGAACACTTACAGGCACGAATCAGCCGTTTGTCCTTGGGGAACTTGTGGAGCCTCTCCCCCGTTTTTGATGTATTCGTACATCCCGCACAAGCACAATAGTTAACCATTTTCGCTAGCTAGGACTCCAAACGTAACTCTAGGCTTGTTGCATAGACCGTAAAAGCTTGGAGTCCCTGTTATGACATCACGCACAGACGAGTGGAAGGAGGGGGCGTGGTTAAAAGCACTGTAAAACGAACCAACTTTTCATTATATTCAGCATTTGGTATAAAAAATATTTAAAAAAAACAATGGTGGGCGGTTCTTATCTTTATATTTAGTAAGCACATTGCATTATCTTCGTGAAAATTTTTACCTGCAATTTACACTTTAAGTGCAAAATCTGCATTGTTTTTTGTGTCAGATACAGATGACATTGTTAGAGACGGGCGATCAGTGTGAATGGGTAGATTGCACAGCCCTATCACGCTAGCTGGTACTTGCTTATTACATAGCTAACTCATGTTACAAATGACAATTTGACTGGGTCTCCATCTGGACATGGATGACGGTATGGTATTACAAAAATGAATTACACGTAACTGGGAAATTATTCTTACCTTGTAAAAAATGCTCGCTGCAAATCCTGGAGTACTTGGAGGGCTGCCAGTCCTTTCGGCTGATAGCAGCAACCCGATGCCTTCTCTCCCCATCAAATGGTATTCGATAAAACGATATATTGGCTTTACCCTGTCTATTAGCACACCCCACGGCACAACACGAAAGAACCATTTTTTAACAAGAACGAACACAAACACGTACTCGTTTGGCTTGCCGTCCGTCTACAGAATAGCTCTTCCGCCGTCCGTCATGGCGTTCAGAATTCGCGCGAGTAGAGCGTGACGTCACGTGCAAAGGGTCTATATATGATTTACATTAGTTTAGCCCCGCCCACCGATTCACGCATTACACGCATAGCTAAATAACATAGATGCCTACCTCGTGATGACAAACCGGATCGAGCTACAGGGTTGTGGAAGAAGACATGTTTGAAAAATTCACTCTTGCCAGAATGATTATTAAGATGTCTCTAATGTGAAATTCTTCTTTTAACCACTGGGGGGAGCTCTGGGCATATTTTTGTATTCTGTTAGCTAGCACTAAAAAAGAGCTGTATACGTTTGTTGAACACGCAGTAAAGGAGGACGCACGTTTTGTTCTGTGCGTTTGACTGAAAATAAGTATTCTGAGTCTTTATTGAAAGCCAACAGGTTATGGGCCCAGCACTAGAACGCTACAGTGACGCTGCTTAAAGGCTTGATGAAGATATTGACCGACTGTTAGTAAAAATGAGTTTGGATTCCAAGACGGTGACAATTGTTTCATTAAATGGAGCAAACTATCCCACGTGGAAAGTGCAGTGTCGGATGGCATTGATGAGAGATGGACTATGGGACTTGGTAAATGGTACAGAGACTGCTCCTGGACGATCTGATCCAAGTAAGTTAGCAATTTATATGGCTAAAAGTGATCGTGCTCTGGCTACCATTGTACTGTCAATAGAACCGTCTTTGCTCTATTTGATTGGAGAGCCGGTGTTCCGTCAGAACCATAGACATAATATAATACATAGACGCCCTATTGGCCGCTTTGGAACGTTGCTGCGATACGTCAACGGGTCCGCCATTTTGCGGAGGGCAAGACTGCACTGTAATCAAGGGTGAGCTGCGTTTTTTTCTGGATAAAAACAAAAACTGTTTTTATATTTATCAACCGATTTCAGTGGTTTGTATGTGGTGTACAAAAAGTTCCATCTCTAGTTATTTAAAATCTCAATAGTTACACTTGTAAAATATTTGTTTTAATAAAGAATGGTCAAAGCTCAGACTTGTCATGTATCTGGCTTTTTATTCTTGGATAAGAATGATGAAGACCCCCATACTGAGATATAATTTAAGTTTTCTTATTGTGGAAAAAGCATTTTCTGTGATTGACCAGATTGGAGCAATAACAAAGATAACTGATGGATCCATGCTAATACACATGTTATGGTACAACTAACATTTGTGAGAAGTAATAGTAAATAGTTTAGTCAATAACATAAACAAATAGTATACAGCAAATAAAATAGTAATGAATAGTATAATTACATAATATCATACAATAATACAATCACAAAAATATTGATAATAGCATATGGTTTATTAATAATACTATAATAATAGCAATAGAATAAGAAATATCAATTACAGAATATACACAATAAAAAATAAGTTAAATAGTGACTTATATTTAATATTTAACTCTTTTTGTTAAATTTCAGTTTTATTGATCAGTAATAGCCATTATAACAGAAGTAGCTTCAGTCAAACATACAGCAGGATACAACGTTAAAAAAGCCTAAATATAAAGTTATGAAACTTCACTTTGCCCTCAGCCAAAACGATTTACCAGGGAATCATTTATAGATTAATGAGACCAAAGATCGCCCGTTAGATATACACAAGACGAATAATATCTCATGTTTAATCACTAGACTAGAGGCATCCGAGCCGGCGGCAAACTTCAGACGCTCTGGCCGAGGTAAGGCTGTCCTCTGCGGGCTTAATAAGCGCCGAGCGCCCGGTGATCGCGTCGTACAACTCCGAAACCGTCAGATCAAATTTTTAAATAGGCGCTATCTTTATAAACAAACCACATATTTAAGCTTTAAACAACTACATTGTCGACTGAAAAACTATTAAAACTACATTTCGTGACACAATAACAGTAGTATTTTTTAATTTATCCTCTGAACGTTACTATTGCTAATTAAATAATGACCAAATACAACCAAAAACAAACGTTCATTCTTGCCTGTGAAAGATAATTCCTCGAAAGCTTTTTTCAATTGTGTGGCGATTTGTACAGCCCCAAGCAGCGCACAAAACAGGCATTTTTCTCATTCCCAGTAGGAGAGGTATGGGAAAGTTGCCATCCCCAATATGGCGGCGCCGTTGACGTGCGCTCCAGCGGCCAATAGGGCGTCTATGTATTATATTATGTCTATGGTCAGAACACCATACCCATCAGAATGGGATTCCTTCGGTTAATGCGCATGCGCAGCAATGAAATTTGTGGAATTGCGCATGCGTTACGCTTAAACCATCATTTCGGCATACCTACGATTACAAGTGTGATAGAGTGCGATACTCTGAAGGGATAATACTGGTCTGACAGTTTCCTTTGACAGGGCTCCGGTCAAAGAGATGGGCACGGAGAAATTATTCCAGCAAACTTTAATTATGAAGTTTGAGTACAGGCATCAGTGTACAAATAGTTATGTATGTTCGTGTGTGTGGTCTATAAAAGAAACAAAGAATAAAATAATATTAATCACAATGTACAAAGATATAAAACATGTACAAAATGTATACAGTAATATCCAATATAATTATAAACATTGAATCAGAATACTAAAACATATTAATTTGGTCAAATAAGTCGAAAAGAGCCATAAACAACTAATATACAGGCATACAAAGAGGTTGATGGGGCAAAGTATGAATACTAAATGGATTTCGTGGTCTTTGCTTCCCTCTAGTGGAAGCGAGCGCAACTGCACCCCATGCCCTCGACACATGAGCGGCTCAAAGCCCGGGAATGTCGAACTAAACTCTGAGCGCGTCTGAAGCGGTCTGAAGACGACACAGAGGCTAGACACGATTTAACTGTAGGACTAAAGTACATAACTGAAATATAGTACTCGAGAATACAGCCTAAAGCTGAAATAATGTAAAGGAAACAATCTATAGACTAATACGTCTTATAACAGTCACATAATACCTATCAACTAAAGAAATACACACGAAAGTATCAAACCCATGCATTTAAGAGACTTAACAGGAAAACAGATGAAAGTAGACAATATCTAAACAAGTCTGATGACAATATTTGCATATTAGTACAGAATAAAACTTACTTTCGTTTAGATTACGCACACAAGAGCTACCATCCCTCAGAGTGTGGAGTCGGTAATAAGGAAATGATGCACTCAGAAAGGAAGTGACATCACTACAGTTTCAAAATAAAACGACAAGAAATAAAAGACTTTCTGACATAGCCGCCCCCAAATTTAGCAATAAATTTGAATCCTAAAGGAAAGTCTACTTAGTTGGAGTCGTCTTCATCCTCCCAGGCTGGCAACCGCACAAGGCGCACAACTGGCCGTAGGTAAGTCTGTCCCTTGATCTTGACTTCAGCTGCCCTGACTCGTCCATCCATGCCGGTACATGTATTCACCACTCTCCCGATGGGCCACTGGGCTCTGGGTAGCTGCGAATCCACCACCATTACCACTTGGCCAGCAGTCAAATTATCTGTGTCCTTGTGCCACTTCGACCGCTTCTGAAGATCCGGGAGATGGCGACGGATGAAGTTGGACCAGAAATGGTCCGCCAGGATCTGGCTGTGGCGCCATCTTCTTCTGCCGAGAAGGTCGCTAGGTGCATAGACAGCCTGTGGGAGTGATGCATCCCGTCGTCCCATCAACAGTAGATTTGGTGTAACGGGATCTGGGTCCGCAGCATCGGAAGAGACGTACCCAAGCGGTTTAGCGTTGAGTATTCCCTCCACTTCAATCAGTACAGTTTGCAGCACAGGTTCGGCAACGGTGTGGTCCTGAAGAATGACTTGGAGAGCTGACTTAATCGACTTAATCTCTCGTTCCCACGTTCCTCCAAAGTGGGGAGACCCAGGGGGGTTGAAACGGAACTCGATTTGCTGTCTGGCCAGCTGCTCTTGAAGAGGATCTTCTAAAGCGGCAAAGCTGGCTTGCAGCTCGGCAGCTCCACCACGGAAATTGGTTCCTCTGTCAGACAGGATCTCAAATGGCTTGCCTCGGCGGGCGATGAAACGGCGGAGAGCCATCAAGAAAGCATCAGTGTCTATGCTCTCCAGTAGTTCAAGATGCACACAACTCGTCGTCATACACTTGAAAATCAGACCCCACCGCTTCTCAGTCCGCCGGCCCATCTTGATGTTGTAGGGACCGAAACAATCGACCCCAGTCGACCAGAAAGGTGGCTTGTATAAGCGGAGTCTGGCAGGGGGTAGGTCTGCCATCTGAGGTACCACTGGAGTAGCAAGCCATTTCTGACATTCAACACAGCCGTGTTGATGACGCTTGATAGACTCTCTTCCCCGGAGGATCCAATATCTTCTCCTCATCTCAGCGAAAACCCGCTCGGGACCAGGATGTAGCAGGTCACTGTCATATTTCTTAATGAGCAGCTTCGTGACATGAGATTTAGGATCAAGGATGATAGGATGCATCGCATCTGGGTCAAGATCTTCTGCTCTGCGTAGTCTACCTCCCACTCTCACTAGGCCAACAGCTTCATCATACTCTGGAGCAAGCATGAGCAGGCGACTCAGTCTCGAGATGGACTTACCAGCAGCCAGAGTTTCTACCTCTTCAGGGAATGACTCACTTTGAGCTTGTCTGAGGACATGTAACTCTACTTTTTTGACGTCAGCTGCTGTCATGGTAGGGCTGCTCTGGTCATCAGCCGCCCCGTGAAGGCTCTCATGGGTAGCTTTGAGAAGACTGTCCCAGTTATCTATATCAGACATAAGTGTCGTTGTCGGAGAGCAGGTGGTGACTCCACAGAACAATCCCTTTCGAAGTTCATCCTCATCAGCTTCTTGGGCTTCTATTAACTGAACCACCGGCCAGGAGTCTGGATGTTGTCGGAGAAATGGTGGACCTTGGTTCCACCGGTTCGGCTGGCTGAGCTCGAGCAAGGGTTTACCACGAGTAAGATCATCTGCTGGATTGTCAATGGTGTTGACATACCGCCAGGTCGAGTTTTCAGTGTGTTCTTGAATTTCCGCGACTCTAGTTCCTACAAAGACTTTGTAGCGACACGAGTCGGAATTGAGCCACGTCAAAACTGTCATCGCGTCAGTCCAGAGAGTGACTTGCTGTGGAGGGAGTGACAGTTCTGTCATAATGACTTTAGCCAGCTGGGCTCCGGCTAAAGCAGCACACAGTTCAAGGCGTGGTATAGATAGTTGTTTGCGAGGGCTCACTCGTGACCGAGCCATCACAAAGGCAATGTGTACTTCACCTTGATTGTCTTGGGTGCGGAGGTAAGCGACGGCCCCGTAGGCTCTTTCAGAGGCATCGCAGAAGATGTGTGCCTCTCGTCTGGGTGACCCAATGCCTGCTACTGATGGGACATAGCATCTGGGAATTTCCACTTGTGGAAGATGGACTAGTTCACTCTCCCATTGTCTCCAGATATCCAGCAGAGCCTCTGGTCTGATCGGTTCGTCCCAACCAACTCCCACTCTCCACAGGTCTTGAATTAGGATCTTTGCTCGGGTGGTGAATGGAATCAAGTATCCTAGAGGATCATATTGTGTTGCCATCACCTTGTAGACGTTCCTCAGAGTTGACTGCGAATACTCGACTGGTCTGTGGCGGAACCCAAGACGATCGGTAAGGCAGTTCCAGCGAAGGCCTAAAGCTGGCTCTTCGGGATCCTGTCGAGGTTGAGACAGCCACAACTCAGTGCTCGCTGCTCTTGCTTCCAAGGGAAGATGCTCAACAACTGTGGAGATGTTACTGGCCCACTGTCTGATGTCAAAGCCTCCAGTTGAGAGCAGTTTACGCATCCGGTTAACAATGTTCTTGGCTTCATCAGCGTTCGTGACACTGGTCAAACAGTTGTCGACATAGAAGGCGGTCTCCACAAGGTGTGAGATGTCCTCATAACCGCTGCTGTTATCCTTCACATGCCGCTGAAGGGCGTATATGGCACAGCATGGGCTACATGTCGTCCCGAATGGCAAAACCTGCCACTCATATACAGTTGGTTCCTCTTCCCTCTTCATACCTCTCCAGAGAAAACGGAGAAGGGGCTTATCTTCTGGTAACAGACGAACTTGATGAAACATCGCTTTGATGTCACCACTGATAGCCACACTGTGTTCTAGGAACCGAAGAAGTACACCGAGGAGAGTAGGACCTAAGGTTGGACCGGGCAACAGTTGACTATTGAGACTCTGACCGTTGTGCTGGTAGGAACAGTTGTAGACAATCCTCGCCTTACCATTGTGGTGGACAACGTGGTGCGGCAGATACCAAGACTCTGTGGAGCTGTCTACTGTGTCAGGAGGTAGAGGTTTGACATAACCCAACTGCTCAAGCTTCTGTATTTCTTGACAGTAGGTGTTAGCTAAAGCAGTGTCTTTGGCTAGACGACGTTCTATGCTCCGTAGCTGTGGGAGCAATGTATGCTTTGGAGCCCAAAGCGCGAGTCTAGCTTTGCGCCTCAGTAGCGGAGTAGCATACCTTCTTACGCCATCCAATTCCACCTTGACTGTGCACTGTTCTAGCAGTTCTAGGGCCTGCTGATCTTCTTTGGAGCGAATCACAGTCTTGGTGTTGGCATATGGGTTTATGTCAACTTCCCACAGTCTTTCAACGTGCCGCTGCAGCTCTGAGTTAGGAGACATGAAGTAACAGTGAGTGTGCTCACCGGTGACGTTGAAGTTGGCGGGGCCTTGCAATGTCCAACCAAGAGCAGTACACACAGCCACAGGGCTCCCAGGAGGACCTGTTCGGATCGGTTGTTTGGGAAGCAGCAGATGTGGAAAGTCAGAGCCTATCAGGAGGAGCGGTTGGACCTTGTCAACGTTCGGCAGAGGAAGACCTTGCAGGTGGGAGTATCTACGCATGAGCGACTTGACAGGATAGCTATGCTCTGAGAGGCTCAGCTCACCAGCAGTGAAGGCATTAAAGATGTTGTACCTTTGTTTGGGAGAATGAGCTGGGGAGATGTCGAAAGAGACAGCTGCTCCTTGTAGATGGATAACCTCATGGCGAACAGTACGCAAAGGCAAGCTCTCAGGCTCTTTGTCTAAATGGAGATGCTGGACTGCTGAGGGAAGGATGAGGGTTCTCTCTGATCCGTCGTCCAGGATAGCAAAACCTTCCAGAGAGTGCTCGGCATTGTACAGGCGCACCTTAACTAGCTTCAACATGACTCGATGCAGACGACTAGGACGGTCAATGTATATAGTGTCGGGAGCAGCACTGACCATTAACACTTTCTTAGCCTCTTGGGAACACACTTCGTGGAGCACGGTCAGGTGTTGCTGTTTGCACACTTGGCAAGGCTTCTTGAGAGTACATGCCTCAGGTTTATGGTTTCTGCCACATCTCCAACATCCTCTGTCTTTGATCCAGGTGGAAATCTCTGATGGAGTGAGCGTTTTAAATTTGGGGCATAAGCTGAGGTAATGCTCACGGGCGTCACAGTACGGGCAGTAAGGCTTCACACTAGGTTTACCTTTGGGTGACTTTGTGCTACGAGCAGGATCTGGAGGGGCTACCTTAGCTTGGCTCTCAGTGTTGTAAAACACGTTGGATGAAGGACCCTGGGATTTCCTTTGGCCCTTAACTGACTTAGGCTGTTCTTGGAACATCAGAGCTGCTCGAGATGAAATGCGCTTTGCTTGTGACTTTAACTGAAGCCAAACAGAAGTCTTCAAGCGTGTAGGTCTGATCAGTGCCAGTCCTCAGGATGCCTCGGTTTATGCTGTACTCTACAAACCCATCTCGATAGTTAGTAGGCAATTTACTGAGCAGCCTGTCGACGTGTGAGCCGCATCGCAGTTCATAGCCGTTCTCACCCTCGAGGGAGCGGAGCATGCCAACTAGACCTTGTACTGATAGGGCAAAGTTGTCAAACGCCTCTGGATCTCCAGATCTTACGTGAGGTGAGTTTAAGATGGTACCAAGCTCACTCTGCACGAGCTGACGAGGTTGCCCATATTTGTCTTGGAGAGCCTGGAGGGCTGAGGTGTATGGCCTTGGATCGTGCATATAGGCTTGGGCTAGCTTATAGGCGCTTGGCAGTTTCAAATGGTCGAGGAGGACTTGATATTTGAAATGCTCTGTAAGGTGAGCATGTGTATTGAGCAGATTATCCAAAGCCATCTTAAGCAGGGCAAAGTCTGACTCTTTACCTGAGGTGAAGTGAGGTAGAGTAGGTCTAGGAAGGCCATAAGAGGTAGCAACTAGTAGCTCCATGAGGTCTGTACCCGGCGCTGCCCTATAATTTAAAGGCGCTGTGCCCTGTTGTGCCAAAGGTGGCATATGGGGGTAAGGATAGGACAGCGTGTTAGGAACTGATAGCACTGGTTGTAAAGGTGTAACAGGTGGAGGCACATGTTGGATCTGAGCTTGGTTATAGACCATCTGTGGCTGGCGAAATAGGCCCATACTCTGTTCTACTGACAGTGGCGGAGCACGTATGGTAACGACACTCACAGCTGGTCTAGGAGCTGACTGCGAAGCTGGGTTGCTGATTGCAGGAGGAGGAGGAAGCATGGTAATATACGTAGGCTGTGGCTGGGCAAGTATACTAGTAGTAGTATAAGCACTCACTTGTGGAACGGGCTGGACTGATGGAGGACTGGTCGAGTCAGGTGGACTAATGACTGCACTTGAGACTGGTGTCAGAACATGAATAGACGGAGTAGAATGGAGCAGTCCATGGGGCTGAGGCTGAGCCACTGATGATGACCTGAGGTTGTACTCACATTCGCTGAGGGGCCTGGAGGAACGGGGACTCTCACTTCCTTCTTCCTTCAGGAAAGACGTGATCAGAGCTGCTTGCGCCAATTCCATCTCTTTCTCTTTCAGTCGCCGTCGCAGCATCTGATGTCTGGTGATAGCCTCTCTATTCTTGTATGCCATCTCTGCTTTCTCCTCCAGTCGACGTCTATACCGTTCTTGTTCTCTGAGAAGTTCCTCCTTCTCATCGAGGGCATCTCTGGCTTCTTTGTCTAAAAGAGTACACTGCTCGTCCACTAGAGTCTGCTCCATAATCTGCCGCTGTGCTTCTGCTAATTCCATCCGCTTGACCTGCTCCTCCAGCATGGCACTCTGTAGCGCGGATAGCCCTTCTGCAGCAGACCTCTTTGTTGATAAGGTCTCACTGACTTGAGATCTTGGTCTGCTACGATGAGAAGATACCAAGGATCGACATGACTCTGCTCTTACAAATGGCAGTGAAGGTGGATCAAGGATCGGGATGTTGTGAGCTGAGGCTGCTGCTCCGAATTCCTCAGCTTCGGTAGCAGGAAGTACTGTGACTCTCGGTCTGTACCCAACTTCAAAGTTTGCAAGGGATGCTGGTAACTGTATCTCCCGCTGGGGTCGAGAACGCACTGCTGGATCTGCAGATGGTTGTCCTGGCTCCATATTGTCTCCAGAAAGCTGTCAGCTCCGGCTCGAAGGACCATGTGATAGAGTGCGATACTCTGAAGGGATAATACTGGTCTGACAGTTTCCTTTGACAGGGCTCCGGTCAAAGAGATGGGCACGGAGAAATTATTCCAGCAAACTTTAATTATGAAGTTTGAGTACAGGCATCAGTGTACAAATAGTTATGTATGTTCGTGTGTGTGGTCTATAAAAGAAACAAAGAATAAAATAATATTAATCACAATGTACAAAGATATAAAACATGTACAAAATGTATACAGTAATATCCAATAATTAATTATAAAACATTTAAATTTCTAGATAATAAACATATTAATTTGGTCAATAAGTCAAAAAGCATAACAACTATATACAGGCATACAAAGAGGTTGATGGGGCAAAGTATGAATACTAAATGGATTTCGTGGTCTTTGCTTCCCTCTAGTGGAAGCGAGCGCAACTGCACCCCATGCCCTCGACACATGAGCGGCTCAAAGCCCGGGAATGTCGAACTAAACTCTGAGCGCGTCTGAAGCGGTCTGAAGACGACACAGAGGCTAGACACGATTTAACTGCAGGACTAAAGTACATAACTGAAATATAGTACTCGAGAATACAGCCTAAAGCTGAAATAATGTAAAGGAAACAATCTATAGACTAATACGTCTTATAACAGTCACATAATACCTATCAACTAAAGAAATACACACGAAAGTATCAAACCCATGCATTTAAGAGACTTAACAGGAAAACAGATGAAAGTAGACAATATCTAAACAAGTCTGATGACAATATTTGCATATTAGTACAGAATAAAACTTACTTTCGTTTAGATTACGCACACAAGAGCTACCATCCCTCAGAGTGTGGAGTCGGTAATAAGGAAATGATGCACTCAGAAAGGAAGTGACATCACTACAGTTTCAAAATAAAACGACAAGAAATAAAAGACTTTCTGACAACAAGGTAAGTGTTGGTGTATTATATCGCATATTATATACACATTACCTAATTGCATGCCTTGTACAATCACAAGAAATGTTGACAGACGTTTTCAATATATTATTTTTAGCAAGTGGAGTCGTAATGTCGTGTTAAAACGTTAAATCTGGCGTTAACTCGAGGTTCTAGCGTTTGGCGCCATCTGACCGAGATTAAACACATCGACTAATGTTTTGCTTTTAAATGATTAAAGCTTATTTTTCTGCTAACTGTAGTATAACCATGGAAAATAAGTGGGAGGAAATTTTCAATTACCTTTTAAATCTGGTGTTAACTCGAGGTTGTAGCGTTTGGCGCCATCTGACCGAGATTAAACACATTAGCTGCGTCCCAATGTGCATATATGCCCTAAATAGTATTGACAATTGCTAATGTCACATACTATTTAGGATGGATAGTATGCACATTGGGACGCAGCAATATACTAATGTTTTGCTTTTAACCCTTAATCACCTTTAAAAAAGGATAACGCTTAAGATGTTTGAGGTCAGACTGATCCCAAACTTTTAAAGAGCGATTGCATAAGGAAATATACATTTTTATATTGAAAACTATATATCATTTTTTGTATTTACTTCTCAAATATACATTTATGCTGTGTTTTTGTGGAAATTTTGAAGTTGTTTACCTATTTACAGCACAATTACATAACTAGGCCATAAATTGGCACATGAAAAATGATTTTTTTTTTAAGAAAAAGTCACTTAAATGATGATCTTAATTAAATCTAAATAGTTTTTGGACATTGCTCTATGTGTTAGGGATAGAATACTGCCATCTGCAGGTTTGTGGAAAAACTTTAGAAATTATAATTAAAGAAAGAAAGTGCAATGACCACACATATCCAATAGAGGTCCATAGGGACTCATTTCTTTTTCACTACATTTTTCTTGATGCTTCAACTTCTCCTCACAACTATGTGATATTTGGTGAATATATATATATATATATATATATATATATATATATATATATATAATTTAAACATTTTGAAATACAAAAAAAATCTGTATTTTTGTCCAAGTTAGAGTGTGGTGTTGTTGTCTGATATATTTTGAATTATCTGCTTTTGCAAATTATTATACATACATTTGCAGAAACATTACAAGTCAGAAAATTTTACCCATGGAAAATAAGTGGGAGGCAATTTTCACTTACCTTTTAAACGGCTCATACCCTGTTGAGCTAAATAAAGGGCAGAAGCAAAGCCTAAGGAAATACTCCTCCAAATTCAGGATTCACGGTCAGTATTTATCATCAAAATACGTCCATAATACTGACAGGAATATGCACATGTTCATATTTTGTATTATTTATTATTGGTTATGCCATTATTCCTTAAAGATGGAGAACTACTCTTTGGCAGTCACAGAAGAGTCATAAAGACAAAGGAGGAGGCTATGAATTTATTTAAAGAATTTCATGCCTCACCTATTGGAGGACATACAGGAACCTTAAAAACACGAGCTGCCATGTGTTCACGGTTCTACTGGTATGGCATGACAGTGGACATTGACAAATGGGTATGTAGTTTTTCTGTTCATCCATAAGCCAAATGTTGTATTTTTATACATCTATATCTACATATTAATAGCTATGTGAAACTTACTGTTTGTAATTTGAGCTTTTTTTTTTTTTCAAGATATCTGAATGTGACCAATGTCAACGGGTGGGACCACCCCTGAATGCAGTTAAAACTCTGGACTGCATCAAGGTCACCATCTTTTGTAATCGACTAAATTTTAACAATGCTAAAAATTATTTTATTTAATCTATTATGCATTCAAATCACTAATAGGTATCTGCTGTTTGGGAGCTCATTGGGATTGATCTCACTGGTCCACTCCAAAAAACATCTACTGGGTATCAGTATATATTGACAGTCACTGACTATTTCTCCAAGTGGGTGGAGGCCTTTCCTCTAAAGACAAAGTCTGCATTGGAAGTAGCCAAAAACCTTTGTACAGTCATTTATAGACATGGCTGCCCAAAGCGCATACTGTCAGACCAAGGACGGGAGTTCGTCAATCAAGTAAGCTTCACTTTATGCATTTTTTTCTGATGATGTAATTTGTGATTTGGTGCTCAACAAATAAAGATTTACTGAATGGAATATTTGACAGAAGTACTAAACCAAATGAAAATAATGTTCTGATTTTTTTATTTTAGGTCAACAGCACACTTTGTGAGCTGCTCTCTATTGAGAGGAGTGTTACGGCTGCTTACCATCCCCAAACAAATGGGCTTGATGAGAAAACCAATGATAACATCAAACGGTAAGCATTCATTATTCTTGTTTATTTTCAGGGTTTTGTTTATTTGGTAGCTCTTCTGATCGTTATTACCAGAGTATATTGAAAGTTGTTAGTTTCTGTCTTGAAATACATTCATTTAGAAATAATTCTAAAAATGATTTTTCTAGGGCACTTAAAAAGCTTGTCAATCAGCAGCAGGATGACTGGGACCAGTACCTAGATGCAATTCTTTTTTCGCTGAGATCCAAAATACAGACCACAACTAAATTCTCACCATTTCTTTTAATGTATGGGCGAGAAGCTAGATTTCCATCAGAAGTGCCTGTTGAACTGCCGGTAGGTCTTTTTCTTGAAAATGTCTTTCTGTTAGGGCCAAGCATCAAGTGACCAAACATTTTAAAAGATAGGCTTAGATAATATAGTAGGACTGGTTTAAAATGGAAACGTCTTTATGGCTCAAAAATCGAACAGAATTTTTTCACAAAAGTGACAGCCCTATAAACCAGTATGATTTGAGTTTGCATAGCATATTACCTAGTGCTGCCACTAACGACTAATTTTCTAACAACTAATCTAAACGACTAATTTAGAAAAAAAAATCAAGTGTTTATTGCGTTGTCCATTTTATTTTGAACTCAACTGAAGGGCCAAAACATAAAATGTCACCTGTTCAAAAACATTGTGTATTAATCTAAGCATTAAGTATCTGCATTTCCATTAGGCTATACCATATTAGTCAGAGTCCTAATCTAATCCTTTATTAACAAACATATTAGGGATGATAGTGTTGATGATTTACCTTGGATACGAGCGAGAGTTGAGCCTGCAGTGTATTCGCGCATTGTTATTATTATTACCCCATTACATATCCATTAGATGCAGTAGTAATATATAAATGCAGATATATTGCCCATGAAGCTCAGCTTTATTGGAAACATGTTTAATATTTTATTGTAGATTAATTTAGTGTAAAAGTTTATACTATGAAATGTACAAGTCATTATCTATTTTGTTGTAGCTTTCAACAATAATACTTGAAGACTGCAGTGAATTTCTCAGGGACAGTCAGAGAATGCAAGACAGCACAAGAGAAAAGGTCGAGGAGAATATTGCACGGTCACAAAAAAAAATGACAGAGGCATTTGCAAAAAGGGTTCAGAAAAAGTACAGAAATGTGGAGTTTGAAGAGGGAGATGAAGTACTCTTACTGAACATGAGAAAGAGAAGCAGGAAAGGAGGGAGAATGGAAGCAGACTACACTGGAACCTACAGAATTAAGGCGATTTCAGGAAAGACAGCAACTTTACAAACACCACAGGGTGTCTGTCTTAAAACAAAATATAACATCAGTCACCTGAAACCTTATAAAAAAAGTAGTGCCAGCTCTCAGGTCCCAGCTCAAGCCAGCTCTCAGGTCCCAGCTCAAGTCAGCTCTCAGGTCTCAGCTCAAGCCAGCTCTCAGGTCCCAGCTCAAGCCAGCTCTCAGGTCTCAGCTCAAGCCAGCTCTCAGGTCCCAGCTCAAGCCAGCTCTCAGGTCCCAGCTCAAGCCAGCTCTCAGGTCCCAGCTCAAGTCAGCTCTCAGGTCCCAGCTCAAGCCAGCTCTCAGGTCCCAGCTCAAGCCAGCTCTCAAGTCTCAGCTCAAGTCAGCTCTCAGGTCTCAGCTCAAGCCAGCTCTCAGGTCTCAGCTCAAGCCAGCTCTCAGGTCTCAGCTCAAGCCAGCTCTCAGGTCCCAGCTCAAGTCAGCTCTCAGGTCTCAGCTCAAGCCAGCTCTCAGGTCCCAGCTCAAGCCAGCTCTCAGGTCTCAGCTCAAGCCAGCTCTCAGGTCCCAGCTCAAGTCAGCTCTCAGGTCTCAGCTCAAGCCAGCTCTCAGGTCTCAGCTCAAGCCAGCTCTCAGGTCCCAGCTCAAGTCAGCTCTCAGGTCTCAGCTCAAGCCAGCTCTCAGGTCTCAGCTCAAGCCAGCTCTCAGGTCCCAGCTCAAGCCAGCTCTCAGGTCTCAGCTCAAGCCAGCTCTCAGGTCCCAGCTCAAGTCAGCTCTCAGGTCTCAGCTCAAGCCAGCTCTCAGGTCTCAGCTCAAGCCAGCTCTCAGGTCTCAGCTCAAGCCAGCTCTCAGGTCCCAGCTCAAGTCAGCTCTCAGGTCTCAGCTCAAGCCAGCTCTCAGGTCCCAGCTCAAGTCAGCTCTCAGGTCTCAGCTCAAGCCAGCTCTCAGGTCCCAGCTCAAGCCAGCTCTCAGGTCTCAGCTCAAGCCAGCTCTCAGGTCCCAGCTCAAGTCAGCTCTCAGGTCTCAGCTCAAGCCAGCTCTCAGGTCTCAGCTCAAGCCAGCTCTCAGGTCTCAGCTCAAGCCAGCTCTCAGGTCCCAGCTCAAGTCAGCTCTCAGGTCTCAGCTCAAGCCAGCTCTCAGGTCCCAGCTCAAGTCAGCTCTCAGGTCTCAGCTCAAGCCAGCTCTCAGGTCCCAGCTCAAGCCAGCTCTCAGGTCTCAGCTCAAGCCAGCTCTCAGGTCTCAGCTCAAGTCAGCTCTCAGGTCTCAGCTCAAGCCAGCTCTCAGGTCCCAGCTCAAGCCAGCTCTCAGGTCCCAGCTCAAGCCAGCTCTCAGGTCCCAGCTCAAGTCAGCTCTCAGGTCCCAGCTCAAGCCAGCTCTCAGGTCCCAGCTCAAGCCAGCTCTCAGGTCTCAGCTCAAGTCAGCTCTCAGGTCTCAGCTCAAGCCAGCTCTCAGGTCTCAGCTCAAGCCAGCTCTCAGGTCTCAGCTCAAGCCAGCTCTCAGGTCCCAGCTCAAGTCAGCTCTCAGGTCTCAGCTCAAGCCAGCTCTCAGGTCCCAGCTCAAGCCAGCTCTCAGGTCTCGGCTCAAGCCAGCTCTCAGGTCCCAGTTTGGAGTAGTGCTCAAGAACAAGGTGCAATAGAAACTCATAAGTTAGTTCCGACCTGTTGGTCGTTGGTTTAGACCGGTTGGTCATCAAGTTGCATGTTTCTCCCATGACCCGTTCCTGGTCATGGTTGCATGTGTTCTTTGTTGAAAATGTAAATGGTTCAGGTTTTCATCTAAATATTAACAAGACTAATTTTTAATGTTCTGTGCTGTAGTCCAAAAACTTTGGTCTTCTAAAGATACAGGACAAGTGGAAGCGGTCGTGGGACCATACAAAATTTATGATACCTCTTTTAGAACACTATCAGGACACGGCTGGCTTTCAGATGAGGTGAAAGTACATCCATGTGATATTCAAGTTTAATGTTTCAGTGCTGTAGCAAATTAAATGACTAACAACTTTTTTTGTTTACACAGATCATTGATGCATACCTGCACTGCATTATGAAATTAGCCACGGTAATAAATGAAATTTCTGTGTTTTCATTCGTTTTGTTGTTAGAAATACTTGATTTTAACAGACCATTACTGTTACAGATACCTGTGCATTGTTTGAATGCTGTACTTGGCTCCTCTGTCTTTCACCGTGGCCATTTCAGAGTTGTTCAAAAGGTAATATGGTTTTATTACAGACTATGTAACCTTATACACATGCATGTTGAAACTTTGGATTTTAAGTGCTCTCTTCCATTTTTAGATGAAGTTACCCACAGCCTCAACTTGGATTTGTCCTGTAAACGTTGGAGGTCACTGGATTTTAGTGGTACTATTCTTGCCTCTGTATTTACCACAAACTTTATAAAATATTTAGGATTGTTTTAGGATTAACTAATAATTGTTTTTAAATTTCAACAGATTGTCAAAATGGATGAAAAATCCCTCCTTGTGATAGATCCGCTCGGTAATGAAAATATGTACCAGAGAAAAATTCTTCGGAATTGGAGGTGATGTAAAACAAGCCTTTCTAACTGTAGACTTATGTATTGGAATATGTTTCTGAACTAATGACTTGTACAATAACAGAAATTTTTGGAAGACAAGAAATGTCAGTGAAGGCCCGTGGACGATCCAAACTGCAAAACACAATCTGCAGCAGGACGGCTCTAGTTGTGGAGTCTTAATTTTGATGGTATGGTTATTATTGATGTATGTAATTGAGGTGAATGTGCTACTTTACACCTACACTGACTCTTTGTAGTTTGCAGAGCTCATTCTCCAAGGTAGAAGTATCTGCGTTGCTCAAACAGACACAGAGGAGGTCTCAGCCACAAGAGTCAAAATTGCAGCCACTCTTCTGGAATGCAAAGGTATCCATTAATTATCCATGTCTGACTAGTCCTTTGACAAGAGACTATATTCAGGATAAATTGTTCTAAAGTCTTGCAGCAAATGTCTTTAAATAAACATTGCTTGTGTTGCACTATTTTTGTTTTTCATTTAAGCTGGTGTGGAAGATCTCTGTGTTTCCTGCAACATGTTGCAGTTTGATGCTGAGGAGGATTTCACAGAGATGGTAATAAGACAATAGTGAAAGTATCCAATTTGTCAGTATATAACCTATCCATCCACTCAGTTTTTGTCTTTATCTGATGTAAATCAATAGGGGTTATGCGCAACTTGACTTCCGTTTTCTGTAAAACAGATCGCATCGCTTCCGGTTCAGGTCTTTTGCATGTGCTTCATGAACATTTTTGCGGTTTTATTCAAGATAACTTAAAAGGAGCGAGCAAAGATTAGCATAACCAATGTCCCTCGCATGTGCAGATTGATATTTAAAAGTTTTTACATTTTTCTTCTTCACACTAACGTTGAGATATTTAAATAGAATAAAACGCCAATAACAAAGTGAACTAGGTAGGCTAGCTGATTACCTTAAAAATCCATAGATATCGTAGTCAGTTCTTAGAGCCATTAACACTTTCTCTGACAAGCGGATGCGATGAGACCCATTTTCCGGTTTGGTCACGTGCCGCTCGGCATAAAGCCTACTCTGATACACCCAACAATTGCAGAGTCGTCTGAGTATTTCTGCAGATGACAGGTGTACAGAGTGAAAAGGAATGGTGATTGCCTAATCCTAACCCCCACAACTAATCCTAAACCTACCAATACTAGGGGGGTAATAAATTTGGCGTGGGTTGAAATTCGGCACAACACCGGTTCTGTCTCTCCAGCTGCCTCTTCACCTGACTTCCAGAGACAGACAAGTGCGAATGTTCTCAGGACTGGTATGGCCTTGTAAGATGTCATGGTGTCTTCTGGGACAGTCCACTCTTCCGTAGTAGTCAGTAATAAGCAATCTGACATTCCTAACTGCTTTCACTAAAGCAGGCAATGCAGGCATCCTTGAAAAAATGTACATTACAATAGTCTTAACTATGGCTATTTAAGGCTCTTGTAGCAGTAAGAAATGTATTTCTTCTTACTGCTAGTACAGCTGAAAAAGTTCGCAACAATTCTTCAATGCTTCATTGATTATATATTGCACTTCTAAAGTGAATTTTTAAAATTTTGTCTTTACAGGTGCAGTGTGACACATGTTCAAGATGGACGCACAAGCAGTGTACCCCTGCAACCCTTGCCTCAGAGCATTTTAAATGTAAAAAGTGTGTGTTAAATGCATAATGTTTGCCTCAAACTCACATTCTATGTTGTACATATTGTACACATTTGAAATATGTATTAAAATATTAACTATAAACAATTAATGTTTTTATAATTTATTTTCTTTTAGTAAGATACACAGAAATAGGTAATGAAGCGGTATGCTGGTAAGTGTGAAAACTAACAAAAAAAGATACCCCAACAATTTTTTTTTATTAAACAAGGGGCTATCAAAACAGCATACCCCTTTTATAAACTGTATTTTTATTAAACAAGGGGCTATCAAAACAGCAAACCCCTTTATAAACTGTATTTTTATTAAACAAGGGGCTATCAAAACAGCATACCCCTGTAGAAACTGTTTTTTATTAAACAAGGGGCTATCAAAACAGCATACCCCTGTAGAAACTGTTTTTTATTAAACAAGGGGCTATCAAAACAGCATACCCCTGTAGAAACTGTTTTTTTATTAAACAAGGGGCTATCAAAACAGCATACCCCTTTTATAAACTGTATTTTTATTAAACAAGGGGCTATCAAAACAGCAAACCCCTTTATAAACTGTATTTTTATTAAACAAGGGGCTATCAAAACAGCATACCCCTGTAGAAACTGTATTTTTATTAAACAAGGGGCTATCAAAACAGCAAACCCCTTTATAAACTGTTTTTTTATTAAACAAGGGGCTATCAAAACAGCAAACCCCTTTATAAACTTTTTTATTAAACAATGGGCTATCAAAATAGGTACCACTTTATAAACTGTATTTTTTTGTATTATTAAACAAGGGGCTATCAAAACAGCATACCCCTTTTATAAACTGTATTTTTATTAAACAAAGGGGCTATCAAAACCCTAAACAAACACTAGTATGCTGTTTTGACAAAGTAGGCTACATTGACAGACCCCGCTATAAAACTCAACTTCCGGTATGCTATTCTGACAACGTATGCTACATTGACAGAACACCGGAAGATCCTACTGTCGTGTGGAAAAAATTGATGAATCAGTTTCAGAAGAAAACTTGGGCAAACAAGTTAGCACTGAGGCGTAAATTGTACTCGTTAAAATTGAAAGACGGAGACTCGGTTCAAGAGCACATTAAGGTGTTGACTGAAACGTTTGATGCATTGTCAATTGTGGGGGATCATATCGAAGAAGAAGATCGTGTTGTGCACCTGCTAGCCAGTTTACCTGACTCGTTCAATGTGTTAGTCACAGCACTTGAAGCAAGTGTGGATGTACCTAGAATGGAGGTCGCTGCATAAGCTTCCTCTGGAGTTCAATAGGAATGCTTAAACTTTATTTTTAATGACGTTCCAGCTGATGTGGGTCCGTTTGTTCGCTTCATTTCACAGAGGATTGTTTTGTAAACAAGACACAGGTCGAGACTGGATTTGCAGACCGATTAAGATTAAAAAACGGCGCTGTGCCTTCTATATTGGATCCGACAGGAATGCAACACACTTATGTGAGTAAAATTTTTATTTAAAAAGTAATAATAATCTGATAGGCTAGTAATGCATTGTTACAGATCGTTTGATATCTAATAATTATGTGTACGTGTATCAGTCTATTACTGACCAGTTGAAACTCATTATAATATGCAAAACTGTTATCCACTCAGAGCAGTGGGCGAAGACTTCCAAGTCTTCAGTGCAAGACGCCCATAAAAACAGAGCGTTTTTCAGGCTCAAAACTAGGGTAGAAAATAGCCTATTACTTATTCATTTTGATGTTTTTGAATGTAAAAACCAAGCGAACGTCATAAGTTGACCTCAGACAAAAATATAAACAATTTTAAAAAGCCAGTTCATGACCCCTTTAAGTGACATGGTATTCATCGTATGATAAATTCAGCGCTAAATACTAATAATGAGTTTCTCCTCCAACAGTTTCCAGGTGTAAAAGAAGAATGAGTGACAGTATTGTAAAGATGGAGTGTATTAAAGAGGAGAGAGATGCAGAAACATGCGGAGTGAAAGATGAAGAAACTGAGGAACAGAGAGGTGATCATTCTTCACTCTTTATAAAGGATGAAAATCACAGGAGCATTTTCCTTTCAATTACTAATAATCACATTTTTTTCACTCTCTATGTATAGTGAGTGTTTGTGTTTAAAAACCCTCAGACGACAGGGTTTTTCCTGGCTCAAAATGAGGCGGAGGTGGTAAAATTGTAACACTAGGGGGTCCGGTGGCATGCCCCCCCGGGAGAAAATTTTGTACATTTTAAAGATAAATTCATTAATCTGGTGCACTTTGAGTCACTCGAATCTGTTGTTAAAAATAAATAATAATCCACCCGCCAACCACCCATATTCTTTGATTTAGATATCTGCATCTGATCATCACATTACAATTATTCAATTAAGCATGATAATATGGTAACATATCACACAATTAACATTTATTTAAATTAAAAGTTCTTCTTTTGGCAAAATTACATTTTCTTTATAGCCTAAACAGAGGCTTTACTCCCTTTAAACTTATTGTCAATGTTTCATTTTTGAAAACACTCTTATCGGAATAATTTTTTGTTTATAAAGGGCATTTTCCCCCTAATTTTATTTAATGTATGCTCTAAATTTCATTTAAAATTCTTACATTTTATCAATACATTCAATTAAAATAATAAGACACTAGGCTGTTACCAATCAAATTAAATAATTTACATTGAAAAATTATAACTGTATTAAATGAGATTATTTTGAATATTTTTTGAATATAAAAGGAATGTTGAAAAGAATGATACTTTGAAACTAAACCGGCAGTAGGATGGGGCAGGCGACCGTCTTAATGAGCGAGTCATTGAGTCATTAATGTAAACTATTCGTTCAAACGACTGATTGATTCAGAATGAGGCGGTTTAATAATGGGCAATTGAATCTTTGAGTCAAGCGATTAGTTCAAAACGCTGAATGATTCAGTAATGAATCATGGATGAGTGTTGCTGTGAGACGCGATATGGTTCTGTTGTTTGGAACTATTTTCGCTGCTAAAACAGAACAAAAACAGTCTAAAAATGTAAGTAACTTAATTTTAACTATTTGTTTATTGAACTGTTATGAAATTAATATCTCGGTTTCAATCGTGATGGCATTCAGGAAAACAGCACTCTGGTCGTGTATTAGGGCTGGTCCGAATACCATTTTTTGAGCTTCGAAGCTTCGGTAGGAATGAACATCGAATATTCGAAGCTTCGGAATCTCTATTATGTCTCAGACCCGCATATTGATAGCGGCTCCCTGATGCCCGCAAATCAGTTAAAATCTCCCGGAAGCTGCTCGCGAGCTCCAAACCGTGTAGCGCACGCACGACAAAGAGAGGGAGAGACCTTGCGTGTGTCGTGTGTGTGCAAATGTGCGTGTGTGTGCAAGTGTGCGTGTGTGCCTCTTGAAGCACATGTAAAATGCGCTTCAAATTCTCGAAATAATAATCATGCGCTGATGATGATCATGCGATCATCATCAGCGCATGATTATTATTTCGAGAACCGTTCATCCAAACGACTTCACAAGGGAGTGCAGTGTATTTGGTGCAATATAGATAGACAGGCGAGACGCGACACGTTCAGAATTAATAAACTTTTAATAAACTACAGAACAGCGCGAGCGGGAAGCGGCACACCTCACGTGAGCAAAGCTTATATGCTCCGAGAAGAACGGACACTGCTCTGCACTAGTGATATAAAACACACACAGGTCTGTAACTTAAGCAATATTTCTAATAAGGTAGGCTAGTCTAATAGTCTCACTAACAAATTACTGACAAAGTAGATTTAAATGAAGAAGCGGAGCGCCTCACGCGAGCAGAGAATGGACTCTGATATGCTATCTTATGCTCCGAGAATGGACACTGCACTAGTGATATAATACATACATTTATACATTTTAATACTACATACATTTTAATATATTTTGTTTCTATTATTCTATTTTCCACAATGTCAAAGCAATGCAGCGTAACCCAAAATACAAGCTCAGGCATTCACATCTGTCCATGCAAACTGTTCTGCGGTCTAGCCAGAGAATACTCCCGTTGCAGGAACACTTTTAGTAGTCCAAGAAGAAGCAAATATATTTATTAAGTAGCCTAGCTATAATGGATTTATATGTAAAGTATTGTATTTCACCAGATTTTATAGTGTAAAACATATAGGCTACAAGCGCGAATGAGAACCGTTTCGAGGGGGGATGCCAGATTTGCAAAAAAAAAAAAAAAAAACGAATATTCGAATGTCACATTTTCAAACCGAATACCAACCCACCGAACGAATATTCGAATATTCGAATATTCTGGTCCAGCCCTATCGTGTATAGCCTATATATTGTTTTTTTATGACTGTCTGTCCGAGTTTTGTCGAGAGGCGGAGGCGGCACGAAATTTGACGGAGGCGGCTGCCTCATAATTGTCTATGCAGGAAAAACCCTGAACCTTTGTTAGATCTTATCTCAGCCCTGTTCATTCAATACGGGCCAAGCAGAGAAGCGACCAAACACCTCCACGTTTTCCCTATTTAAAGGGTACCTATTATGGCATTTAAAATGTTCCTAATATTGTTCTGGGAGTCCCCAACAACAGTTTTACAAGCATGCAATGACAAAAAACACTTTTGTTGTCTTATAATATGCATTTATTTTTACCTGATTTGCTCACCGACTCCCATATGAATCGTTTAGCGAGTCATTTTTCCAAACCCCGCCTTTGCGTGACGCTAATCTGTGGTGATATGTTAGACACCCAGCCGACGGGGTGTCATTGGTTGTTGCGCTAGATCTTACCCAGATACAACAGTGCTATTTTCTGATTGGCTAACAACACCAGACGAACAACACCAGAGGAGACCAGGGTTGCCAGGTCTGCACAACAAAACCAGCCCAATTGCTCATCAAACTAACCCAATCACGGCCAAAAATATTCAAATAGCGTTCCCGGGTGTTTCCTCAATAACAATCATGTTCCAGTGGATAAAACAATCGCGTCAACCAGCGTGCACAACACAAACAACCCGCGGAAACAGTGCAGGCATACGGACCTGGCAACACTGGAGGAGACGCGCTTGAATCCTGCCGGTTCCACAGTGAGTGAGTTTTGGGCACTGCGGCATATTAAATATATTACAAATAGTTTTTCAGCGTGAGAAATACAATGTGTGGCCGGAGAGCGTGACAAAAGACCGAAATGAGTGACTGTCACGCTCAATGCGTGATGCATGACACTTGAGAGCCCTGTGACAACTCCATTAACAACGACAAACGTCGCACTTCAAAACACAGCAGCGTCTCGTCGACATGATGTTTTCCCTGGTGTCTCCTAATGCAATGAGTGGGCGTATCTTATTCACATAACTTGTACAAGTGACGTACGAAAGTGCATCGTTCGTCTATCGATTCATATCAACGACTCAGAGTCGACTCTTACTTTTGAGAGATAATAACTTTGTATACGGTGAACTTTCATATTTAAAACTTTGCAGGATGTTTTTGTTCACTTAGATCTATGTTACACACTACATGAAAGGTAATTTTCAAAATTCCATGATAGGTACCCTTTAAATACAGTTACTAGAGTAGTGTAACTCGACCTAGGACGGTGACACAAAATAAAACATAGCGCTTTTCTAAGCGTGTAGAATGGATAACTATATTGTATGGCGGAATACCATAGCAAGTGCTTGGGAGCACTTCGACTCGGCGCAGTAATATCATCTCTCGTGAAACGTCTGCTCCCGTTGAAATGAGAGGGAGGAGGAGAGGGTATATATCCCTTTTAAACTCGCGCTAGACCCAAGTTATGGACATCCTCACAAGTTATGGTTCCTGCCACTGTGTATCTAGGCCTATAGCACGAGTGCTTTTATTAGGCTTGCTCTTTATACACAAAAGTAATACGTCCATCTGGTAGGCAAAAAAGGTGCGTATCATATGTAGCCTACGGCGCTAAATTGCTTATTGGATGCTTATTGGATGCGTAAAAGGTAGGGGTGTAACGATTCATTCGTTTTCTCGATGCATCGATTACAAATCCTGACGATGCATATGCATCGATCTTGAAACGTGTATTTTGAATCGTGAATCGTTTATTTCGGTAAAAAATCGATTTAAAATGCTAAGAATCGAATAATTTGCGATTCAGTGCTTTAAAACATATAAACATTAAATGACTACATGCGCTAATTAATGAGGCGTTGTGCGCTGTCATTTCGCGTCCTCACAGCTCTCCTTCACTCGCTGCTCTTACCATCTTTCACTGGATTTCGCTCGCGCTCGGTCCCATATAGCTCTCATCTACAGATTTTTGAGCAGTCCATGTTTGAGCTCTGATGCATGATGAACTAACAGTACTTAAAGCCTTTTTAAATCTTGGTTTACATTTCTACAAATGCCAGTGTTGTGCCTGAACGCGTTCAATGAACGATATGAACTCGTTCATATTTTGGGCGAACGTGAACTGAACGTACTGAATTAGGCTACTGCCTGATGAACCATACTCTGAACGCGTTCATTCTGGTGTCTGTGAACGCACGCTCTCTCACGTTCAATAGGGTGCCAGATTTCTATAGAGCCTTCCAGGCGAAAACCCGGCTAAAACACACCGTAAACAGGCCTTAATATGTAGCGAAAAAAACACCCAATCTGGCAACATCAGCCACCTGTGTCGCACGCACCGCCGCCAGTCCCGGCGCCATGGGGGGGCATTGGGGGGCCTGGCCCGCCCTGTGAGTCACTAGTGCCCGCCCTGAGCGAGTCTCTCCCTTCACCAACTCCACGTCAAGTCCCACAGTCCTTGCTTGTTTGCACAATATCTTTTTTATCAATTGGCTACTGTTATCAAAAGTTATCCTTTTGAATATAACTCCTGAATAAAAATAAAAATGTGTTTGGTCAATTTTTTTTTTTAATTGTAAACGGATTGATCTGTCGATAGTGAGCGCGGAAATGCATGTGATAGTGGTCTTATTAAGCGAGTCTTTGAGTCATTCAAACGTTTCGTTCAAACGCCATAGATAGAGAAATGCACATTTCGGATTACATGAGCAGGGAGCAGTCTATTGTCTGTTTTCTTTCGTTTTGAATTGTTCTGTTTAAAAGTAGACATGTCTGTGAGGCGAGTAGGCTATCTTATACACTGAGTTTCGGTTCATGAGACGAGCCCCAGTTCACGCACCGGCGGCTCCAGTTCGTCATTATCGTCTGCTATATTTACTTATTAAATCCAGGCAACTGGTTGATGAAAAATGGATTAAAATTAAGATACAATTAATACAAAACGAAATTCACTTTAAAGAAAGGTTGTGCTTTCTGTTTGATGTCTCTGTGAAAGTTTTAAAGAGTGCCGCTTTCAGAGCGCTCACGTCCGTAACATTGTTTTTTCCTCATAAATGCGAACACGAAAAATAAAATGAAATGAATATTTTATGCTCTGTGTAGACTAGCCTACTGTTAGCCTACTCATTTGTATCCTGAATACGTAGGCTATAGGCTATACGTTGCATACTTTGAACGAGTGTTTATGCTTTCGAGGTTTTTAAATAAGGTTGATATGTGTTTGGTAAGATGTTTAGCCTATATGTTTTGTTGACATGTCGAGTGTTTTCGGTATTATATTTCGTTTTTTTTTTTTTTCTAAACAGCACAAGACTTTAAGTAGTTAGGCATTCTGTTTGTACTGCGTGATTTAAAAAAAGAAAAGTGCGCTCTTGCTCACACGATCAGCATGGTGATCTTGTGTTTTCTCCTAAATAAAAGCTCAAGGGTTTATTTTTTACAAGTGAAGAAATTAGGACAAAAGTATTGTCATTTTCCTATTAGGCTATATAGCTTAAAATATAAAATAAAATACAATGTAATGTAGACTGAGACTATATCATAACTAACAAGATGTTTGAGCCCTAGTCATGCTTTTTCTTTGTTCAATGTGCACAGTTCATGGGTCGAAGCCGGTTGAAGCTCTTAATTTTGAGCTCTCAATGTGCACCAGATTGATGCATTTAAACTTAAAATGTACAAAATTTTCTTGCGGGGGAGCATGCCCCCGAACCCCCCTAGCGACAGAAGTCCACACAACATGCCCAAAAATGTTTTTAAATAATAATTCACAGCACCCACTGATCACAATTACTTCCAGTGGCCCTGAAAACACCTCTTAAAATACTTTAAAAAAAAGAATTAAGACGGACGAAATTTGCGGAGGCAGTGTGTAAATGTGATTGACACAACTTGAGGTCGTAGCCTATTTTATATGTTTCGGACTGCAAGATCGAACCTATAGCGTCAGTAGTCTATTATATAATTATTTTGCTCTATCGATCATTGCATAGTATCATAATCAATTCTGTTATTATGCAGTATGTTTTCATTTGTGCCCCCCTGAAAAAAATGAATGCCCGTCCGTGAATTTGTGTCTGGCGCCGGGTCTGACCGCCGCATGCGTCATCAAAACAAAAAGCAGCATGTAGCCTATGTAGTCGACAAAGCAGCGAGCGAGGAGGCGTCGTATGATCATTTAAACGAGTTTTATGACAAGGTCGGTGAGGATGGGAAAAATCTTACATTTCTGTGCAAACTTTGCCAGTCGATAAAATAATTGGTGTCTGTGGTTGTATATGGGCTGTGGCAATAATTAAAAAAAGAAGCAGCACGCAGCAATAAGGGAAAAAAGAACTACGAACTAGTTCATTTTTTGAAGTATGAACTATGAACTGAACTAGTTCATTTTAAAATTTGTGAACTGAACTTTGAACTAGTTCATGTAGAAAATGAACTTTCCCAACACTGACAAATGCTAATTTATAGGCTTTGGATTTTTTTTTTTTATAATAATAGATTAATTAAAAACTAACATGAACTAACGTTAACAATAGACAAAATGTCGTTGTTTTTTTTGTTTTGTTTTTCACTCTCTGACCCCCGAAGGCCGCTGTATAATTCACACCCTGACTAAGACCCATTGGGGGAAGCATTTAAATAATCCTATGAATGCATATAAAAAATGAAGAATTGAATCGAATTAATCGAATCGCATCGAATTTTAATGTGAATCGCATCGAATCGAATCTTTCTGAATTTGCAAAAATCGTCCTTGAATCGAATCGAAAACCTATGAATCGTGAATCGAATCGATTCGCTGCCTACCCAAAGATTCACAGCCCTAGTAAAAGGTCATTTATGCGTATAAAGAGCAATGCAAAGCTCGATCGATCACATTCTCTGCTCCCTTTCTGTGGTTTCTATGGTTTATTCGAGTTAATATAATTTATTCATCATGCTGATAAGATTGTGTAGTCTTTATTTTCTAATGTGCAAAAAGCATTAATATAATTCATAAATGCTATTGGTTCTTAGGTTGTTTTATCTGTGTAGCCAGAATATGATGTGCAGTTTACCAAAAAACATTGTATGTTCCCTATTCCTATTGTAGAAGTTTGAGTGGAATTTTATTTACTGAATTAGATGGATCGGTATTGGAAACAGTTGTTTTCTTTACAGAACTACAGAACAGTTATATCGCCCTTACATTTTCCCCAAAGATAAGATAAGACTTCCTGTTTTGTATTACTAAATAAATTATAGCTGTTAAATATATTTCCATGTGTGTCACTCCTCACAGTTCCTGGTAGTTCATGCAGTCTATATATCTAGTCTATCTATCTATATACGTGTATTTATCTATAATCTGCGCTATCTGAATACTCTCGTCTACTACTCGTCTCTCTAGTCACTCTCAATGCTCTCGAGGCGGGCAGCGGGCTTTGGTAAATTCTCTCCCCAAGGTGACGTAATCCAATGCATTGTGGGGGAAAAGAGAATCGTTGCAAAGCGCTGTAAGATAGTACCTACTTTTCCGTATTATATTCCGTTTTGTGATACCCAACAACATAAAATACAATGGATAGCAGTTTGAATGTTTATTAAAAACAAGCAAATTGCACAAATTCGTTAAAAAATCAACCCTGCAACACGGCCTTTAAATTAGCAGTGCATTGTCATCGGGTCCAGGCGAAGGTCCTTCCTCAGATCTGGATCCGGCAGGCTGCAGGAAAACCTCGGGATTAACAAAGACACCAATATTAGCGTAGATGCCATTCTTCTTATGATGTAACAAGTACATCAGGATTTGAGGGAAGTGTTCCCGGTTCCGGCTGGCCTAATCTATGCAGCCTAACATTGAATTATAGAAGTCTATAATGTATTATGTGAATGCTAGGTCAAAGAGATGTGTTTTTAGTCTAGCTTTAAACTGACAGACTGTGTCTGCTTCCCAGACAATGGTAGGAAGATTGTTCCAAAGTTTTGGTGCTAAATAGGAAAAGGATCTACCGCCAGCAGTCGATTTAGATATTCTAGGTATTATCAACTGGCCAGAATTTTGAGATCGCAATAGACGTGCAGGACTATAATGCGTACCTGTCAACATTTGGTTTACAAAACCCAAATTTGCAACTTGTAACGAGTGGAAATAAGGTGCGGCCCCTTTAAGAACTCTGCGCTCCTTGTTGAACTGTCGGCAGTATTGTATTGTGTGTGCCGTGTGCCTCGAACACCCCTTTTACTGTCTATGCGAACACCCCGTATGTGCGGGTAATTTATGTTTGATGCTAATTTTTATCTTATTTTGTTTATTAAGTAACGAGTACACGTTTCACGAGTTCGATTTGGGAATAAAGTGCGAGTTGTGAGATGCCAATCGCCTCCGTGAGTCTGTCTGGCCTCTGCATGCAATAACTTCAGTTGTGTGCTATCCATAATATGAAGTAATAATATTATTAATATTAATAATATTATATATTATTAAAATTATTAATATAATATTAATAATATTATTCTTCCTGCAGCGACGCGTTAACTGTAGGCTACTTCAGTTTCTTTGCGGGGACACCGCCTTCACCTGCCATCATGTCTATCGGCTCGCTTTCGGGTTAAACTTTCCGCGAATGCGCAACTGGGTTATAGGTTGCCAGCTTGAGGTGACAAACGGGTTGAAATTGTAAATGGTCTGTGGATTGTGTGAATATAATGCATTTAATCAAATCTGGCAACTGGTCAACATTAGACAAACATATTGGTTCGATTTAGGGCTGGGCGATATGGCCTAAAAAAAAATCCCCGATTTTTTGACAAAAAATCCGATTTAGGATTTAAATCGATTTTTTTCTCTCCCTACTTAAAATCAATCCTCAGATCACAAAGAAATTGTTCAAAACAAGTTTTTACTTTATTTTGTTTTGATATTCCCTTCTGGGATATTATCTGGATTAAAGTGCAATCAGAAACAACAACCCAAAAAGACCAGAGCGTCCTGTCATTGTAAATAGCCTAGTGTAAATGTAACATAACATAAAATGGGTGGATTGGGGGGGATGTGTAAAGAAAAAAAAAACTTGCATCACAAGAAGTTTATTGTGATTGTCAAATTATTTGGTAACTAAACATCATTTTATCAAGTTTATTAACTATGTAAACACAATGTTTACATGCATAAAGACTGGTATGCTACTGTTTTTATTATTGCTTAACACAAATTTCACAATTTCAATTCAATTCATGTGATTTTGTTTCTTGATATTGATTCAATATCAATTCCTTTGGATAAATATTAGGTACAGTAGATATGTTAATGTGTTATGTTAATTGTTCTCCAAAAATAAATCACCTAATGCTGTATAGAGAGCCCTGTCAGCTGGTATTATTAAAGGTTAAAACTAACTCAAATTAAACATAATGCGTTTTTTATAATAACAAACAATGTTATAATATTTTAATGATATAGGTAAAATATAATAAATGTGTAATATAGTTATATTTAGCCAAATACTCCTCTCTATAGCAATTATTTTAAGTCCAGCTAACATGCGTGCTATGGGTCATTAAAAGGCATCCTGAGGTAAATGTAACGTTACGTGACACATGTTGTTCTCCAGCTGTTTTATGGACATCTTTCCGCGGTTGAAAAACACTGATCGATTGATTTTATTAGCTAAATTTGGGTAAGTTAGTAGTAAAGAGTAACAGATGATCGGTTCGTGCCGCTTGAACTGAGATCTGTCAGCGATCTTTCACGTCACATTTACAAGCGGCAAAACGGTGTTTATTGTTTGAATTTCGTAATAAAATTAACAGAATCTGAGAGCCGAGAATCTGTTTCATATCAACAGTAACCTGCTCTGTCTTGTATGTCGGTGTCAGTGTCCTCTTTGCTTCGCGATGTTTCTCTGCGTGAGGAAATGGATGTGTGTGTGAGAGCGTGAAAAAGTGACTTTGCGTGTCTCTCAGTGAACTCGTGAGAGTTGGCGGCCCTGCAGATTCAGTTTGTAAATGTTTTCGGCGGGTGTGCTTCTGCTGCCGCGGTTTTGTTCATTTGCCATGTTGTTTGTGTATCTCTATCATGGCAAGCGCTGAGCGCGGTCGGAACTACGGGAGCCCATATGGGCGCGTCGGCGGTTGTTAAAGAGAAAACCGATTTTCATTCAAAAAAATCGGCGTAAACTCGCGTAAGCTACACATTCGAGTTAATCGATAAAATCGATTTATCGCCCAGCCCTAGTTCGATTATTCATAAAGGAGTTTGGGCCATGCAAAATACGGGAGTTTCCGGGAGAAATAACAAACCGGGAGGGGTCTGGGAGATAGGGCTAAAAAACGGGAGAAACCCGGGAAAAACGGGAGTGTTGACAGGTATGCTATAATGCGTTAAGAGCTCGCTCAAGTACTGGAGAGCTAAACCATTTAGTGCTTTGTAAGTAATCAGCAATTTTTTAAAATTTATACATTGTTTAAAGGGTTAGTTCACCCAAAAATGAAAATTATGTCATTAATGACTCCCCTCATGTCGTTCCAAGCCGTAAGACCTCCGTTCATCACTGTCCTTGTCCAGAAAGGCAATAAAGACATCATCAAAGTAGTCCATGTGACATCAGTGGGTTAGTTAGAACTTTTTGAAGCATCGAAAATACATTTTGGTTAATTGTTTTTGTTAATTTTGGACCAAAATGTATTTTCGATGCTTCAAAAATTTTTAACTAACCCACTGATGTCACATGGACTACTTTGATGATGTCTTTATTGCCATTCTGGACAAGGACAGTATACCGTTCATACATTTTCAATGGAGGGACAGAAAACTCTCTGACTAAATCTAAAATATCTTAAACTGTGTTCCGAAGATGAACGGAGGTAGTACGGGCTTAGAACGACATGAGGGTGAGTCATTAATGACATAATTTTCATTTTTGGGTGAACTCACCCTTTAATAGGGAGCTAATGTAGTGTTGACAGACCTGGGCTAATATGGTCATACTTCCTGGTTCTGTTAAGAACTCGAGCTGCTGCATTTTGAACTAGCTGTAGTTTGTTTATTAAGCGTACAGGGCAACCACCCAGTAGAGCATTACAATAATCTAGCCTTGACCTCATGAACGCATGAACTAATTGTTCCACATTTGTCAATGAGAGCATATGACGTCATTTAGATATATTTTTAAGATGGAAAAATGCGTTTTTACAGATATTAGACACGTGACTTTCAAATGAAATATTGGTACCAAAGATTGGTATATTGGTCAAATATACCAATCTAAATAAAGATGTGTAATTTACTATGGAGTTAATTTTAATGCTTTGTGAAACTACAAAGCAGAACATGGAGCTAAAGCCTCATCTGTATCCAGTTTACATGTGCGTTAGCGGCAACTTTTTACGGTTTTACGTCATTAAAAATTTAATAAACTGATTGAACTTGATTGTATTGAGGCAGTACAATAATAATGACTATTGTAATTTTCACTGGATCAGTTTGTTCATCTGGAGCCCTGATGTTTGACCTCTTGCTTTCTGCCATAAAACTGTGAGTCGCTCATGTTTTTTATTTGTCTGAACTGATTTAGACCTGATGGAAGTGAAGATCGAGTGTGAAGAACTTAATAAAGTGGATGAGGATCTTCAGTATCAGAGACCCCAGAAGATCATAAAAGGAGAAGAATCGAATCGCTCACAGACCGAAAGCGATTTCTCCCAGATAAGAACAGGAGCCAATAAATCACCATTCATCTGCCCTCAGTGTGGGAAGTGTTTCACACTCAAAGTGAACCTTAAAAGCCACATCAAAATCCACACTGGAGAGCGTGATTTCAGATGCCTGCAGTGCGGCAGAAGCTTCTTCAAAAACTCAGATCTGAAGAGGCACCTGCAAACGCACAGCGGAGAGAAGCCATTCAGCTGCCCTCAATGCGGGAAGACCTTCTCACGCAGAGAGAGCCTGGAGAATCACATCCGAATCCACACCGGAGAGAAACCTTTCTCCTGCCTGCTGTGTGCCAAGAGCTTCATACGCAAAGGACACTTTAAGAACCACATGCGCATTCACTCCGGAGAGAGGCCGTTCACGTGCCACGAGTGTGGGAAGAGCTTCACGCAGGCCACCATCCTCAAAGACCACCAGCACGCGCACTCGAGAGAGAGACCGTTCGGCTGCGGCCAGTGCGGGAAGAGTTTCATTTTAGCCAAGCACCTGAAGATACACCAGAAAATTCACCAGAAGCTTTTCTTGTGCTCTTTCTGTGGAAAGATGTTCTCGCAGCTGGGCTACCTGAAAGAGCACCAGAAAATACACACTGGCGAGAAAGCTTACACGTGCTCAGTGTGCGGTAATAGCTTCTCTAGAGTCAAATATCTGAAAGAGCATCAACAGGTCCATACAGGAGAGAAACCCTACAAGTGTTCACATTGTGCCAAGTGCTTCAGTCAGTCAGGGAACCTGAAAATACACAAGAGAGTTCAAACCGGAGAGAAGCCGCACTGCTGCCCGCCGTGTGGAAGGAGTTTTGTCACATCCAGCAGTCTGCTGTCTCATCGAAGGAAATGTCGCCAAAAGTTGTCCTAGTGAGCAGAAATGAGTAGTGGGAAATTCGGTAACACTTTATTTTGATGGTCCCTTTTGAACATTCTGGTGACTATAAGTAACTTTGCGACTACACGTCAACTAACTCTCATTAGAGTATTAGTAGACTGTCTGCTTAATATCTGATAACTCTTTATTGTGATGATCCTCCAACAGACATTCTACTGACTATAACTATGCAACTACATGTCAACTTATTCTAACCCTAACCCTACCAGTCTACTAATACTCTTGTAGGGTTTTCGGTCCATAAGCTCTTTATCAATTTTAAGTTTGGGGATAGATATTCAATAACTATTAATCTATGATCAACAAATTATTAAATACAGTTTGAACCGGGTCCTTACGTTAATAAATTACCCACCAAGGGGTGTACAGCGTACCCGTCTGTTCAGGGTAAGTATATAACAATTAAACACAACGAATTATGGTTAATTATTAATATACATCCTACACAGAGGAATGGCTGATCTTCAACAATACCAAAGCATTTGACCCCTCCTCGCTCATTCACACGTCCGCCGTGTAGTCAGGCAAAAGGGTACAAATGACTTATGGTCTATTTTAGCTTAAATTAACTGACAATGTTTTGTGCACTTAAACGATTATCAGATTGTAGCTAGGATCTTTTATATTAAAGAGGCTTTGTTATACGAGCAACAACCACAGAGTCAATAAAGCATAAAATGAGGTTTAATGAATGAACTAGACTACATGTAACAGGATATAGATTAAACAAAATGAAATAAAACAATAAAAAAGAAAACACAAGGAAAATACAATTGCTAGCACAGTTTAGAGTAAACCCTTTAGAGACAGCCACAGGAGATATACTTTACAACGTCTAAATTTTGTATTGAACAAATTTCGCATTCAGACCTGTACGTTTGTTGTACGGAAGCGGCGTGTGGCGTCCCGGAGATGGAGGTCGGGTTTCTTTGGGTCCCAGCGTGGTTGGTTCGCGGGAGATTCAAACGTCCTGACTTAGTTCGGTATGCGTGAAGAGAGTCTTTTCACCGGAGTGCTGGAAGACTTACGAAACGCACGTGGAGGTCTCAGTCGGGAGACGAGAACACTAAGAACAGACTGGCTATGCGCAAAATGAAACGAAGTTAAAGTAAAAACAGGAACATTAAAATAAAATACGAAGATTACAAAGAATACACAGGAACAGGATACACACGGACAGAGAGAGATTGTCTCTGTGTTGGAGAATTTAAAGATGAGCTGGGCACGCCTGGGTAAGGCGCGCCGGCCAATGATAGCATCCCATATCGAGGAGCGCGTACGCCCCCTGATTGGGGTGGAGATCAGCGGTAATATGAATTTATGACCAAGTAGAAAATTAAGCTTACTTTGGTAATAGCATATGCATGTAGTTATACATTTCACGATATGGATATACAGCTTAATAGATGGATCAGATTTGTAGGATTACAACGATATCAAACATTTCACATCACAGACGTACTATTACAGAGTTACATCTGGAGGCACACATTCAGGCACTCATAAGGATCGTACATTCCTGAAAACATTCGTAATACAAGTTTGCACACTCACAGTTCTTTTACATGTATTTAAAACAGCAAATATATTTTAGTAACGATTTACAGATAGGAAATCAGAGTTCATATGTATGTGCGTGTGTGCGGGGACGTGGGTGTGAACGCGTGTTGCGCTCGGCGGGAAACAGACAAAGGAGCATCTGTTTTTGCGCTTCTCCCCCCTGATTTCCGCTGGGAGGGAGAAGATGGCCTGGGTGTTGTCTCAAGAGAAAGAAACCGCTGTTTGGGGAACACTTAAGACAATTTGTCAGCTTTGATGACACCTTTAGGGTGTACTCTCTAGACTTGAAGACGCCAGTTCGGGAGATAGAGGTTCCGAGGGCTGACCACATGGCCTTTTAGGAATGTCTGTTAAAGTTAGGTCCCTTTGTTCTGGATTTAAATTGGTTGCGAGTTCGTGACTCAATAAAAGAGCATTAATGAAAGCTCCCGAGTCCCTACACTCTGCTAACACTATAATGAGAGTTAGTAGACATGTAGTTGCAACGTTACTAATGGCGCTTTTCTACTGCATGGTACTGCACAGTTCGGTTCGGTACGGCACGCTTTGGCACTTTTCCACTGCATGGTACGGTAAGGTACAGCTCGCTTTAAAAGGTACCACCTCTGTTGAGGTTCCAAGAATGTGACGTGAAAACACTGCAGATCACTGATTAGTCAGACAGAATCGTCACTACCAGCGTCATTGTATTTGCGTGCGAGACATCAAACCCGCTAGATTTAAATAGCCAGTAACAGCCACCGCTGTTGCACCTGATTTAAAACTACTTTCTTGAAGAAAAAAAAGAAAGAAAAAAAACTTCCAAAAAAGAAATGGCTGAATTGTGTTCAGTGGACAAAGTGCAGACGTTCATCTCGTTGGTTGCCGAGGAGCGGATAATCTATAATGATCAGACTATAATCCCACCCACTTTGAAGCGGTACTAACTGCGATGGAAAAGCAAACCAAGCTAAAGCGAGCCGAGCCGAGTTGTACCACACAGTGGAAAAGCGCCATTATAATTGTTGTGGCAAAACTTCTGTTAAACATCATCACTGCGTAAGAGACACTCAGAGTCAAATTAATAAAAAGAGAAATGTTTATTCTTGCAAGAAAGCCCAGTCGCCAACACAGCCGTTACCCTGTGAAGTGAGTGGTGCAAAACAGGAAGACATGAGACAGCTTTTATACTCTTTTCAAGGTTCCTTCGCACCCGCTGTACTTTTCCCCCACTCAGATAAGGTCCCCACTGCTGTTCAGTTTCTACTTAAGGACACAAACTGGTACTGGAATGAACTAGCCAAAATCTGACCGTTCCTAAGGTCAAGAGGTCCTGTCCCATATATTCCTGAAACTTCACGCACAAGCACGTACACACATATACTTTTACACATTGCATAGGTTCTCTCTCTTATGATATCTGTTAGGTATAAATAACTATTAAAATTTCTACAACATAGTCAACAGAATGTGTTAAAGGGACCATCAAAATAAAGTGAAATCGGAAATTCTATGAACTGAAGTGTCAATTGCTTCTACATCTTTGTGGACCAGCGTGGGAATTATACCGCGGCCATGGCCGCCGTTGCCCTACACTTTGGCCTTCATGCCCCGTGAAAAAAACATCATTGTACGGCCACAGTGGCCTGTGTGCCCGGTTGCATAAAGCACCTTAAGTGTAATTTTCCCTTAAGTTCGCCCTTATGTTTCCCTTAAACCTAAGGGTGTTGCAGAAAAAAACACTTAAGTGTTACTTAAGGGTTTCTTTAAGTGAAACGTCATAAACACTTAGAATTTCCCCTAAATACTGTTTTTTCACTTAAGTAATCCCTTAAAAAGCGTTTAGTGTCGCATAAAACCCCTTATGCAACGGTCATTTCCCTAAGTATAACTTAAGGTTTGTAAATCGTAACCTTAAGAGTAACGCGGACAAAAATAAGACGAAAATTTTTTGCAAGAATACCGATTTAATCGACGTGCAATATTTCACATCACTAACAAACTAGACGGCGACCGTGACCATGTCACAAATCGCAACACTCTTTACCTGCGGTATTACAACTGCTTGTAGCACTGCGTTTTTTTGCAACTGGAAGTTTTCAGACGGTAGTGGGAGATATTTTCCACATGCATAAATCTACGTGCATAAAAAAACCCAAGCATTCACTAGGGTTGCCGCGGTGAGGAAAATTTCCCACCAGTTAATCGACGTGTGACAACACCGGTAATCCCGGTGTCAACGTGGGGAGCGGGGCGGGGGGTTAAATAGCTTTTAAATGCGTGCGCGTTTAGGCTACTTTCACTTTCGAAATAAGCGCCAATTGGCAATTCAGCGTCAATTGCTTGAATGGACAAAAAAAAAAAAAAAAAAAAAACCCTCGCTGATAATAAAACTGTATTTATAGACAGAACTTTTATTAGCATAACGAATGAATAAAAATAACCCCATGCATAGGCTGAAAAAAGTGAAAATCGGCAAACTGTGGGCCCAAACAAATAAGAACCATAAAACGTTTTTTAACGAATAAGAAAATAAAATAGGCCTAAATAAATTACACAAAGTTTAAATAAGATAAAACCAAATAAATAAGAGACGAATATAAAATAAAAACTTCAAAAAGGACCTTAGCCTAATGACAGCACTCTAAAAAAACACTGTAAATTGGCATTTATTAACATTGCTTGCAGTCTAGTAGAGTCAAAGAACATGACAGTTGAGACAAAGACAGACTTCATGACAAAGACAGTCTTGCAGTCAAGAACATGTAGACTGAGTAAAAACTATTGCGAAATGACGGCGTTTTCATTAACCGATGTTATGTGACTAAAACGTCCTTTTTTTCCTCTTGCGAACGGCATATATCCAGGAGTTTCTGGGTGTTTCTCCCTCATTTCTGCTCCGATGTCTTGATTGTGGCATTTCTTTGAGGTTTAGGTAGGCTATTCCTGTAATTATTGTTTCTTTTTTATGAATTTAATAAATAACTATGTCTCGTATTCTGTCCAAACAGTCATTGTAGGCCTACTTTTGTGTCCATTCGTTTTTCCTTTTTTAACCCGTAATTTTGAAAAACAAAAAAATAACGGTTGTTGTATTTGCAAAGTTGAACACCAAAATTTAAATTTGAACTGTACACACCAAATGCTGTGCAAAAAAAAAAAAAAATATATATATATATATATATATATATATATATATATATATATATATATATATATATATATATATATATTTAACGGATTTTCGGATTTTTGTTTATGACTTTTACCCCTTTATTAAACATTTAAAATATTCACAAATTAATATGATTTTTTTTTAGATTTGACTAGTTTTCTAAGGCCAAATTAGAACCTGGAAATGATATTTTTCCCGCAGTGCTGAATGAGAAGAGCCATAGGTATAGCCTATGGCTCTTCTCGTTCAGCACTGCGGGAAAAAATATAGGCCTATGTCTCTGGAACCACAGCATAAGCTACAGAAAGGTGATTTATAGGCTAATAATAAATGTGTCTGAAAAATAACGAGGCATTTTAATTGTTTATTAATAAACTAGTGTTTTCTAAACCAGTGTCGGTTAAACATATCTCCATCTCTGCTGTAACGGATGCATCTTTAGAGAGAAATGCATCTTTCATACGGATTAGCCTACATCATCAGAAGGTATTAGCTTTCGATTCGAATTTGTTCGTTTTAAAGCGGACATTTCAAGCTTTAGCCTAGGCTGGATATTTTGTTTCAGTTCTCGCGCTCCAGTTCACGGAGACCATGAAACCGCGCCTGATTGTTTTATTTTATTTTACAAAAGCACAACGTTATTTTGAGTTTAGACCAATAGAAGTAGTTGCGACTAATATATTATTATTTTCTGTATGGCCAGAAATGATAGAGTATTTTAAGTTGTTTCCATGTTGATAGGAAAATGCAAGTGTTCACGCCCGCGCCTCCCTGCCATGCAGTGCGCGCTCCACACTCCGCATAGCAATATACGTTCTTTGGCAGTAGCCTACTAATTGATTGTTGTACCTGTGTGTCTGGCTTCTGCGGTCGATGTTTTACTGCAGTGCCCAGTTACTGTAGTTTGACTCGTTCTCATCTCCACACGTGCTAAATGGAATTTGACTCCTGATGCTTGCTGATCTGTGACGTGATGGCTCTTGGCACGCATTTTAATTATAATATATGCTCTCTTCTGAACTAAATAATTGATCATTATTATTTATATTTATAATTAATTCAAATAAATATTTTAGCAAAAACGAATAGCCTACTTTAAAAAAGTCAAGACATCGCGGTGTCACGGTGGGAAAGTGATGTCACCGGTGATGGGGCTTAAAACCGGTAACACCGTCAACACCGTCTATCGCGGCAAGCCTAGCATTCACTTAATGCTTACCTTTTATACTACTTCTGAATCAGTTCGAATGCATTAATATTATGAACATCAGCTATGCTAATTATTTCCCATCTGTCTTTCTGCTGTTATCTCGGGAAGCTAGTCCCGAGGTAAATAGCGTTCGTCAGCTCCAGTTTGTATCCAGCCTCTCACGGAGACTTCAGATGCCCCAACACCTGTGGAGAGACGACTAAACGCCTGTGGAGAGACGACTCGACGCCTGTGAAGAGACGACTAAACGCCTGTGGAGAGACGACTCGACGCCTGTGAAGAGACGACTAAACGCCTGTGGAGAGACGACTCGACGCCTGTGGAGAGACGACTCGACGCCTGTGGAGAGACGACTCGACGCCTGTGAAGAGACGACTAAACACCGGCGATATGTTATGCCTAAATTTATACATGATTAACTAACTGTATTTTTCTTTGTACATTTCTGAAATGCACTTTCTGTAAAGCTGCTTTGAGACAATGTGTATTGTGAAAAGCGCTATACAAATAAACTTGAATTGAATTGAATTGAATTGAATAAATCTAAAAAACGATATTTGCTGCTTATGTATTAATCCAGGCACATTTGGTGGTGAAACCTTGATTAAAATGAAGACACAATTTATACAAAACGAAATTTTCAAGCAAAAATAATATTTGAAGATCGCTGGGTATTTTTTGATTATTATTCTAAAATAGTAGCCTACCCCTCCACCACATGCACACACACATGCATGTATAGGCCACACACCAGAGCATGTGAGCAAAGCGGAGCGGTGTGACGCTTAAATATAAGTACAAAAAAAAAATTAAACAGCCTACGTTTCATATTTATGTTTAAATAATATGTTATTTTTTTATTTCATCTATGTTGATTATATGAAAAGGGAACCGCATGAGATGAGTAAGATAGATGACCAATATCGGAAAACATTTGGAATGGGTCAGACATGATTTTGACCACTTAAGTTTTGTTTTGTAGAAAACTTTAAAACTTTCTTTAAAGTGAATTTCATTTTGTATAAATTGTATATTCGTTTTAATCAATGTTTCATCAACAAATGTGCCTGGATTAATAAATAAGAAGCAAGTATAGTAGACTCCGGCACGTGAACTGGAGCGTGTCTCATAAATGAACCGACTCAGCATATAAGATGCAATACAAATACAAATCTTATACAAATACAATTTGCAATTGCTTTTGAATAATGTCCGGAATGTCATTCCATACTAGCCTAACGTAACTTTATTTGATGAAACTGCAAAATTGCTAGTGTTAGTGTTTGCGTATCTATGGCAACAACAGACTTTTATAACGTCAATCCAGGATCGCTGTCGTGAAACACTTAAATGTTTCCCTTACCTAAGATAACCGTTTAAGAGATTATATGCAACACCCTTAAAGGAGTAGTTCTCTTTTAAAAAAACTTTTGCTGATAATTTACTCACCCCCATGTCATCCAAGATGTCCATGTCTTTCTTTCTTCAGTCGAAAAGAAATTAAGGTTTTTGATGAAACATTCCAGGATTTTCTCCATATAATGGACTTCATTGGGAACCAAACGGTTCAAGGTCCAAATGACAATTTGGTGAAAATGATGTTTCAGTGCAGCTTCAAAGGACTCCAGACGATGAATAAGGGTCTTATCTAGGACCCTTCGAGTCATGACTCGAAAAAAGATTTGTTAATTTTGATGAACGAGTTCGAACAGGAGAGTCACGAACGCTCATCACAGAACAGAGCAAGGCGAGCATTTGTGCTTAAAAAACTTAAACTTTGTTATTTATTTTTTAAATGATCGATGTTTTGGCTAGATAAGACCCTTATTCATTGTCTGATATCGTTTAAAGCCCTTTGAAGCTGCACTGAAACTGTCTTTTGGACCTTGAACCGTTTGGCTCCCAATGAAGTCCATTATATGGAGAAAAATCCTGGAATGTTTTCATCAAAAACCTTAATTTCTTTTCGACTGAAGAAAGAAAGACATGGACATCTTGGATGACACGGGGGTGAGTAAATTATCAGCAAAAGTTTTTTTATAAGTGAACTACTCCTTTAAGTTATTCTCTAAGGTAAGTGGAAATCGCCCCTTAAGTATCCTAAAGTGCTTAATGCAACCGGGCACTGGCCCTGTCCAAGTTCCATGTATAAAGCTGACGCTCCCATTCATAAACTCCTGTGCTGTCGTCATGACAGCGATTCACAAAACAACGTCCCTCACGGCTTTTAGCTCAAAAGTGGGCAGATTTGGAGAAATATTGATTATATGCTCAGTTTACATCAGATTTCTATTGACAGGAATAATATTTTATTGAATTTATAGCCAAATGCGTCGATGTAATCATTATGAGCGCTGTATACTGATGTGCTGTGTTTTCAATTCATACCAGCAGCCTGAGGGCGCTCTACTGAACATTATAGTCCATATTTGAAACACATGAAGAAGAGCGTTCGACAAAGCAGAAAATACCAAATCCCCGACCACAAACAGAGCTAACAGATCGCTGTAACATGTAAAATGATTTTTTTTGATCTGAAGCCAAATCAGATCACAGAAGGTTATTTAGAACACTCGACTTGAGTTAAGTTTGGAGCACAAACATGGTTTTAATCTCATAAATTGTTGTGTATTGATGGTGTGCTAAGCTAATAAATAAAGTCATATGACATGATCTTGAAACACATTTACCTAAATACAGAGTTTTAGACTTGCCATCTTCAGATTTTAAGTATAACATGGTCAGACGTGTGGCTTTAGCTGCAGTGCATTTCTAGATCGATACAATGCCAACTTCAATTTTATTTTCATGAAGATGTTTCATAAAAAAAATTATCATAACTTAATTTCTGGGGATTTTTCTAAAGTGGGGTTGCAGCTTAACAGGTTGTAGTTTTTATTAAAAAAAAGTCATAATCCGTCTTATTCCAAATTAGGATATTATGGTATCAATCTGAATGGGAAAACCATCGAATTTTACTCAATGGCCTTTTGCCCTGTCATATGGCCTTGGTGCCCCTAAAAAAAAAAAGGTGGAGGCCAAATGGCCTTGCCCCTAAAATTACATAATTCCCACCCTGCATGCTATTAAGTTACAGTATGTTTGCAATAGCATTAGATATTTTTGTGCAATAAACAAAGAAAATATCAGTTTCACTATGTACAATATTTCATAAATTAAATCCACATTTGAAAATATTTCAGCTACGATAGCCAGTTAGATTTCAAAACATAAAATCCCACCCTTCCTTCAGAGTGCTCTCAAAGCCATGTCTCCTCCAACACACCAGAACATGGCGGCCGAGAACATGCTGCAACACATGCAGATAGTAAAAACACAAGCAAATTAAGAAAACACCTTCATCAGTTTGACAACACAAACTACAAATACTTAGCCTGACTTCGTCATACTTATATTCTAGTCAGAATGTGAGTCTGATACTGCTCCATAGGGCTTTGATTATGAGGCGTGTCTTAACCCAACCAGGAAAAAACAACAACTCTGCACTCATTTGGATAGACCTACAACCAATCAGAGCAACGCAGTAAGTTACGTATGTTGAGCGACGCATAGTTGTCAACAGAACTCAACTGCATGCACTCTGGAAAAAGTATTAAAAAAAAAGGAGTGTTAACGATCTTTGCCGGTGTTGCAAAAATAATTTAAGGATTCGCGGAGTACTTGCAAACACGAAAAGCATTTTTGAAAGAAATACGTTTGATGACGTGATGATTGCGTTATTGGATGGATTATCTGTCCATCATCGTATAAAGCCCGCCCTGGCAATTTGATTGGCCCGACGATTTCTGTACCGAGCATAATTACTCCTCAATGGATCGAGTCAAGACTGAACTTCCCGACCAAAAAATGTTGTGGGCGGGGTTCGGGCTGGCATCCAGGCTAACAAATACTCACAATGCCTTCAAATACAGAAACATGCTGCAAAGACCCACAAGGCAGACCAAATACAGAAACACCCTGCAAATAGCAATTTGTTCAAAATGATAGTTCAAAATAAAGGTTAAAATTAACAACAGAGCCCAATTTAAATTCAAATCAAATACTTAATAATACTTAATACCAATTTAATTCAAACATTTAAATTGCACAAAATGTAGTTTTTATCAAAACTTGCCTGCATGCCATTTATTCAAGCATACATAAGTTATAAATAAGTGAGCTCCTCTAGAGTTACTTTTTTATATTTGTCTAATGAGCTGGATCGTTCATGAAGTAAATATAATGTTGAATAAAGTTTACTTTAAAACTAGCAGAACAGGTTAGACAGGCAGAATAAATTAGTGATTTTTAGAGTTTAATATATCTGTAACTGTCATCAGCTGGAGTGCCCTTGAGAACTACCTGAGGGCACTCCACATCAGACTATCATTATTCACTCACAACTACATTTCCCATAATTCAGTGCCCGGACTCATCATCCATGATTATCACATTCACCTGTGTCTCATTATATTGTTTAGTTCACCCCATATAAGCCTGGTTCACCTCATCATTCCCTGCGAAGTCTTGTACATTTATTCCACTGCATTTCTGAGCGTTTCCTTTGTTGTCATCGTTCCTGATTCTTGATCTCTGCCCGTGTCCTGTTTTTCCCGTTCCTGCCTCACCTCTGGATTTGTCTGTTTGTTTGGATTGCCTGCCTGTGTATGACCTTTGCCACATAACCACTGGCTATAATGATTGCCAAAGATTTTCTCAGGACAAATATGTAAGAGTGTACAAGCTTCGGGAAATAACTTGAACATTAAAACAAAAATTCTAAATTAGATTTCTAAAATGCAGTCACAACTGTACATTTACTGTCACAAATAGTACATGAAGAAACTAATAATGCTGCCTAAAATGTTTTATTTTATACAGGATTTATCTGAAAGCAGTGAAGGAGAATTGTCTTCAGGTGAAGAATTTGTCCCTGATTCTGAATCTACTGTATGTCTGAATCTAACTCAAACATAGAACCTGACTTAGAAAGCCCTATCAGCAACAACTCTCTGGAAGTTTACATGACCAAGAAGAAAAAATCATCCAGCCTAAAGTATACACCAAAAGATTCACTCATTGAAAATCTGTCCCTTTCACATGACCCAAGCCCTACCAGCCTACCAGATTCAGTCTTTTCAAATGACAAAACCACTGTATCCAAATGTGGTGGTAAATTCTGTTTTGTCTGTGAAAAAGCGCAAAGCAAAATAGCTCAATTTCAAAGCCCATGAAAATGAAAATGTCGAAATTGCTGAAGCACTCAGTTTCCCAGCTCGCTCCAAAAAAGGAAGGAATTGCTTCAGACATTGAGAAATAAAGGCAACTTTTTGCACAACAATGATGTCCTAGACTGATCTCATGAAATGGCGTATGTATGACACGCCAATTCGTATTTCCATTTTTGGCGTGCTATCAACATGCATAATCGCTTTTCAGAATCAGATTCAACTTTATTGCCAAGTAGTGCTTTCACACACAAGGAATGTGCTTCGGTAGCAAGATGCTACCATGGCTGCTATAATCAGCGCCAATCTTGAGAAAAATACAGCATGACATGAGGACAGGTGAGGTGAAAAAAAAGGCGACCCCCAGACTATGCTCCTGTAAGGAGTACAGTCTGGGAACAGGAAAAAACACCTCAGCAACATTAGCACATAAACAGTACAACAACATGAACAAGACATTGCAACACGTGTGGGGAGTGGGGGATGGAGTTAGTCCAGACCAGGCAAGCAGCATCCGGTCCTGCAGCCATTCTCGGCGCTGGTCACAGACCCGCCTGCCAGGCTTTGGGTACGAAGCGGCGAAGGCGTGGGATGGAGTGTGGGGGGATGCATGTGTATATGTGTATATGTAAGTTCATGTGTGTGTAGGCCTGGAGAGAGTTGCTAAGCCAACCCTAATCTAGGTGCCTCAGTCCGCAGGATTGTCATAGCGATACACAGCAAGTTGCCATGGAGACAACCTTGATCAGGTCCATGCAAAGTCAACAATCCCAGGTGTCTGGGGAGTCGGGGAAGGAACGCAAGAGCGGCTCACTGCAGTGCTCATCCGGGAGATTTGTTGTTCCAACAGCGGCCTTGGCCAAGGCCAGTGCTGGATGAGGGGAGCCGAAACAGATAAGATTGGGATTGTTTGGTCTTCGGGGAGTAGCCGCATTCAATTTACACAGGCTTTTCTCCTGGTCCATTTTGGTCTCTGAAACGATCCATTTGCCTTTGCAAAGCTGCGAGCTTCTCCAAGATGTTATCCATATTCTGGTTTATAGTCCCAGTCTGAGTGCCGACAGCTCTGCCCACCGCTTCAATCATGACGGGCAGCCTCGTGGGGCTTTGAACAGCTGTCACCGTCTTCTTAACTCCTCAATAAACCAGGGCAATGCCTAATCCAATCATCAGAAAACCTGTTATCATGGTACCGAATAGGTAGATATCTTCAACGTCCTCCACGGAAAGAGCGACCAGAAACACGACCCGCCACCTCTCCCACGCGTCCATCGTGTAGCCAGCTGCGAACGTCCCGGCAGGGCAGTCAGGTTTCCCCGAACCCAAGCTTCTCGTCGAGAAGATGGTGTCAATTGCGTTAAGAGACCAGTTGATCAGCGTGTTTATGAACGCCGTTGACTTAACGTTACATTACTGTATATATAAATATATGACCTACCCCAACCCCGTCCCTAAACCTACCCGTCACTGGTTAATACCATTTATGAGTCTTCCCCTACCATCCAAGTAAAAAAAAATATCGCTCCCCAGATGTAGATCTACATTTTGCTTCGTTTCGCTCGGACATTTAACGGCGTGTACATACACGCGGAATCACTCGGACATTTAACGACGTAGACATACACGCATACACACGGAAAGCTCAAAATGCATATAAATAACACGCCACTTGACTTGAAAGTGGCGTGTATGTTTACGCAAAAGTCATGATGTCATGTTGGATGTCCTGAAGAAAGGAACAGGTGTGCTGAAAGTTAAACGTTGTTCAACAAAGCAAAACTCTAAAACATATGAGTATTGTGTTTATTGTCATGGAATGTTTGTTCGGAAGTAACTCTGGAGGCACATGAAAAGGTGCTCAGCCAAAAAAGAACATCATGAGAACAGTCAGGGAACAAAAAGAGTACTGGGTCTGCAGTGGCAAAGGCTGCATTTTCAGGGACTGTTTCAGATGGTGTCTTAAAACTCCTTGGAAGTATGTGAGATGATGAAGTTGCAAGTGTGGTACGAAGTGACCCATGTCTTTTACAGTTTGCCCAATCTCTAATCAATAAACATGGCCGTGACTTATCAAGGCATGGACATATACGCCAAAAATGGACCTTGGCAGATTTTTAATAAACATTCGAAAGAACTCGTCCATTACCACCCTAGAGGATGTCATAAAGCCAGTAAATTGCATGGCTACTGTTAAAGCTGCTAAAGAAGTTGCAGGATTTAGCGAGGATGAAAAGACAGTTGAAGCACCAAGTTTAGCATTAAAGTTTAGACAGCACTTACTACAATTGAGCTCAATCATCCAGTGCAATGCAATCATTGCAGGTGATAAGGAACTCAGAGAATGTGCAGAAGAGTTCCACACATTGTACAGGACAAAGTGGACAGAGTGTGTATCTTACACTGCATGTATGTCTGCCAAAGAAAAGAAATACAACAAAACAATAAATCTACCACGGACAGAAGACATCCAGATGTTGACCAAACATTTTAAGAAGGTTTCTGAATCAGCCTACAATAACCTGGAAAAAGCTGCTTCAATTCAGAATTATTCTTACCTTGCCAGAGTCTGTCTCACAAGAATAATTACCTTCAAACTGACGATGTTCTGGAGAAGTTTCGAGAATGCAACTAAGTAATTTTATTGCTCATAAATTATAAATTTATAAATATTCCTCATCTACTCTTCCAGAATTCGGACTATCAAACTACGAGAAACGTCTTTGTTCCTATTTGACTTGGGTTGAACTAAAGGGAAAGGAAGACCGGAAAGTTGCTGTTTTGCTGACCCCGGATCTTGTGAAAGCACTCAGATTGCTGGTAAAAAAAAAGAAAGGATTGCAATGTCCTGGATGAAAATGGATACTTGTTCACAGTTCCAAAATGTCTGACATATTTCAGAGGACATGATTGTGTTAGAAAGTTTGCAGAAGAATCTGGAGCAAGGCAGCCTCAATACTTGAGATCCACTCAGTTGCGGAAACGGGTTGCAACAACATCGCAGATACTTAACCTGAAAAACAATAAGATGGACCAACTCGTTGATTTTTTGGGCCATGATATAAGGGTTCACAGCGATTACTACAGACTAGGGATGGGAATTGATAAGAATTTACCGATTCCGATTCCATTATCGATATTGCTTATTGATTCGATTCCTTATCGATTCTCTTATCGATTCTCATTGGGTGAGGGAATAAGTAGCCTACAAATTGTTTGTTTGTATTAACTTGTTTTAATATCTGATTAGAAGACAAACCACAGAGTATTAGGGTGTGAACCTATACTGGTCTCACGGTTCGGTTTGTTTCGATTACGATTTTATGTCATCGAAAGTGATGTGTGCGTGCGTGCACGCGCAAGTGTGTTCGCCTGTTCGGGAAGTCGCAGTGACAGAAACAGTGACATTACAGTTTAAGTTTCATGGGACTAAAGTATGTTTATGCCATTAAAAAAATGAAATTCTGCCAATTTTTGTTTTAAAAAGAATGTTCATTTAAAAGCAGCGCTCATTCATCATCAGTGTATAATGTTTAACGCGTTGGTGTGTGGCCAAATGTTTCTGCATAGCCTATTGGAGGTAGTTCCCCCGTTTGACGAAATGGAAATTTTACACGTGTTGCAAGTGACCGTATTGTTATGAGGCGCCGTCACACTCTCATTGTATGTGCGCGAGTTTGTGTGTGTGTGCTCGCGTCTCATATGAGTATGTGCGTGAAGAGTTTGTGTGTGTGCGCGCGTCTCATTTGAGTATGTGCGTGGAGAGTTTGTGTGTGCGCGCGCGCGTCTCATTTGAGTATGTGCGCGAAGAGTTTGTGTGTGTGCGCGCGCGTCTCATTTGAGTATGTGTGTGGTGTTCATAGTTAACCACAAGGTGGCAGTGTAATGCTTAAGTGTTGAAGTGCTACTGAGAAAGAATAAGAAGCAGTGTGTGGAGTTTAGTAAGACTTGTTGGACATGTGTTGTTGAATAAAAGCCTCGAAGGAATTACACTGATTCTGTGCTTGATACTACAAAACACTACAAATTGGCGACGATGGTTTCTGTGCCTACGCCTGCATCTTTTCTGCCATGCAGTGGAGAGCCTGCGATTCCTTTTGCTACCTGGCGGAAAATGTTCGAAAATTACTTGCTTGCTATTAATGCTACAGGAGACGCATGGCCTGATGCTAGGATACGTGCTATTCTACTACACAGCCTGGGTACTGAAGGCCAGAGGCTGTTCTACACATTGCCTAATACTGGAACTACATTTGCAGAGGCAATGACAGCATTGGAGGATCATTTTGTTCCGAAGGTGAATGTTGTGGTCGCTCGACATCGCTTTCGCCAGCGTTCTCAACGTGCTGATGAGACCGTTTCACAGTTCCTGTCTGCTTTGCGGGAATTATCTTCATCATGTGCTTATGGTGCTCTGGAGAGTGAAATGTTGCGCGATCAGCTGGTCGAACGATCGTATGCCCCAGCAGTGCGAGACAGACTCCTGATGGAACCAACACTGACCCTGGACACAGCTATTGTTATTGCGTGTCAGGTGGAACAAGCACTCTCGAACTCTCACATGCTTACGGCGCAAAGTTCAGTTCAGGCCGTGGCTTCTAAACCCTTTCATCGGAAGAAGCGTGCTGAACATTCTAACAAAGCAAAACCTGTGGCTGATACTACACGGCGGGTGAGTCGCGCGTGTTACCGTTGCGGAGCTACAAATCATCTGGCTAATGCTGCCGATTGCCCAGCCGCTCGAGCCAAATGCCGTACTTGTGGTAAGACCGGACATTTTTCTAAAGTTTGCCGTTCTTCTAAGGATGTTCGGGAAGTGGTCCCTGAAGTGGTCGTTCTTTTGACCGAAACCGTGAATACTTCTACAGACAAACTGTTATGCAATGTTCATGTTACGACGCCAAATGGTGCTTCCGTTGAGACTGAATTAGTCGTGGACACGGGCTCTTCGGTGTCAATCCTGCCTGCGGTCGTGTACAAACGTCACTTTTCGGATTGTTCTCTTACCGCTCCTAAAGTGAAACTGGTCACGTACTTGAAAGAAGATATTCCTGTGCTAGGTTGCTTACATGCGGACGTCTCACTGAATAAAAAGGTAACCACTGCTTGTTTTTACGTTGTGAAAGGTGGCTCTGCTTTGATGGGCATGGACTTAATTCGAGCTTTGAACTGTTCTTTTCGTTTTGGTACTGTTACTGCGCCTGACGAACTACATGCAGTTGTTGGTGAAACTATTCCTGCTCCAGTTACTTCTGTGGGGAGCGTGAAAGGGTTTGTTCATAAGCCTACAGTTAAACCTGACTCTACTCCAGTTCGACAGAAGCTTCGTCGACTTCCATTCTCTGTGCGACAAGCTGTTTCTGCAGAGCTGGACTCGTTATTGCAAAATGGCATAATTGAGAAAATCGATTCTTCCCCGTGGATTTCACCTATTGTTGTCACCACGAAAAAAGGAGGCAAAATACGTCTCTGTGTTGATCTGCGTGAGCCAAACAAGGCCCTGATTGTTGACAGCCATCCTCTGCCGCATATAGATGAACTTTTGAGTGAACTAAGTGGCTCATCAGTGTTCACTACAATTGATTTAGCGGCTGCTTACCATCAGCTTACCTTACACGAGGACTGCCGGGACATCACAGCTTTTATTACGCATGATGGTCTCTTCAGGTACTGCCGGGTACCGTACGGCCTTGCTTCCGCGCCATCGGCGTTTCAAAAGATGATGGAAACTGTCCTGAAAGGCATACATGGAGTAAGGAACTACCTGGATGATATCATAGTGTATGGTGCCACCCAGGAAAGTCACGATACGACGCTGCGCTCAGTTATGCAGCGCTTGTCAGACGCAGGACTACAACTGAACTGGGACAAGTGTACGTTCAGCCAGTCATCCTTAAAGTTCCTGGGACACGTCGTTTCCAAACATGGAATTTTCCCGGATGAGGAACACAAGTCTGCGATCATTGAGGCTCCTGCGCCGCACGATGTTGCGTCCTTGCGCTCATTTCTGGGACTGATTTCATGGTACAGCAAGTTTTTGCCGAACTTTGCTTCTGTTGCTGAGCCGTTGCGTGCGCTACTGAGAGATACGTCAGATACTAAGTTTGCCTGGACTGTGTCTGCTGAACGCAGCTTCAAAGAGCTGAAAGACCTGATTTCTGGAAGTCAAGTACTTGCGTTGTTTGACCCGTCCCTTCCCACTATAGTGTCAACAGACGCTTCTGACTATGGCCTGGGTGGGGTTTGACACAAATACATCCAGACCGTGTTGAAAGGACTGTAGCGTTTGCTTCCAGAACCCTTACTGCAGCCGAAAGGAAATACTCTACGGTCGAGAAGGAGGCGTTGGCCTGTGTCTGGGCCGTAGAAAAGGTGCGGCCGTACCTGTGGGGTCGACACTTTACGCTTAGAACTGACCATTCTGCGCTCACTACACTGTTGGCAACCAAGGGAAGTGGCCGGGCCGGGATGCGGGTCGCTCGGTGGTCGGCACGGTTGCTTTGTTACACATATGACGTCATCTACCGACCTGGACGTCTTAATTGTGCTGCAGATTGTCTGTCCAGGCTGCCACTACCGACAGGAAATGAAAGTGCTGTGGAACCAGAAATGGTTGCTTTCGTTACTGGGGTGCCTACATTGTCTGCTGAGGATTTCATAGCTGCTTCGGAAGCCTGTCCAGAGTTAACCCAGCTGCGTTTGCGAATCGGGCAGGGCTGGCCGAAAAAATCCTGTGACCTGGATCCTGTTCTGGTGCCCTTCTTTCGTGTTCGTGATGAACTGTGTGTGGATGGTGTGCTAGTGAGGAGAGGAGAACATCGTGTTCTTGTTCCTTCTACATTGCGCTGTAAAATGATAAGCCTGGCACATGAGACCCACCAAGGAATTGTTCAAACGAAACAGCGGCTGCGTGAATTATTCTGGTGGCCTCAGATGGATGCTCACGTGCAGTCGGCTGTTTCTTCCTGCTTAACATGCCAACTGAATGACAAATCGGCTAAAACAGCTCCGGCTCCTCTTCAGCCTGTCAGTCTGCCGTCTGGGCCATGGCAGAAACTAGCGATCGATATCGTTGGACCGTTTGAGAGAGGACCGTCTGACTGTCGGTTTGCCATTTGTCTGGTGGACTATCATAGTAAGTGGCCTGAGGTAGCGTTTTCTCCAAATGTCACTGCTGAGGTGGTCACATCATTCCTCCAATCAGTGTTCAGTAGAGAGGGAAATCCCCAGTGTGTTGTGACTGACAACGGGCCTCAATTCACCTCCAGTGTGTTTGCAGCTTTCTTAGAGGAAAGAGGAATAAGTCACATGCGTAGTAGCGTGTATTATCCACAAGGCAATGGTGCTGTGGAGAGGTGGAACAGAGTCCTGAAGGAATGCATCCTTTCTGCAGAACAGATGGGGAAACCATGGAAACATGCAGTGACTGAGTTCTTGCAAAGCTACAGAGCTACCCCACACAGTACTACAGCCGTCTCACCTTCTGAGCTTCTTCATCATCGCAAAATGCGTACAAAGCTGAATGTTTTTCCTGTTGGCCTCAAAAGTGACAAATGTGCTCAAGTGAAAGAGACTGTGAGTAACAAACAGCTCAAGAGTAAAGAGTACACTGACAAAAGACGTGGTGCCAAGTATCACACTTTCAAACCAGGAGACCAGGTGAGAGTGAAACAACCTGGGCATGTGAAAAAGGGTGTTTCTCAGTTCTCACCACCCCTGAGCATTGAGCAGCAAATTGGAAAGAGTACCTTTGTGTTGAGTGACAAAAAGAAATGGAATGTTTCTAAATTAACTCACTTTACAGGTCCTGTTACCACTCAGAATGAGAGCTTGCAACCACCAGTGACAGTTAATCTTAGGAAGAGTAGTAGAGTGCGTAGAATGCCAGCGTGGTTGAAGGAATATGACTTACAGTGAAGTGAAATTGTACATGTATAAAAGAACATGCATCCTGTTGTGGATATGTTGTGAACAGTTATAGTTACGTAAATACATAACACTGTGCATTAGAATTAGTAAAACAATGTCAATTACATTGGTGAAGTTGTTGTAAAGTTAATAACAGTACACAGTAATGTTATGTGATTTTGGTTACTTTAAACAAACAAAAGATTTGGTTCTGAACACTAATCTGTCACATGAAGAATCTTTCAAGTAAGAGGGGAATGTGGTGTTCATAGTTAACCACAAGGTGGCAGTGTAATGCTTAAGTGTTGAAGTGCTACTGAGAAAGAATAAGAAGCAGTGTGTGGAGTTTAGTAAGACTTGTTGGACATGTGTTGTTGAATAAAAGCCTCGAAGGAATTACACTGATTCTGTGCTTGATACTACAAAACACTACAATGTGCGTGGAGAGTTTGTGTGTGTGCGCGCGCGTCTCATTTGAGTATGTGCGCGAAGAGTTTGTGTGTGTGTGCGCGCGCGTCTCATTTGAGTATGTGCGCGAAGAGTTTGTGTGTGCGCGCGCGTCTCATTTGAGTATGTGCGTGGAGAGTTTGTGTGTGTGTGTGTGTGTGTGTGTGTGCGCGAAGAGTTTGTGTGTGCGCGCGCGTCTCATTTGAGTATGTGCGTGGAGAGTTTGTGTGTGCGCGCGCGCGTCTCATTTGAGTATGTGCGCGAAGAGTTTGTGTGTGCGCGCGCGTCTCATTTGAGTATGTGCGTGGAGAGTTTGTGTGTGTGCGCGCGCGCCTCATTTGAGTGTGTGTGTGTGTGTGTGTGTGTGTGTGTGTGTGTGTGTGTGTGTGTGTGTGTGTGTGTGTGCGCGCGCGTCTCATATGAGTATGTGCGTGGAGAGTTTGTGTGTGTTCGCGCCCGTCTCACATGAGTATGTGCCTGGAGTTCCGCGCATCTCGTGTGTGTAGAGTTTGCGTGTACAGTATGTGCGTGAGCGACTTTAGGTGTGTCGTTGTGCATTTCATATGTATTTGTTTGCGCATTCAGCAGTATGCATGTATGTTTGACTACGTAGTGTATGCAGGTGTTTCATGTGTGCGTGAATGAAGTTTGATTTAAGCTCTAGATGGCGCCTCATTGTCGTCTTTTCGTGTGAAATATAACCTAAATTTAGAGTGCTTCTGTTGCGCGGCGCCTCAATGCCATGTTTGATGCGTTCTGAACCAAAACAACGCAGCACGTTGCAACGAGCGGAACCGATAAGCGGAATCGTTAAGCAGGCAAGCTGACGGTTCCAAGGAATCGATTCACTGGGCACCGGTTCTGAAGAAGAACCGGTTCTCGATTCCCATCCCTACTACAGACTGCCTGATGCAACAGTTCAGGTTGCAAAAATGTCCAAAATTATTTTAGCATTGGAAAAAGGCACTGTTGCAGACCTTCAGGGAAAATCTCTCGATGAAATTCAAGGTATTTACATTTTTTTTAAAGGGCACCTATTATGGAATTTTTGAAAATTACCTTTCATGTAGTGTATAACATAGATCTAAGTGAACAAAAACATCCTGCAAAGTTTTATATATGAAAGTTCACCATAAAAAAAAGGGTAACACTTTATTTTACGACCCGCAAACAACTGCGTAAGTACACCGGAATTACGGAGTACGTTTCTGTAATTATAGCGTACTTCCGTGTAGGTATAAGGGAACAATATGTTAAGTTTTGGGTAATAAAGGGGTAACAAGCAGATATACAACCTGTAAATAACTTCGTAAGTAAATCGAAATTACGGTGTACGTTTCTCTAAGTATAGTGTACCTCCGTGTAGGTATAAGGGAACAATATGTTAAGTTTTGGGTAGGCTAATAAAGGGGTAACAAGCAGATATACAAGCAAATTATTTATAATGTAATTATTTTAAAACTAGCAGGTACCTATTATGTTAATATATTCCAGGCAAAAATTGTACGTCTGTTGTATATAAAAGTTATCACATTTCTGGCAAAATATGTTCTTGTGCAATTTTACAGGGTAATTTTGACATATGTGGGTTGAAAATGAAACGTGTATGGCTGTATGTAAGCACAGTATGATAAAAAATGAATTTATTGGCTTTTCTTACTAGATTAATTAATGTTAAATCAACCCACAGATGCCAAAATTAAATGTAAAATTGCACAAGAACATATTTTGCCAGAAATGTGATGATACTTTTTATATACAACAGAAGCACAATTTTTGCCTGGAATATATTAACATAATAGGTACCTGTTAAAATAATTACATTATAAATAATTTGCTTGCATAGCTTGTTACCCCTTTATTACCTTATACCTACATGGAGGTACACTATATTTACAGAAACGTACACCGTAATTTCAGTTTACTTACGGAGTTATTTGCAGGTTGTATACTATCTGCTTGTTACCCCTTTATTACCCCAAACTTAACATATTGTTCCCCTATACCTACACGGAAGTACGCTATAATTACAGAAACGTACACCGTAATTTCAGTTTACTTACGCAGTTGTTTGCGGGTCGTAAAATAAAGCGTTACCAGTTATTTTCTCTCAAAAGTATGAGTCGACTCTGAGTAAATTTAATGAATTGTTTTTCCAATGAGTCATTTTCCTTTTCGTTGTGACGTCGACGAAAAATTATCAAATTGGCCGCGCCCACTCCTCGCGCTCGCCGTGCAGACACCAGAGAAAACTAGAAAACATCATGTCGACAACAAGACGCTCAGTGTTAGGTGGCAAAATATTTTTTAGTACTTCTGTGAATTACACTCTGCTCAAACCAAAAGTAATACTACCCACCGGATAAAGAAGGGTTGGCTCTCCACAGAAAATAAATTAAAATTTTATTAATTTTTTCGCGTGCGCATTTATGAGGAAAAAACAATGTTACGAACGTGACCACTCTGAAAGCTGCACTAAAAGACTGCTTAAAACTTTCACAGTGACCTTAAACAGAAAGCACAAAGCCTTTCTTTAAAGGGAATTTCGTTATAAATTTTGTTGCTATATTTGACATATTCATAATCAATACTTTTGCCGGTTCTTTGTGACAGCTTTTATGTGCTTTATTGGCAGCGCCATTCCTACATGTTACAACGCGTCACCACCGCATCACCATTCCGCATTCCTACACTTATAAAATGCAATTCAATGTGGAAGTAATCCAAGTATTCAGATTACGTTACTCAGATTGAGTAACTTAACGGAATACGTTACAAATTACATTTTGGGGCATGTATTCTGTAACAAAATACGTTTTAAAAGTATCCTTCCCAACACTGCATATATGACCAAACTCAATATGTCCCTACCAAAAACAGTGTAAACAAGGCGATTGATGACATCAACACGATATTCAGTAAGGCAGCTATCAGAGCTTACCTCATAAAACAGAAACATAAGCCTATTAGAAGACAAAATGTTGAGAAATGGTTTGATAAAGTATGCAAGACCATCAGAAAGGACCTTAGAAATATAGCAAATGAAAAACACCGCCAACCAAACAACCCGGCCTTACGCATTACAGGTAGATACAATGAAATTTTAAATAAATACAAATGTACAATTAGGAACAAAAAACAAAATTATACCCACATGAAACTTGAAGATATTGAAAACGCCATTAATCAAGATCAATTCTGGAATATGTGGAACAAGTTCAACACAAAACAACAACAAGCATTACCCATTCAAAATGGTGATATTTGGAAAACACATTTTGAAAACCTTTACTAAGACATACCAATTAAAGGTGACCTATAATTCAAAATTGAATTTACCTTGGTATAGTCAAATAACAAGAGTTCAGTGCATGGACATGACATAGAGTGAATCTCAAACTGGACTGTTTTCGCGTTCTCATTTAATTCACGTTTATGAAAAACACCCCTGAAAAACGGTCGGATCTCCACACAATACCGACTGTGACGCAATAGTCGGGATCATTAATATGTATGCCTCCACAAATTTGCATATGCCAGCCCATGTTCAATGACAAGCATAGGAAGTTTTGCAGGGGAAGATACAATCGAGACTCATAGGGAAAATGGCAGACCATGGCAAGAAATGTTATGTCCCAGGCTGTGCAGGGAATGTGACTACTTTTCATACCCTTCCTTCAGAAAAGACATGTCAACAGGCGTGGTTGATGTTTATTTACAATCGAATACCGCAACACTTTAATTATAAACTGTTAGTTTGCTCCGCGCATTTCACCTCGGACTCATTTACAAATCTGGGACAATTTCAAGCAGGCTTCTCTAAGCGTCTTTTACTGAAGAAGGGGGCAATTCCAACTCCCGCAAGCGGTAAGTAGTGATCTTATTAACGATAATTTACACTGTTATCTAGATCCAGCGCAACACCATAGTACAGTAACATAATACTCCAATTAACGAGTCAACGTATAACTAGTGTGACAAAGTGTTTATGCTGAGGATTAATATTTATTGCCTGTGTTATATAATTCTAAAAAATAATACAGTAGAAACAGATGCAAATTCCCTTTTGTGAAATAATTTAACTTCGATTTCATCAACAGCACGTCAGGGGCTAACTACGTTACTTTATTTGCTCATGGATAATGTTAGCTCACTGGATCCTTCTAGCTAACGTCACAATCTCCACCACCATAAACTGAAGCTAGATTAATTTGACAAGGCACCTAACGTTAGTCCATTTGTTAAACTTTTACATTTGTGTGAACTGACGTTGAATTATTTTGCACGCTTGTATTTCAGAGTGCACCACAGCCCTTGAGTACTAGTGATGTAGGCTGCCAAACAGATGATCCACCTAACGTCTTGTGTAAAGGAACACAGCTGTCTTGGTACACAATGAGGTCCAACCTTCGAAGCAAAGGTAATGTTACTTATCATTAAGCGCTTGTGCTTGATTATAAGGACAGATTAATTGTGTACTATTAATTGTGTACATCCCAGTTTGTATAACTCAGTATAAGTCAGTCGCTATTTGCATTTCATGATCCTTCTGTGCTAATGTTTACAAAAGATGACTTGTGCCCCGCTATTGAAAATTTGTATGGGTTACCATTATTCCCCTCCCTAATTAAATATATATTTTTTACTGGTCAGGATCAGATACAGGCTCAAACATGTACGGTCGAACACCTAATCTCTCCATTGTCACGCTGGACATCAGGAACCTATTTGCTGACGCTCTGAGCTACTGTAATGAGCCTGCAGTGAAACAGCCAATCAGTGCAGAGCTCTTCATTACTATTCATGACCCTTCCAAATAAGGTAAAAACAGACCATTTCATTCTAGGGGCAATTTCTAGAGTTGAACATGGACCTGTAAAACCATTTCTGGACATTTTAAATGACCTAAAATATGAAATACCCTCTATGTAGATATCAAAGACCAAATTTAAATATTATTTCAAATCATTATAGGGCACCTTTAAAGGTGCTCTGTGTAAAAATTAGCGGCCTCTAGCGGTGATGTTTCAGATTGCACCAAGAGCACTCGTGCTCGTGTGTGTGTGCGTGTGCGATCTCAAGAGCGAGCATTCACTACCGGCCACACAGAGACTTTCAACGCAACAGCGAAAGCGTCACACACAGGGTTGCCAGGTCTGCACAACAAAACCAGCCCAATTGCTCATCAAAACTAACCCAATCACGGCCAAAAATAGTCAAATAGCGTTCCCGGGTGTTTCCCCGGTAACAATCATGTTCCAGTGGGTAAAACAATCGCGTCAACCCGTGCACTACACAAACAACCCGCGGAAACAGTGCAGGCATATACGGACCTGGCAACACTGACATGCTGGAAACTCATGAAAACTCCCACTGCAACGTTACAATAATAGGCTACTTTTATCAGCTTGATGTTGAACTAATGCTCCATGCTCGTACCATGATAACGTTACATTGACTGCATTTAGCCGACATGTGATGTTATCTAGCAAAAGGCATTTCACTAACTATTCGTGTATCTTTCACAATCAGCAATGTCAACATAGGTGAATGTATAATATGATAACGAAAATGTTGAACTAGACTGAACAATGTCAGTGTAACAGTAAGACAGTAGGAAGTAGCATGACTGTACTGAATGTGTCTGGAAATGTTTATTATATACAATATGATAGTAGTGGGATGAGTAACGGTAGACAGTAGATCTAGTACATAAAATAAGTTACACCTAGCTACTTTTTGTTACCCTGGAACAGTCTTTTGTATTCATGTCATGTCTCATGTAGTTTACCTTGCTATTTCATTAGAGTTTACTAATGATTCAAAAGCTCTGCCGATGTTGATCCGTGTTTTCGTCCTGAGTCGATCAGAATCACGTTTGGCCTGACGAGCTTCGGCAGATAAAACTCTTTTTTGTTTTTTATATATTTGTGGAGTCTGTGTTGTGCTGGAGGCAGGTCGTGTGGTGTTATCAGACTCCATGTCGTTAGCTGCAGTGCCGTCGGTCGCATAGACTGTAAACAAGGAGAGAGGCTCGGGAGCGCGCATGCACGTCACATCCGTTGGATTTCGCGGTAAATCCGACCCGGAGACTTCACATATAAATATAAATATTGGCATTCAGAGGTAATAGCAAAACTCGACAAGTGGATCATTGTAATGTGTGATTACAACCCCTTCACACACAGGCAATAAAAAAAGGATTCATTTTAGTAGAAAAGTTCCACATAGCACCTTTAAACAAATTAGACCAGAACAAAATTTTATAAAAGAAAAACTCCAAACATTAGAACAAACAATTAAAGACAACCAAAACCCTCTTGATTCTCCAAAAAGCTTGTGGTCCAGACGGCATTAAAAACGAGATGCTCAAATGCAGCACCCCAGAGATGCAGGCTGCAGTGTTAAAGCTGTTCAATATTGTTCTACAGTCAGGATGTTTTCCTGACATCTGGTGCAAAGGGCTCATTTCCCCCATTCATAAGAGTGGGGACAAATCAGACCCTAATAACTACCGTGGCATCTCCGTCAGCAGCTGTCTGGGCAAACTATTCTGTAGCATTCTTAATAAAAGAATGCTAGATTTCATTGAGGAACACTCCATCTTAAGCAAAAGTCAGATTGGTTTCCTCCCAAAACACCGCACCACTGATCATATATATACCTTACACACATTGATTAATAAACATGTACACCAAACTAAAAATGGTAAAATATTCTCTTGTTTCATTGATTTCAGAAAAGCTTTTGATTCTATTTGGCATGAAGGTCTCTTTTACAGACTTCTACAGTGTGGTATAGGGGGCAAAATGTATGATCTAGTTAAATCTATGTATTTAGAAAATAAGTGTGCTGTTAAAATTGGCAACAAACAAACTGACTTCTTCACCCAGAGAAGAGGTGTTCGGCTGGGTTGCAATTTAAGTCCAACATTATTTAATATGTACATTAATGAGCTTGCTGTTGAGTTAGATCAATATGCTGCTCCTGGCCTCTCACTTCTAGATAGAGAGGTGAAGTCACTGTTTTATGCTGACGATCTCCTTCTACTGTCTCCTACTAAACAAGGATTACAGCAACAGCTAGACATACAGTAGGTTACCAACCAGAATAATACTTTCACCGCCGTCGCTCTGCCGCGGCGGTGAAATTCGGGGTGTATTTGTTGCCTTTAACCGCTAAGAGGCGCTACAATCACAGACTTTGAAAAGTGTCCGTTTATTCTCTCTACTGCGTAATCTGCCGCTGCGCCGCGGCTCATTCAGAGCGATTGAAAGCTGGTAGCAGATGAATTTAAGTGAAATGTAGTTAAAATAATTCATCACAATACTTAAAATAATTGAATAAATAATGAAAACATTTCCATATAAAACATTTCAATAGAAACATATTAGGCTACATCAAGGCTTTGCAAGAGTACAAGACGTTGATCTAGCGTTCAGGCGGTAGCTCTGTGGTTAACGCAACAACACAGAGATCCAAGAGACCCGAGATCGAATCTCAATATAACACCATGTTGGCCGACACAGCATTAATCTTTAACCGTTCTTGATGCTTAAATAGGTAACTGTTTATTTGCGAGTTTATTAACTGTATATTTATTTAAAGTCAAGCGTTTTGTTTAATTATCAATGGCACATTAACACAGAATCTATTCTTGGTACATTTTAAATTTGTTTTGCCAAAGAAATTGCAGCTAAATTAAACGAAACGCTACAAATCGAAAATAGTCCAAAGCAACATAAATTAAAAACATGAGTTTCTCTCGCGCTGGATCTCAGCGAGTTTATTTAGTCTCCCTTGCTCAAACATTCTTAAACTCTACAAAACCAGTTGAAACAACTGGATTGAACACTTCAATTTAAATTTGTGTGTGAAAAAACTTGAAATAGGCTACAATAAATAAACTACAATATTTATAATTTAATAAAATATGGGGACACACACATCGAGAGATAATTTTGTCTTTGCCTGCTCATCAGGCTGGCTATCCGACACTCTCATATGAAAGAGGAACATTAACACCTCCTATTGTCCTGCATCAGTCTGAACTGTCCCTCCAACCCCCCCACAGGCTCTCTGAGACTGACACACACACACACACACACACACACACACACACACACACACACACACACACACACACACACACACACACACACACACACACACACACACACACACACACACACACACCAGGCTCTCTGAGTCTGAGACTGACTTAAAATAAAGAGAAGTCGCAATTCACACTTAAATCGCTCTTCTATACATTAGCATTAGGCTATTAAAGTGTTGATAATGAAAGAATTAAATGATTTAAGCTACATGTAGTGATATTTCTGTCATAAAAGTTTATATTTCTGTCATAAAAGTTTATTACTAAATATTTCATTATTTAAATAATTTAGGAAATAAAACTGGTTTGGGCCAGCTTTTTCCAAGCAAAACTAAATATAATCTTCAAACGCATGTTCATTTTGTTGTCATGAACAAAATGCTCAACTCAATATTAAATTCTACAGGGATCTTTGGATCCAGGCATGCAAATTGTGAATTAGTTCTTTTTAAAATTATTATTATTCAAATAAATATTCAAATACAAATATCTCGGTGCTTCGTGGTACTGCTGATAAACTAAATAACATTTAGATAATAATTATGAACTTTAAATGAAACAGTATAGCAACACTTTGACGAATAAATGATTTGATCTGTTTTTACATTTTAATTCAGGGAGATTTAGTCTCTACATTTAATTAGATCGAGAATTTCACCTTGTCATTTTCTCATTGCGAGGCGCCAGCATCATAAACATATTTCAGCATATTCTCTGTACCTGTCGTTTTCATGTGGATTACATAATCAGATAACATTTATTAGCCTAAATATTTAGACATTTAAAGGCTTTAGACATAGCCGATTTCCTATCGTGACTGATCTGAGGCAAGTGGCTTTCGGCTCATTTTTGTGACGCGCAGTTCCCGGAGACAGAGACGACAGATAAACTTTTGTCGTTAGCCTAAAAAAAGTTTACAGTTTTGAACGATGTAGGCTACTCTACTCTTATCTGTATGACCAACAAAAATCACGTATAGCTTATATTAAGTTATTTTAGCTGTTATGAGAAAAAATAAATCAAATGAACGCGCTCATGCCTCGTTTGTCGAAAACTTTACTTAAAACCATGTTTTTAAAAACTCTATGTAGGCTATAGGGAATAAAACAAATATAGATATATATATATATATATATATATATAGGCCCATATATAATTTTTTTTTTTTTTTACAAAACTGCTTTTGAACGATTGGTACTATAGCTACAGATGTAAAGTCGTTCTGTTGGATAGCCTAGGAAAATAAAGAAGGAAGGAAGGAAAAGAAAGAAGGAAGGAAGGAAAAGAAAGAAGGAAGAAAGGCTATTTGTTCCTTAGTGTAAAATGGAAATGCATGGTAATTTTATTTTATAAATAGGCCTATAAGCAAAAAATATATGGTGGAACAGAGTTTTAGAACTAAACAAATCTGCATTTATAGCCTAAAAAGAAAAAATTATTACAGTATGTTTGTTCGGGATTTGAACGCATGTCTTCTGAATGATGAACCGTCAGCTCTACCGCTCGGCCATGTAGCTCACTGAGAAAAGCCCAAACGTTTGTTTCTCCAGTGTGTGTTTGCTCAAATGAGTGAGAAAACGTACTCGGTTACTAACGTAACCTCGGTTCTCTCTAGAGAGGGAACGAGTACTGCGTAATATCTTACGCTATGGGGAAACACTCTTTCCTCGAGATATTGAAGCCAAAAATTATCCTTAATTTTTTTAATCATGCAAAACGCTTTTGCAGCAGCAAGCAGACAAGGGCGAAACAGCTCGCGCGCCCATTGGCTGCCTCGCTGGAAAAGCTGCAGCCTATCGAGTGAAGGCACTGCGTGACGTAATGACGGATGAAGACGCTTCGCGCTCATTTCGTCATGTCCCGCCAGTATAGGCGTGGTCTCACCCTATAAATACCCCTCGATAGCTGTATTTCTCTGATTTTGTACACCGAAGCGAACCAGAGCATAGTTCAAGCACGGCAAGATACGCAGTACTCGTTCCCTCTCTAGAGAGAACCGAGGTTACGTTAGTAACCGAGTACGTTCTCTTACGAGAGTATCTCTCGTACTGCGTAATATCTTACGCTATGGGGACCCCATACAAAACGCCGTGCGGACAGGGATCCAACACCAGAGTCCCGGGGCAAAGCCCGGGGCACATCTAGTGCATAATCACCATAACTCACATAGAGTAGGGGAGGAGAGGCTAAAAGCATCACTCCTTTATAAAGTCCCGTAGGGACACTGACCCGTAAGGGCAACATAGCCGCATTGGCGGCCAATAAGCCCGAAGTTCAGACCGCCAAAAGCTTAGCTTGTAGGGCGGGCACCTCCAGGTTATAGTACTTGATAAATGTCGACGGCGAGGCCCAGCCCGCAGCCGTACAGATATCCTGCAGGGAGACCCCGCTATACCATGCCCACGACGAGGCCACGCCTCTTGTGGAGTGCGCTTTGACACCCAATGGGCACCGTAGGCCCTTGGAAGTGTAAGCCAGCGCTATGGCATCCACTATCCATCTGGATAGGCTCTGTTTTGAGGCGGCGAGTCCCTTAGAACGGCCGCCAAACAAAACGAAAAGCTGCTCGGTCTGCCTGAACCCAGCCGAGCGGGACACATAAGCCCTTAACGCCCTGACAGGGCAAAGGAGACTCGCGTCCCTCTCCTCATCGAGAACCGGAAGGGCTGACAGGGAAATCACCTGGGCCCTAAACGGTGTATTGAGGGATTTCGGCACGTAGCCGTGCCTCGGTTTGAGTACGACCTTTGAGTCGTTAGGCCCAAACTCCAGACATGACGCGCTTACAGAAAGCGCCTGCAAGTCCCCTACACGCTTCACTGAAGCGAGAGCCAATAGAAAACACCGTCTTAAGGGACAGGTGCCTCATATCCGACAGCTGGATCGGCTCGAACGGGGCGCCTTTCATGGCCTCCAAGACCGTGGAAAGGTCCCAAGCCGGGACTGAAGGGGGCCTGGGAGGATTTAATCTCCGAGCCCCTCGTAGGAAACGCACGACTAAGTCGTTTTTCCCCAGTGACTGGCCAGACACAGGTTTAGCAAACGTTGCTATGGCCGCCACGTACACTTTGAGCGTGGATGGGGTTCTTCCCTTATCCATCAGCTCCTGAAGGAAGGCAAGCACTTCCTCAACCCCGCAGTCCACGGGTGAAAAGCCACGGGCTCGACACCAAGTAGAGGACACCGACCATTTCGAGGCATAGAGCCGTCTGGTAGACGGAGCTCTAGCCTGTGCGATCGTGTTTAGCACTCCTTCTGGGAGGCTAGCGGGTACCCGTTGATGGCCCATGCGTGCAGGGACCACAGTTCCGGGTGAGGATGCCAAATCGAGCCCTCTGCCTGAGAGAGGAGATCTCTCCTCAACGGTACAGGCCACGGGGCAGTGCTGGTCATCCGCATCAGGACCGGAAACCAAGCCTGGTTCGTCCAGAGCGGAGCCACAAGCAGCACTGGGCATCCATTTTCCCTGATCCGCTCCAATACCTGTGGCAGGAGCGAGACCGGGGGAAAAGCGTACAGGGGACCGCTGGGCCAAGTATGGGCCAGCGCGTCCCTGCGCTTTGAGAAGAATACTGGGCAGTGAGCGTTCTCGCGGGACGCGAACAGGTCCACCTGCGCTCTGCCAAACGTTTCCCACAGGAGCTGGACCGTCTGCGGGTGCAGCGACCATTCTCCTGTCAGGACGTTGTCTCTGGACAGCATGTCTGGACCCGTATTCAGGTGCCCAGGCACGTGCGCCGCTTTCAAAGAAAGGAGGTTGCGCTGGGCCCAGACCAAGAGGGGTTCCGTCAGCCTGCAAAGGCGTGCGGACCTGAGGCCGCCCTGGCGATTTATGTACGCCACCACTGACTTGTTGTCCGACCGGACCAAGACGTGGTGGCCCCTCACCAGGGGACAGAAGCGCCGCAGCGCTTTGTCGACTGCTATCAATTCCAAGCAGTTTATGTGAAGGAGCTTCTCCCCGCTCTGACCATAGGCCAGCCAACGGTCTGCCCTCGAGCAGCGCTCCCCACCCCGTGGTGGAGGCGTCCGTAGACACCACTTTCACCCTTGAGGCGGCCCCCAGACTCACACCAGACTGATACCAGCTGGTTACTTTCCAGGGTTCCAGAGCCGAAACGCACCTTTGGTCGACCCTGAGGCGACACCTGCCCGTGGACCATGCCCGGGGCGGGACCCGTGCTTTCAGCCACCACTGCAGCGGGCGCATGCGAAGCAGGCCCAGCTGGAGTGCATGGGATGCTGAGGCCATCAGGCCCAGCAATTTCTGAAACCGTCTGAGCGGGACTATGGAGCCGTGGCGGAAGGATTCCGCGACGCGCTGAATACTTAGTACGCGCTCCGGTGACAGGCGTGCCGTCATGGAAAGCGAGTCTAACACTGTTCCCAGGAAAGAAATTCTCTGGCTGGGACACAGCAGGCTCTTTTCCCAGTTGACCGTCAGGCCCAGTGTCTCGAGATGCTCGAGCATTGTGGCCCTGTGTTCTATGAGCTCTGACCGTGATCGAGCTAGAATCAGCCAATCGTCCAAGTAGTTCATAACTCGCAGGGTTAGGGTTAGGGACTTCATTAGAACGGGGCGGTCCATGACTTAGCGACTTCGTCGTGGAGCTCAGGGAGGAAGGGGGCGGCCCTAGACTTAGACGGGGCTTCGTCTTTCTTGAGAAAGCGCCCGTCGAGTCTGTTGCGCGGCAGCAAGGCGGGCGCCTCCCACTCGAGGCCGATGCTTTCTACGGCCTGGGTGAGCAGACGCATCAGCTCAGCCTCAATGCCGGGTCTCCTCCCAGAGGGTTGGCTAGACACGTCAGCGGGGGGGAGGTCCACAGAGCTCGCCCAATCCTCGCTATCGGAAGCCACAAGAGAGCATACCTCGGCAGGCTCGTCCAGCTCGGGAGCGGAAGCGGCGGCAGACGGCGGGCGCTATCCGTCCGGGAGCGACTCAGGTGAAGCCGGCGAAGCAGGCGGGCGAACCGGCGAGCTTTGGCGGGCTGGAGAAGGCTCGGGAGCCCCTCATGCACTTCGTAAATGTACGGGGTGCCAAAGACAGGCCGAACGGCAGGACTGTGTATTGATAAGCCAGGCCCTCGAACGCGAATCTCAAGAATCGCCTGTGATGGGACGCTATTTGTATTTGGAAATACGCGTCTTTCAGATCTATCGACATAAACCAGTCCCCTTGGCGCACTTGCGCGAGGATTTTCCTGGTCGTAAGCATCCTGAACTGGCGCTTCACAAGCGCTTTGTTCAGCTGTCTCAGATCTAGAATGGGTCTGAAGCCCCCATCTTTTTTCGGTACCAGAAAATATCTGCTGTATAAGCCCCCTTCGCTCTGAGCCTGAGAAAGGGGCTCTATGGCCCCTTTGCTCAGTAGTTTCGCTATCTCGGCTCGAAGTAGATGAGATACTTCGTTTTTCACCGAAGTCTCGACGGGCGCCGTACAACGGCGTGGACGTCGTGCGAATTGTAGCGAGTAGCCTCTCTTTATAGTGTTCAGCACCCAGTCTGATACCCCGGGTAGCTTCGACCAAGCTTCTGCGCGAGTAGCTAGGGGTAGGATGCAGACCGGGCTCTGGCCGTGACCTGGCAACGGCTCGAGAGCCCCGGTACCCTGGGAACACGACGCCGTGTTTACAGCGTTCGAGGCGGGGGGCGCGCTGGGCACAGCGGGCAGTCTGGCCGCGCTCATAATCTCTATGGCGGGACGCACAGCGAGAGTGAGCGGGGCGAATCCCGTGGGATTCGGCGTGCTTGCGGGAGGATGTGGGCGCAAACCTACGGGCACATCTACAGCACTGTGCACGCTTTCGGCCGGAGCCGATAGATTGTGTGTTGGTTTCGTTTTTACAGAAACCAAGGGACACGGGGCATGCAGCGTGAGCGGGCATTGTATGGGCGCAATCGCTACATTGCTTGCACAATCGACCTGAGTCAGATTTATGTGTGCTCGCCTCGCACCGTGGCGGGCTGTGTCTGGGTGTGGGAATGGGCACTGGGGCGTGGGCATTCTTACAACACTCATAACACCATCGGCCGTGGCCGGCATACCAGAAAATACACTCTTTATTGGATTTATCTGGGTAGCCATGAAAACGGCTTTTTTGTGCAGGCAAGCGGGCTGAGACACCGGCTGCTTCACTGCTAAATACACTGGCACAGTCACATCGCAAGGAACTGAACGAGCGAATCTTTTCGGTGGGGAGCCGGCCGCAGCGGGATCCGAACACCGTCGCTTTCTTAGAGTGGCTAGGAAAGCTTCGAGGCCTCGGGCTTGAGCTCAATCTTCGGCCGAGGCCCGCGCTGAGCGGGGCGGCGTCCAGCAGAGCGAGAGCGCGGTCTCTGATCCCGGGCCTGGCGGCGCTGTGTAGCGGCGGCTGCGGGCGATGCAGGCCGAGGCTGCGAGCTGCGAGCAGACGGCTGCTTAGAGCGACCTGCAGCGGAGCTCGAGCGCTTCGGAAGGAAGTGCTTCATGGCCTGCGAAGTCTTCTGCTCCTCCGAGAATCTGTCCGCGAAATCCTTGACGGCAGATCCGAAGAGGCCCGCAGGGGAAATGGGCGCGTCGAGGAATACAGAGCGCTCAGCTTCCGTCATCTCAGACAGCGTCAACCACAGATGTCTCTCAGCAACGGCGAGAGAGGCCTCATGGCCTGAGCAGCGGCTTTAGCGGCGCGTAGAGCAAGGTCCGTAGCGCCTCGTAAATCCGCCACGTTGATCGCACCCGGGCCTTCCTCGTCCAGTTTAAGGAGAAGGTCGGCCTGGTAGATCTGCAAGATCGCCATCGTATGCAGCGCTGAGACCGCCTGTCCAGCGGCTGTGTAAGCACGCCCGTGCAGCGATGAAGTCACCCGGCAGGCTTTAGAGGGGAGCGTCGTCTGCGCGCGCCGTCCCGCAGAGGGCGGGCAGAGATGCGACGCGACCGCCGCCTCGACAGGAGGAATGGAGAGATATCCTTTATCTCCCGCGCCGGTGACAGAAGTGAAGGCCGCAGAAGTGGAAGTGCGCAGTCTGGCGGAGAACGGGGCGGTCCATGACTTAGCGACTTCGTCGTGGAGCTCAGGGAGGAAGGGGGCGGCCCTAGACTTAGACGGGGCTTCGTCTTTCTTGAGAAAGCGCCCGTCGAGTCTGTTGCGCGGCGGCAAGGCGGGCGCCTCCCACTCGAGGCCGATGCTTTCTACGGCCTGGGTGAGCAGACGCATCAGCTCAGCCTCAATGCCGGGTCTCCTCCCAGAGGGTTGGCTAGACACGTCAGCGGGGGGGAGGTCCACAGAGCTCGCCCAATCCTCGCTATCGGAAGCCACAAGAGAGCATACCTCGGCAGGCTCGTCCAGCTCGGGAGCGGAAGCGGCGGCAGACGGCGGGCGCTGTCCGTCCGGGAGCGACTCAGGTGAAGCCGGCGAAGCAGGCGGGCGAACCGGCGAGCTTTGGCGGGCTGGAGAAGGCTCGGGAGCGCGCTGGGCGCGACGCTTCTTACGGCGCGGCACAGAAGGCTGGGACGCGGGTTCAGAGAACGACGCCAGGCGAGTCCGCAGAGTCGCCATAGGCAGAAGTTCGCAGTGCGGGCATCCACCATCCGCGAGCGCGATAGCAGCGTGCTCATGACCCAGGCAGGACACACAGATGACGTGACGGTCCTCATCGCTGAGTTGAGAGCGGCACGAGCCACAGAAAGGCATCTTTAAAAAGACGCAGCTCTTTTAGAACATATAATGGGTGTTGCGTCACGTAAGCAAACACACACACACACAGTGACAGAGTAAAGGATATAGTACGCCGGAAAGCGCAGCAGGTACGGCAGTTGAAGGCGGCTGGGCCAGCGACTTCAGAAGATGGCACGTCCCGCTGAGAAGGCTACAAGTCAACGGCGCGGCTTCTCACTCTGGATCCCGCGATGCGTGAGCTTCGCGTGAAGAATGAAAAAATCAGAGAAATACAGCTATCGAGGGGTATTTATAGGGTGAGACCACGCCTATACTGGCGGGACATGACGAAATGAGCGCGAAGCGTCTTCATTCGTCATTACGTCACGCAGTGCCTTCACTCGATAGGCTGCAGCTTTTCCAGCGAGGCAGCCAATGGGCGCGCGAGCTGTTTCGCCCTTGTCTGCTTGCTGCTGCAAAAGCGTTTTGCATGATTAAAAAAATTAAGGATAATTTTTGGCTTCAATATCTCGAGGAAAGAGTGTTTCCCCATAGCGTAAGATATTACGCAGTACGAGAGATACTCTCGTAAGAGAACGTTTTGTTGTTAGCCTATTGTAGCCTACTTTACATGAATAAAAGTAGACCTTTTACAGTTTTAAAATATGATATCCTATCTGTATAACAAAAATTACAAAGTAGGCTATAGCCTATTAAGTTATTTTAGCAGAAAAATAAATTCAAGTGAACGCGCCGCTGTGTTTGTCGAACTCTAATTCAATGGCAGAATAAAACCCCATTTTAGAATACGCACTAGGCGTGGTGTGTCAAAATACTTAATTATAAACTTCAATATTTCGTTCAAAACCACCTCAAAAACGCTTTGTGACATTTTAAAAAGCCAAGGCCACTGGAACCAGGATCGTAACTGAAACGCGCTGCATGTTATCTCTCAATACAGGAGCAGAAGGGCTGGTTCAGATTTTATTGTTTGTTGTTTAAACGTGCGTGTTGTATATTTAAAAAAAAAAAAAAAAAAAAATATATATATATATATATATATATATATATATATATATATATATATATTATATATATATATATATATATATATATATATATATATATATATATATATATATATTTGATATGGTCTATTTAGGGTAGGCCTATAGCATTGATTCACTATACTGTGGAGGGGGGAAATCACCCACTGGCAAATTGCACCTTATTAACCATGTTTTTAAAAATTCTTTCTGCATGTAACCCCGTGAAGTTTTATTTTTTTTTTAACAGAACTGTTTTTGAAGACGTAAATTCAGTCAATCTGTTGGATGAGATTTGTTCCTTAGTGTAAAATGGAAATGCATGGTAATTATATAAAAACATGTTTATTCAGGTTTCGAACCTGTGTCTTTGTACTGCTTAAACATTCAGCTTTACAACTCGACCACAGGATTGGTTATTCACTAGTCAGTGTGCGCGCAGACGAGAGAGCGCAGCGTCTCTTTGTGCAGCGCAAAAGCCCGTGTTGACAGTTCGGGAGATTACCAGATACAGTATTTTGCTCCTGCAAATTCTATTTTTCATTGCTAAAATGTATTCTATATTTTGTTCTTTGCTGTAGTAGCCAAATTGGCCTATTTTTAAAAATATTTTATTTTGAACCCACTTACATTTAAAAATACGGCTGTTTGCACAGTGTCCCTTTGCGCCACCTGGTGGTCATTTCGCGAACGACTTTGAAATGCGACTTTTTTTTTTACCGCGGTGAATTTGCCGCGGTAAACGCCGCGGCGGCATTAGGCATTCTGGTTGGTAACCTACTGTAGTAGAAAAGTACTGTCAGAACTGGGCTCTGGCTGTAAATATGAAGAAAACTAATATCATGATCTTCCAAAAACGCCCAAGATGTCAGGAGAACAAACATCAATTCACCATTAATAATGATGTCATTGAACACAGCATGAGCTATACCTACCTTGGTATAACCATATCAGCATCAGGGAGTTTCAACATGCCAGTGAATGCACTAAAAGAAAAAGCTAGAAGAGCTATACACATGCAATTAAGAGAAAATTCTATAACTTCCAAATTCCAATTAAAATCTGGCTTAAAATATTTGACAGTGTCATCCAGCCCATTGCGCTGTACGGTAGTGAAATATGT